>CM076569.1:668780362-669380362 GCA_034641835.2 Pinus albicaulis | reverse complement strand
TCAAAAACCTTGCCCACTTCATATCATTTCTCTGATATATGAATTGTGGGCAAAGAAGGCTGTGGAGGAGGAATCAAACCCTTCTATGAACCAGAAGCATGCTGCCACCTATCAACATCAAAATTATTTATCACTAGTCCAACTTGTGGAAGTGGTGCTTGCACATAAGGCCCTCCAGGAAGGATGACATTCATACTCATTTGTGTTGCACATGTATTTCTTGCAAAGCCAGTATTATAACCTTGGCCGAGTCGAAACACAACATAGGAAACACTAATATCTGTATCCATCCGCATATCACAGCCATCAACAAAAACATCCACCAGCTTGGCCCATCTATCATCATCCAAACTGGCCATATTGCTCCCATGACATTCAAGTAGATAATTCCCACTCAGCTGCCTGTCAAGTCCTCTTGCAATGCTTGCTAATGCATCAAACTCTCCTACATGACTTGCAAGTGCTTTCTTCACACCATAATGTTAAGGGGAAAAGTTGATCAAATCAGTCACCTCACACACCTTTACTACGATTTTACCTTAAACAGTCCGTTGGAAGAAGCCCTAAATCTTGCAAGCAATGAACTGATTGCCTTGGCTTATCCTTTGTATGCTTATCTTACTTGAGCTTTCTTTCAAGGAGGATCGTCAGCAAAAGTTTTGAACTGCATTTTAGCTTTGAAATCATACAGTGATTGGAAGCAAACTGGTGGAAATTCTTTTTGGAAGTATGGGGGTAACCTAAAGCCACCTAGTGTGGAAAAACCACCCATTAAACCAGGGAGAAACTCTAATCCATTCACCCAGTCTATATTGAAGAATTATCAGCTAGCTGCAGATTCAAGCACTCTACTGAATAATCTTAGTTTAAACTTACCAGAAGGATATCTTGCCAGGGAGAATTTGAATCAAGATCAATCCTTGAATTCAAATGGGATGGTATTTAAGATAACCCCTTATTAATTTGTCTTTGTTATTGTGTTCACTTAAGATGATCTATAATGATGCGCACAATTATTTGTGTTCGCACTAAGAAAATGTTTGGGAATTATGTTGAGCAGGATCCTTCATCACAACCACTTAATCAGCTCATTCTGTCAATTTTGTCTGATAAAAAACCAGAAGAAGTGCCTATAGTAAGCTCTTCAATTTTTTCTTTGAAAATAACAAGATGTTCACTTTTATTACCTCTACATATCTATGATGTTCACTGATATCCTTTAATACTCCTATGGTTTTCTATCAGCTTGCGGAATCTATGTTAGCAAAAGTAATGGAAGAGTTTGAGCGGCGTCTAGCCACACAGGGTGAACAAGTAGACTACTGAGTCTCCTTTATAATTTTGATGATTTTTTCTCCTTGGGGCTTTGTATCATGGAAATTTGATTTTCTCAAATGATTATTTTAC
Organism: Pinus albicaulis; assembly: GCA_034641835.2. Taxonomy (NCBI): domain Eukaryota; kingdom Viridiplantae; phylum Streptophyta; class Pinopsida; order Pinales; family Pinaceae; genus Pinus; species Pinus albicaulis. Next base: position 669,378,955 of record CM076569.1, on the reverse strand, counting down.
ATTTTTAGCTTGTGTGCTCCTGGGTTCTATGATTACACCTCAATTTTGGAGGGTGTTGTAACTGACTGGTGACAAGTTTTTGTAGTGTAACTCAGGGTTTCTTGCATTTTAAAACGTAACCATATCCTATTTTGACTCATCATTATACCTTTCTTACATTTTACGATGTTTCTCTGGGAATATTTCATTTTATAACCTAACTTTGTCTTGTGCTAGCTCATTATTATATCTTTTTCCGTTGGAAAGAGGAAATATTGAGGACACCTGAAATGCTTGGTTAAATTGGAAGATTGTCTGCATATAAAAAACAGAAAAGAACCTAATTCATTTGATGAGTGATTTCACATGATTTAAAAAATTACCTAACCTTGACCATAGGAGTCAAGGGGCTAAAGGGTTGGGTTATTCTAATGACCATATTCGCTAATCAGGTATAGGATTTTTAGAGGCAAAAGCTTCTATGAAGATGGAACTAGTTGAATTACAGCATAGAGCAGGTGGTTCTTATTACTAAATCGACAATATCATGCTTCTACATCAATTCGTTTTCTCTATGTGAAAATTTTACAAGGGAGGCTCTTTGGAAATGCATAGAAATAGATGAAAATTAACTTAATAAGTGAATTCTCATCTGTTGTGTTATTGTTGCGTGTAATTGAAGAAGGTAGTACAGGACTTTGTTGTTAATGGGGATGGAAAGTCTTTCACAAAGTCAAAAATTTTGGTAGCACTAACAACAACTTCAGGAGAGCCCAAGGTTTGCTTAGAATCCTTACTGCAGCATATGTAAAAGTTACTTTTTTTCACAAAGAAAAAGTTCGTAACTTTTCAATTAATGATCAGCTACATGTTACATAAAGTTGTAGTATAAACTACTGTTCAGTCCAAATCAATTACAGTCAGCCACACAATAAAAAACTATAGGCAATCACAGTCTCAAAACATGAAACATCAGTAATGAAACAAGTGTCACATAGTAAATGTAAAAGTTACTTTAGTTTCAAGTTGCTAGGATATAATTATCTGCGAATACAAAAAATGTTAATGCTTATGCTACAAAAAAGATAGAATTCAATGCTTGAAATGGATCTAACTACAAGTTTTTACTGAAATGGACTTTGATAAATAGAGTTGCAATATTGTTGTGTTCATCACTAAATACTTGTAATAGATGTCTATTTTTAATTAGCATCTGAGACTGAAACTTCAATCTAAAGTTTGATGTCAGCGAAGATGAGGGAAAAGAGGAAATTTATGGTGTTAGACGAGGACAACACGAGGACTGCTTCTCTAATAGGTCAAGTGATGCAGATGAGGATGAAAAAATTGTTCCAAATATGCGAACACGTTTTGATCTCCAACAAAGGGGAATTGGAGCAAGTATTTAAATCTTACAAGAGTGTGTGAGATCATGATTCAAACATAGGGATTGTTTTGATTTTTCCATAAAATCGACAGGAACTTAAATGGATGCTACATAACACGAAGGAAGGTGTTCAGTCGATGCAAATGGAATGGAATAAACAATTGTAGACTCTTGGTGAGCTTTGCACAAACAATTGTTATTATTTGAACCACGCTTTTCTGCATTCTTCAATTTTGATTGTATTTCTTTTCTGCATAGGAAAGCATATGTGTGGAGTAGCACAGGCTGCAATAGGCTACCACAAAGTTCCAGAGGAAAATCGATAACTATACAATCAAGTTCAGGATTTGAAAGGTGTGCTTCCTGTTCGTCTGTCATAGTGTTATAATTTAACTGACATATCTCAAAAATAGTATAACGAAGTAGGAATTAGGAGTCTCTTTAAATTGTATATATCAAATATGTTGCATCTTTATTCCCAATTTAGTGCGAATGAATAGTTTTAGCTAATTCGATGTCGGGGGAACATACCCACGGCTTGTAGTAGGAACATAAAAGGCCAAAAAATGCTAGAAAAAGGGAAGTTTACTGTGCATTTAGAGAAGCTTGTGCTCCCACTGATTGGGAAGTTGGCAACGAGGTTGGTTCAATAGAGTAGGAGATGGATGAATGAATTGGGTAAGATTGCTTCCAGACAGGTTCAGATGTATGAACAACTTGTCTATGCTCCATCTTCATGTGACTATGGGCTCTGTGTTTGAATTGAGTGTTTGACCTTGCCTCGGGCCTGGAAGATGAGCATTAGTAATTATGGGAGAGAATATCGAATTATGTAATATGCTTTCACTCTGGCCTCTTCTTGCATGGTGTTGTGTTATCTTATTCTGCTTATAAAACATAAACTTAGAAGTTGAGGTAGGGCATACTTGCTTAACCAAGCTAGTAGTGAAAGCACAACATATGCCATTTGATAGGATAAAAAATTTATGTTGTTTTGTATCAAACTTCATGTTGAGTCTGTGTTTCTTATTCTTCTTAGGAAGCACAAGGGTGTATTGCCGAGTCAGACCATTCTTACCTGGCTAATCCAAGTATTAGAGTACAGTGGATTATATTGGGGAGGATGGTCAAATTATGATTGCAAATCTTGCAAAGCAAGGAAATGATATACGTAAATCATTCACATTCAACAAAGTATTTGGAGCATCTGCTAGTCAAGGTTGGCTCTCTTTTTAAAGTGTTGAAAACCTTTTACATGATTGTAAGGTGCAATCTCTTAAATCATAACATTATTCATGTTGAATTGCAGAGGAAGTGTTTTTGGATACCAAGCCATTGATCAGATCTGTTCTGGATGGTTACAATGTTTGCATTTTTGAATATGGGCAAACAGGTTCTGGAAAGACATACACAATGGTAATAACAACCATCTTCTAGTCAGTCAATTGCAGTTTGAAGCACTGTCTTGCAAAACTAATAAGGGAATGAGTTCACTGCTGAAGAAATTCTTGCCTAGAAATACTTTGCTGTAATTTTTGTGCCTTGCTTGTCTAGACTGGTCCTAACTTCACATTTGTCTGGGGTGATCTTTGCTTCTAGAGTTGAACTGAATATGGACATCAGTCATCTTGTCAATTGTAGGAAAGGGGATTATGATTATATCCTCAATCAGAGTTTCCATTGTACTTGCCGAATTCAATGTATTGAAAGGGAATGATTTGCAAAGAATTTATGCTGCCTACAGTTGAGTGATTGCTCTTTTGGATCCCATGTTGATTTTATTTCATGGTCGAGTTGTTGGGTCCATTTGGAAGCTTTACAATCTAGAATGATCTTAGTTCCATCTTCAAAATTTCTCAACGACACAATATTATGAGGGCTATAATTTAACCCTTGCCCTAATATGGTATTTCTAATAATGACGGCTCACACAGACATTCTATGAGTTCTGATTATGTGTATTTTTCTCACTTGCAACAGTTGAAGCCTTGCCTCTTTAAATCTAGTTAGTTTTTTATATGGTATTGCGTTCAACTTTGAAATTCTCATTGTATATATCATTGGGCCTTCCTTTCGAAATTTCTTCTTAGATGGAGACTTTATTGTTCATTCAAGATTTCTCCCAAAAATTATTCTTAAAACTAAGTAGGCCCTGCCAAGCCAGAAGATTTACATTTGTTCAAGATATTCCCAACTATGATTACTTAACTGCCTGGGCTAGGCACATTTGACACCTGCTGGTGAAGATATGTTATCACACATTAAAAATATTCTATCACTCCAGCCTGAAATGTAACAAAATTTGACAATTCAGCAGCATAAGAGCGCTTCATTTATTTTCAAATATTTGACAACTCCGCAACACAAGAATCTAAAGGTTTGTGCCAGATAAATCTCACAAAATCAACCTGCAGGATGCTATAGAGCTTATTCTGCACACAACGATTTTTTCAGTTTATGCAAAATTTGTTGAACCTGCATTTTTTAATTCATTCTAAAATTATGGGTAAAACTAAAAAAACAGATTAGCTTATATCCTGTGATCAATTTTTCTCATACTAACAAAAGTTTGATCCCGTAGAGAAGGAAACTGCCTCGGCACCTCAATAGGCATAAAATGTTTCACATAAGGGTTTTGAATGCTTGCAGCATATTAAGAAAAAATGGCCACATGAAGATTTGAGAGGTTGGTTCTCATGCTCCAGCTCCAAAGGAAAGTCTAAAAGGCCAAAGGGTCAACTGGTGGAAAGTTGAAAGACATAATTTATTTATCTATTAATTCCCTGTCTTGCTTTCAAAAAGTTGGTCTCAGAGCCCCCTCAACAGTTGGTAATGTTTCTGCTGACTCCTAAGGTGATTACAGAGGACAGTTGGGGTGTGAACTATCGAGCCTTGAATGACTTATTCTAGATATAAAAACAAAGAAATGATACCTTTATATATGAGGTTATTGTTCAAATGATTGAAATATACAATGAAAAAGAAGGGGTCTTCTTGTTTCAGAAAGTTCCAATAAAAAATATCCTTCTTGATCATATGGAGTTGTCTTTCTTGTTTTTAAATCTTTGGATTTCAATTTCTCATAATAAAATAATCCTTGACTCATAGCACATTGGAAATCCGCAACAATTCACAGCAAAATGGACTCAATGTGCCAAATGCAAATCTAGTACCCGTTGCATCAACATTTGCTGTGATGGAGTTAATGAACCTTGGACACAAGAACCGTGTTGTGGGAGAAACTGCTCTGAATGATCAAAGCAGTCATTTGCACAAGTTTGAAACAAAATCTTCGAAGAATTTCAATAATACTAGTCTCTCTTAAAACCTTTCTTCAAACAATAAAAACATTGTTTTGTTTGCAATGTTTTGACAGTGCATGTTCAGGGCAGAGCTCTTACTTATGGAACAATTCTTCGAGGGTGTCTTCATCTTGTTGACCTTGCTGGAAGTGAGAGAGTTGACAAATCCGAGGCCACCAGAGATAGGTTAAAGGAGGCACATCATATTAACAAATCACTTTCAGCTTTAGGAGATGTGATTGTTGCTCTTGCACAAAAGAGTTCCCATGTCCCTTACCGAAATAGAAAGCTCACACAACTGCTTTAGGATTCTTTAGGTAACAAATTCAATCTTTTCCTTAATGAATAGTTATGGAAGGAAACTACCACTTTTCTCTAGTTTGGGGTGGTAATGATGTTGGACTTTGTTCTTGAGGTGGAAAGGCAAAAACTTTAATGTATGTGCACATAAGTCCTGAATTAGATGCACATGGGGAGACAATCAACACTCTAAAATTTGCAGAGAGGGTTGCAACTGTTGAACTTGGTGCTGCACGTTCCAACAAGGAAAGTGGTGAGGTTAGGAAGTTGAAAGAACAAGTTTGTGTTAGAATGATTCTTGAAAAATATGTTGCTTTCTGAATGATAGTCTTATTTGTTCTCCATGGATCGAAAGGACTAAAAAAAAGGTAATTTTGGTCTGTTTGTTTGAGACCTATGAGTAGTTGAAGAATCTTGATAATGAATGTTGTCCTCTAGAGCACTCAAGAGTCAAAGGTTTCCTGATCTTTGATGTTGCAGATTGTTAGCTTGAATAATGCACTGGCAAAGAAGGCAGCAGAAGTTGAGCGGAGAATGAGGATTGGGGTCTCACAAATAACTAGGGATTCCAAGAACAGTCCTGAAATACAAAGAATGAGGATTGGTTTCTCACCAATGCATCAACAAATGCAGACCATGGATTCTTATTTCACACATGCCCTTTTGGTTCTCTAGGTTTTACTTCTAACTAAATGTTAACTCTAGGTGTTGTGTACTCTCTCCACTGGGGGTATGGTTCTCCACTTCTTATTGGGCACTGCTCACTCTGATATTCTCAATTTTGGCTTCAAAAATCTTTTTTCTCATGACACCTTAAGTAATCTATTGTGTGATTTGTAAAGCAGGGAGCTCTATTTTGTATGTTTGAATCAAGGTTACATCTGGACAATTTGTGTGCAACAACTTGAGCTCCAAAAACCACTATCAGCAACTGGCATCAAATTTTGTTTATTAAGTGTCACACCAATGGATTACACTGAAGCTTGGGAGTTTAAAAGGGTTCTTCAAAGACATGAAATGTCCATATAATGCAACAGATCTTCTATTTTTCCAATGACTTCTAAAGTAAATGAAAATGAACACCAATGCACTACACAAAATATTATAATTATGAAACAAAAAATCAATGCGTTTGAGGCAGAATGTAATATCTTGATTCTTGAAAAATATGGTTATCAGTCTTAGTAAAGGCTCTCACTTTGTAGCTTCTAACCATAGGAGGTTAACAAATTCAGTGAAAACAGATTCTAGGGAGGAAGAAACAGTTCACCAAATGATGAAACACATTGATTTTGGAAAGCCAAACTCCTTTCCTTCCAATAATGGGCAGGAAGAAGTCAAAATTCGTAATGTTTTTTGCTAATATCTATGTTTAGTAAAGTAATTAGAATATTAAATGTTTTTAAGTTGTATACCCAAGGAATACAACTTTGAATCTCTGCAAGTTTTTCTTTGCAGCATATGAGACCTTCTTATTTCTTTTGTGAATATTGTGGGCAGTAGTATTTTGTACTTTTGCTAGAATTTTTATGATACAAAGTTTCCTAGTTTTAATTTTTTAACAAAAAAATGAAAGTGTAGTTCAAGTAAATAAATTCTTGAGCTTCAATGCATTTCAATGCCTAAATAATAAAATAATATTTTAATAGAAAAAGTTTCATGACAATTTAACAAAAGCATGTGGAATATAATAAATAAAAACAAGACTTATATAATAAATAATTTTTTTTATTTTTATTTTTTATTTTTATTTATTTATTTATTTATTTATTTATTTATTTATTTTTTCTTTTTTTCGTGAAATGCATTAACACAGTTCCAATCAAACACGGGTACTCATAAGATATTTTATCCTTTTCGATGAATCCACAAAATCCTAGCAGATAAAAAGTGTTAGAAAAAATTATTGCCAACAAAGATACTTTCTCTTGTCAATCTTGGAAAACTTTGTCACTATAAGCAGGCGTTACAAATACCTTTACACCTGACTGATTGTTGGGAATGCTAGAATTAACTGACTCCAGATACAATCACAAAAGTTTGAATATTAAAATATAAATGCACCAAGATCATGGGTAGAACAAGCGGCATGACAATGTGAAATAGAATAAGCAAGATGCAGATTTCATCAAATAAATGGAGTGCAATAGAAATAATGTTTGAAAAAATTACCTCGTCATCGGTTTCGGCCTTGTCGCTGCTAGAAGCATCTTGATCATTGTTTGGGTTGGATGCATCCGCCGACTGATTGTCTTCATTGTCTTTGTCGTTGTGTTCCTTCGACCGAGTTACTACTTCGAGCTCTTCCTGGTCCTCCTGTTCTTCATCGGGGCTCGATTTTTCATTTTGTGGCCGTTCTTCCTTAAAAGAAGCCAGGTCGTCTGATGAACTCCTACCGCTCTTGCCCATGGCTCGATTCAACTCAGCGGTGGAGGATAGATGCCAGAATCTGTATGGAAAGCTGCAGCGCAAATTTGAAATCTTTTTTAAGGCAGTAAAACCGTATATGGTATATTCAAATTGCAATTACAAACTTATTATAACCATACGTTTGTATATTTTAGCTTTGATACAGCTCAATGTTTTTATATTTCTGCTTTGATACAGCTGAAAGAGAGCAACAAAAATCCAGATAAAAAACTAGACAGAGTTTACAAAACATCGAACTAGTTGTCTATCTCTTCCAGCTGCCACCGTTAGAACCACCAACACCCTTGCTAGATCGGCCACCAACACCACCATTGTAGCCACCAACACTGTCATAACCATGGTGGCCGAGGTGACTGCTTCCACTGTAACCCCCACACCCGCCCCCATGGTAGCCACGTGAGCCCCGCCTCCACCACCGCCCCCGTTTCCTCTTTCCCGGGCTGGGTTAACGGTGATGCTCCTCCTATCAAGAATATTGCCATTCGTTGCATCAATGGCATCCCTCATCGATTTCTCATTGTTGAAGGTCACAAAGCCTAATCCACACGATCTACCAGTTTCCAAACTTGACAGAACTAGAGGCAGCAAGAACCCACTAACACAGCGCCGGAACCAGAACCTGAAACAAACAGAACCAAACGAACCAGGGTCATACCGCCCCCATTAATCAGCCCAAATTTGAAACCCTTGAACCACTGGGCTTTTAAAATTTGACTAACAGATCAAACTATCCTTTGATATATTTTGCTGTCGTTTGAGTGAGGCGGGGCAGAGTGGATTTGAGTAAAACTAATAAAAAGTTTTCACTGCCCTTTTCTTATTAATTTTTTTTCATTTGTTCAGCGGAAATTTTCCTTCCTCATGCATTTGCTTTTACCTTCTTGCAGAATTTGAGAGGGCGGGAAGGGTTCCCCCAAGGTTTTTTGAAGTTCCCGCCTTTTGTTTAGCTTTTGCTGTCGTTCGAGTGAGGTGGGGAGAGTGGATTTTAGTAAAACGAGTAAAAAGTTTTCATCGCCATTTTTTTATTAATTTATTTTCATTTGTTCAGCAGAAATTTTCCTTCCATTTTTACCTTCTTGCGGAATTTAAGAGAGCGGGATGGGTTCCTCAAAGTTTTTGGAAGTTTCCACGTTTTGTTTTTTATTTTTTCGCGAAATTTGAGAGAGTGGAAAGGGTTCCTAAAGGTTTGGAATTTCTCGTCTTTTGTTGCCAGGATCTTCTCGCGAGGGTCACTAGAGCCTCTACATTTCTTGTTGGTCCACTTTATTAGGGAAAAGGTTCTCAGGGAAGTAATGAAAGATATAGGCCTTAGGATTTTCTCGCGAGGGTCACTAGAGCCTCTACATTCCTTGTTGGTCCACTTTACTAGGGAAAAGGTTCTCAAGGAAGCAATGAAAGATACATGCCTTAATATATCATTAGTTTTAGATGTGAAGATATCTCATTTATATAGTATTATAATTATATTATTGTTTTAGTTTTGATTTTTGTTGAGTTATAGAGTTAATGAATACATGTAAGTGTTGGTAATGATTTTAATGGAGAGTGTTATAAGATTAATTCAAGGAAATTGAAAAATGGAGAGGGTCATGAAATCAATATAAGGATCTTCATAGGGTTAAGGGGTGTCAAGGTTGTAGAATATTGCAATTAAGAGAACTATATAGCAATTTAGGAAATATGTTGTGGTGCAATTTGTATTAATGTTTTTGAAATTCTTTTGTAAGGCATGACAATGGTCAAGTTAGCCATGTCTTTTAGAAGTATGCATGTGTACGTAATGGTGGATTAAATGAATTATGTTAGGAGGGATGAGGTTAAACCCCAACAAATGCAAGTAAGGAGATCAATCTAGTAACGTTGGTGATGTGGGTCAATGAGCATTGGGCTATTTAACTTGCTTTCACATACATTTGTTTTCTGGATTGAAATTGTTTGGATGAACACAAGCAAGTGGCAACTAATTGATTTTAGACATTTCAATGTGGTAGAAGCATCTCAAAAGCTATGAAAGCACCACTTTAACTCAACATTCACAACTAAGTGGTATCTATTCTACGAAAGTCACTCTAGACTTCGACCTAGCCCTATCTTAAATAAACAACCCCCTTAAGAGGGAAATTTGTCCCATGAGGGGTGAACATGTCACATGGCAATATTGAACACTTGTGGGGGAATAATAACACACTATTTTCACCCTGCAAGCAATAGGTCCTTGGATGCCTCAAACAATCATATTGAATGTATGTGATGTTAACTAAGTTAACCAACAAAACATGTATTTGCACACTATTTATTTCATTGAACATTCAAATGAGGCGTTACTACTTGTAACCAACCATATATGTAGTTGATCAAGTTGACCAACCTAACACGCTTCTACTAGTGATAACCAAAAGGTACATGTTGGTAATCGGGTGACCAATGTGGTATGCCTCAACATTCGTATAAATTGAACATAAATGTTGTTGATGGGGTTGACCAACCTAACATACCTCTCGCAATTGTAGTTAAACATGCATGTTGATAGGGTTAATCTCCAAGATAGAGTTAATAACAAATAGATGTTAATAACCAACCTAACACATCACTAACAATGACAATGGAATGCGCATGTCAATAAATAAACTAATCGACATGACATGTTGTTCATTAAGATGATTGACATGACACACAACTTGCTAAGTTGACCAACTTGACAAACTATTGGTTTTGTCAATGAACTAAAATGCCTTTAATGAACACAACCAAACGTGCATGATGTTGAACAAGTAAAACGACCCGACATACCTTTAACAATAGTAAAAATGTGTGCAATTTGTGGATTGGGAAAACCAAACTAACATACCTATGATAATCGGAATCAACCATACATGCCTGTTGTGATCAACCCTTCACGAGTTTTTTTGATTTCGTGCAAAATTAAGCATGTCATGCAACTCTTAGACTAACTTTGATATATATACAAATTAAGTTTGTATTTACTTGTTAGAATTGTGTTAAGGTGTTTCCCCTTTAAATGTCACAAGTTTGAATCTAAGGGAAATTAAGGTATGTATACCTCCATGAATTAAATAGTTAAATCATTGCATGAAGGCCATCCATTGTTCCACGAACAAGGGGGTCTCACATGCCAATTTAGAATCTACCTATATTATAACTTTATATTACCTATATCAATTTAGAGTGCTTTAAATATTTAATATATAGCTAAGTAGATTACCCGTTGACTAATTAGTGAAGTATTTAATATTGGATGAGAGAGTTGTAAGGTTGAAATTTCTATACCTCCTGTTAATTTCGGTGTTTGTATCACTTCAATGCAAAATTGGATTTCATACATATCCATGGATCCATCAAAGGAATTCACACATGCCAACCAAAGACATTCAATAATTGGGTTAGAACTAGTGGTTGGGAGGAGTTCATTATCATATTCATCCAAGGGTTTCCATACTAGAGAAGTTAGGGCATGTGTTTGATTTATGGGCTAATGTTTGAATGATATAAGGAGACGAGTTAGTGAAAGTCCTTCTTATGGTAAGGCCCTGCACCTCTTCCTTTATTTCTTCAAGTAAACTTGAAAGAAGTAATTACAAATATATGATACATATAATGTGCAAACCATTCACAACATCACGACATTAAACATTTACATGAGATGCAACTTATTTCATGTTCAATAGATTTTTTCCTTTAAAAAAGAAATATATGGTACCATGATATAATATAGTGATTCACCAACATTGACGACCAAAGAAATGACCTAAATGACAAATGTTATGTATGGTAAATACCATCCACCATAAACTATGATTATTAGCCACTCAGATACCCCTAAGTTTATGGTCACTCATTGAACATGACTCCAAGAGTTGTTTTGAGCTTCTTAAACTTATTCTTTCCCGAAAGACTGACAAGGATGTCTCATCACTGTAGCATTTTTTTTTTATTTTTTTTTGCGTCTTTCATCAAAAGCTTTGCAACCGCGTTTTTATGTTATCCTCAATTAACATTTCAATTCCCCATGTTTTCTTATTGTGTATTTTAAAGGGTTTCCTTCATTCTCATGGTAGACACAAAGTCGCATTCATGGGTCCTTCTGTGTTTTGGGGACCATTTCATTAGTTGTAGTGGTTTCTCTCTAAATCAACACATGGAAAGCATGGTACGATCAACCAAAACATATTAGCACCTAAAAGGCCATTGATTTCGAGTTAATCCCTACCCTTTTCCATGGCAAAAATTTTTGTTTGAATAACTTTTGTCAATGAATAACATCATTGTGAGTAAAAAGGTAATGCAGTTTGGCTTGGCATCTGTTTGTTGCATTAGGGGATTTAATGGGTTAGGGGTTTAGGGTTTAGGGGTTAGGGGTTAAGGGTTTAGAGGTTTACGGTTTAGGGGTTAAATGGGTTAGGGGTTTAGAGGTTTAGGGGGTTAAGGGATTTAGCAGTTAAGGATTTTACAGGTTAGGGGTTAATGGGGTTAGGGTTTAGGGGGTTAAATGGGTTAGGGTTTTAGGGGTTTATGGGGTTAAATGGGTTAGGGGTTGGGAATTAGAGTTTAAGGGGTTATGGGTTAAGGGTTTATAGGTTTAGGGTTTAGGGGGTTAAATGGGTTAGGGGTTTAAATGGGTTAGGGGTTAGGGGTTAAGGGTTTAGAGGTTTAGGGTTTAGGGGTTAAATGGGTTAGGGGTTGGTGTTGGAGAGGTAAATCCCCTCTGCGGACAGAGGCGATCCCTACTAGCCCAGATCGGGTCTAGCAACAATCAGGTCACGCAGTGACGCAGGTCTCTAGTTACAAAACGACAAAAACATAACAAATTTCCTACCTCAAACCCTACGCAGTAATCGTTGAAGAAAGGATGACGCTTCCCGTTCCTCGCTTGGCAGATCACGATCCTTCCGCTTGACGCGTCCGAACACCTGCACACATGCGAAGAATACAATGATACACATCGTAAAATCTAAATCTTGTACCATACATCAATCAGAGAGGATGTAATTCATTACATCAAGAAAAGACACATGAATGAAACCATAATCAAAGTCGCTTATCATTAAAATAACAAAGGAAAGATACAACCCAAAGCTCTGAAGCTTGATCTTCCTTCGGTGGGGATGATAGCGGAGCACGTCTCAACAAAGCTTGTCGGAAACGGGACAAAGCTCTCTCTCTTCGGCTTGGCTCTCAAAGGCTATCTGGCGATAGTCTCCTTGCTACAAGTTCAGCTCTTCTCCTCTAGCTTGCTAAGGGAAAAAGGCAAGCTTATATAGATGGTGGAATGGGAATTGGGATCCCTACAATCATGGGGTTGGCCCTATCCTTAAGGAAGCTTCCATGATAGGTGGAAAACCACCTCCCATACATGGAGATCTGGGGCCAAACCTCACAACTCATTTTAGAGACTCGTTTAGGAGTTTGTTGGAATCAAACTTCCACCATTTATTTTTAAAAAATAATCCTTATTAAGCTTGGTGCGAGTGAGACACTGGGACAGAGCGCCAGTTGGCGCACCCTCTATGGTGGATTTTCCCCATTGGCGCGAGGGCTGAACTGGCTAGTCGTGCCAAGGCCAAAAGATCAGTTTTTAGGGTTTTTCAAGGGAAAATTTCTTCAGAGGAATGATTTTCCTTGTCAAGGGGGATGCCATGAAAGTGGTTTCAGGTCATGTCACTGCTCATAGGTCACGGGAAAGGCCCTCCAATATGCGGGACGGGGGATTGTAGGGACGATGATAAAATGCTGTGTAACAGTTGGGAATTAGTGTTTAAGGGGTTAGGGGTTAAGATGATAGTTTCGTTGGTCTCTGTTTGTGCATAATAGTTCCTTATTCTTTGTGTCTCAATGTAACAATTTTGTAGGTATTGTTCCTCATTGCCATATCTTCTCTATTTATTAATTTCTAGTATTTTTTAGTCATTGCTTTACATTTATTGATGAAAATGTCTATTGCAATTAAACTAAATGTATGTTTAATCTTCAGTTTCAAACTCAGCCATTGTGCTGTCACATAATTTAAGTCTGGAGAATGGACATCTGATGAAGTCTCAATAACCACACTGCAACTCATGACTACTACAAAAAAGATTAAGTTCGAGTGTCCCACATTCATGAGAAAGTTGGCACATATACTCTTGCTCCACCTGATTGTGTCCTGGAAATACCCTTTTTTGTTGCAAAAACATCCTAATGTTGTTGACCTTGTCCCTTAACAGACCAAGGAAACAGATGAGACTGAGAGGAATAGAAAGCACTACAAAGTTGGAGAGAGTACAAAAGACTAGGATGATTTAAATGATAATCTTGAAGAATGTAACAGTGATGAAACAACCAAAAGTTGTCCCAAACAAACAGTTGATAATGTGAAAAATTCTTTTGTACCAGTCAAGCAAGACTACATTCATGTGGGAGCAAGAAGATGCCAACCGACTGATAGGCATAGCATGGCAGAGAGGGTATGGTTCCCTCTTTTTAATGAAAGATTTGATCTACATTTTGTATATCGAAGATTAACCATTTTAATCTTTCGAACAAGGGGGAATTAACCCGATCATAGGTCCCAACTAGACCTGCTCTCGTTTGGAATGGATAATCCCAACGAGTTTTAAGGATTGTTATAAGGGTTAGGGGAATAATGAGTTAGTGGTTAAGGGATTGGGGATTAGGGTTTAGGGGAATAAGGGCTTAGGGTTAGGGGAATAATGAGTTAGTGGTTAAGGGTTTAGGGATTGGGGGCTTAGGGGTTAGGGGATTTAGGCACATTTAGGGGTTAGGGGAATAATGATTTAGTGGTTAAGGGGTTATGAGTTAGGGGATTTAGGCACATTTAGGGGTTAGGGGAATAATGAGTTAGTGGTTAAGGGATTAGGGATTGGGGGCTTATGCGTTAGGGGATTTATGCGCAGTTAGGGGTTAGGTGAATAATGAGTTAGTGGTTAAGGGATTAGGGATTGGGGGCTTATGGGTTAGGGGATTTAACAGTTAAGGATTTTAGGAGTTACGGGTAAGGGGTTAATGGGTTATGGGTTGATAGTTACTGGCTTCAAGTTCTAAATTTGTGTGAAAAAAACTATGCATTGGAGTTCGGAGGTGGTGAAAGGATAAGGTAAGGGAAGATGAGGGAGGCCAACATTAGACTCCTAAATATGGTTTGGTTTTGGTCCTGATAGTGGACTCCGAAGAGGAAGTGTAAACATCGTAGGAAGGTTTACGGAGGGAGTGGCTTGTGTGTGCTTGTCGTGGGAATTTGTTGGTGCAGTGTGTTCAATCGTTCCTTGCTACTCAGTTTCATAGTCATTTACTGCATCTGGGTTGAGGATAGGAAGTTGAAGGGAAGTGAGATCACTTGTTTCCATTTTTCTTGGCTTTCAGTGAGCCTGTTTTTTCATGATAAGGGAGGAAGCTAGAATTTGAAGTCCAGGAAACCTCAAGGGCGATGGCAGAAAACTAGTTTCTTTTCCAAATTTTGTGCCCTCTAGCGTGGGTGTGACATTGTTTGGTGGAATGGTGTGTGGTTTCTATGTGGAGAATTTGGAGGCTGGTCACTACCCTGGGGGACGTTACTCTCAGGCGTCGGCTACTTTGTCATCATTTGTTGTTCAATTTCCTGTGTTGGTTTGGTGGGTGATGGTATTTGGTTTTTCTGGTGGTGGAAGTCTTTATCTAGTAGTGGGAGGTGTCTATGTGCTTCCTTGTGGTGGTGGGAGATGACATTTGGATCCTTAGCTGGTGGTGTTTTTTTCTATAGTGGGGGGTCTGGTCTCTCGACTTTGCACATGGAAGGGTTCCTCGAACCTGGCGAATTATGAAGCCCTTGGTGTGGTGTGGGTGTTCTCCCTCCCCTGTCATCCATGGCCCTGTGGGGGTGGAAAACTCAGAAATAATCATGGCAGTTCCACGCCATGGTGGAAAGATTGTGGGGCATGCGCGACTCACTAGTGTGGGTGTGCATGGGGGTGGTGGAGGAGGTAAGCGGGGGGATAACAAAGGTGGGGGTTTGAGGGTTCAAAATCAGAGTCATAAGGGTGGAGGAGGTAGTGGTAGCAAGGGGAATCGTGGGTTTGATTGATTTGAGGTAAATGAGGGGTAGGTTATCCAACATTGTTTCCTAGAGAACAATCACGCACTTATCAACATCTTGATGTAAAGAGTGGACATGACTGAGAGATTCTGTCATGAGGAGCATGCAGATCAGATGGCAGCATTAGAATGAATGCACATTTTACAATGCCAAGTCCAGGAGATACTGGTAGTTGTTTGGAGATGCCAAAATCAACTCATTGAGAAAGTAGAAAAGCTGGAGACTTGGATGGTGCACTTTGAATGGCACTATCAATGTGACTTTTGTCTTCCACCGCATCTAGAAACAACCCCAGACAACCCTGCATCCATCACGTTGGATGTCTAGTATGATATTTGGTGTTATTTATGTTTTATATGTGTTTTGGTGCCTCTAGCCCAATTGTTTATGAGCAATGTCCCTAGTCCCTCTTTTTCATTTTTTCGCATCTAGTGAAATTTTTTTTCAACAAACTAAGTCGAGGTGACACCACCTGTTTTGTAACTGGCTATATGTACTCCTTTCTTACATGAATATAACATTGACTTAAAAAAAAAACAAAGGTTCATACATCATTAAAAAATTAATTAAGTTTCATACTTAAATTAATAAAATTTCATACCTATTTACTAAATAGGTCTATAAATATATATTTTAGGTTTATCTATTTAGTATTTAGCAAATTTAAATATAATGATTTAATACTAGATTTAAATGAACTCACGTGTTTAACATAAGAAATGTTATATTTATCTAGTTATTAAATGTAAATATGAAGATTTAACCTTAGATTTAAAACAACTCACACTTTTAACATAAATCAATGAAGTTTAAAAATAAAACTTTATGGCCAAATATTAAATATAAATATAAATATTAATTTGGCTATCTAGTTAATATTACCTTTACTAAAATTATAATGAAGACATTAGTGTAAAGTTGATAGATGATACATGCAATTATGTTAATTGTAGACGAATCCATCTGCACTGTTAAGCTTTAGAGACAAAAGGGTATTCATAATTTTAACACTTTAAATTCAGAGACCCTTTAGTCTCTAAATTTTAACATTGCAAATGGATTCAGAGACACC
This sequence comes from Pinus albicaulis, assembly GCA_034641835.2. Classification (NCBI taxonomy): domain Eukaryota; kingdom Viridiplantae; phylum Streptophyta; class Pinopsida; order Pinales; family Pinaceae; genus Pinus; species Pinus albicaulis. The sequence goes on along the minus strand of CM076569.1, from coordinate 669,362,399 downwards.
TATAGTGAAATGTAACACTTTGGTACCAAAATTTCGATTTCCATATATGGAGTGACATAATTAAAAATTACTGACATAAATGACTAATTCATATACTTTTCACACTTGTTATTTGGCCATATTTTTATTCTTGGACTATAATAGTCATTTACATTAATAATTATTAGTTTTGTCACTTATTATCTAGTCATATATTTTAATCCTACACTAAATTAGTCATTTAAGTTAGTCACTTTTACTTTAGTCACTTATTATCTAGTCATATATTTTATCCCCAGACTAAATTAGTCGTTTAATTTAGTTGCTTTTAGTTTAGTCACATATTATCTAGTTGTTTAATTTAGTCGCTTTTAGTTTAGTCACATATTATCTAGTCGTATATTTTATTCCAAGACTAAATTAGTCATTTAAGTTAGTCATTTTTAGTTCGGTCACTTAAAATTGCTCAAATTTAGTAGTAATTCACTTGAAATAATTGTGGTGACTAACATTTTTAGTCACCTAGTCATTAATTTCATCATTTTTTACTAGTGTTTATACACACAGTGAGCCATTCGATGTTGTTTTATACAAACAGTGAGCCTAAATTGTTTCAGTTTGAATGCACAATGAGAATTTGTCTTTGTAGAAGAAGGATTAAGTATGAATTCGAAGAGCAGAAGGACACTGTGGGATGAATTTTTTATAATTTTTACACAACAAAATTCATCTTAGAGGCAGAGAATTCTACACCAAAACAGAGGAGTTTTTTTTTTGTTTTTGTTTTTTAAAGAATATAAAATGAGAGATAAAGTAATAAAAAAAAATTATAATGTTTTAATGATCTTTCTATATAAAAATTTTGTGTTTTTATCAGTTTTTGGAAGCAGTGGGCTCATTTTTGTAGAAGAACAGAGGTCGAAGAAGATTAATTTCATTTCTTTTTTAGGACCATGAGAGAAGAGGTAAGCATTATCATCATGAATAAAATGCATGAATAAGTCAACAAAGATTTATATGTGTGCATACATTTTTTATTTAAGATAAGAATGTTGACAGTGCAAGGATACATAAATTGGTTTTCAGAGCATATGGCTACTAGAGTAGAACCAAATGATTTCCAGATAGAGCATTGGGAAAAGGAGACCATAGAGAAACTATATCAGGTTGGACTAATAGGCTTCCTCCAGAAATTTAATGGTCACAATGAAAGTATCACCAAGGAGTTCATAAACATTTATGCACAGGAACAAACCATGGTGGGGAACCTAGTTATTCCATTAAACCCATAATTCATTTCTCAGGCTTTAGATCTTCTACTGTTAAGGGAACAATATCATAAGGGCTTACACTTCAAAGATAAAGGGTGGACTTTATTTTTGGAAAAGAATAGGAAGGGATCATTTGATAGGACAAAGGGCATCCCGAGGGAGTGGTTTAATGAGCCATGGGCAGAATTGGTGTTAGTTATTCAAAGGTTTTTCACATGTGAAATCAGGCATAGTGTAGTGCACTTTATCATATTAGATTTCTCCAGCATATAAAGGGAGATGTGAAAGTCAATTTACCATACTTCTTTTCTAAAAATTTGGTTAAAATGATAGAGAATGTGAGGAATGAAACTAAAACCAAGGAAGCACAAATCTACCACTAGGGACTTATCAAAATTCTTGTAAAATATCAAATTAAAACTAAGGGTGTAGTGTGGAAAGAGTTTTTAGCTCAACATCATTTTGAGGAACAAATCATAGAGGAGAAGCTTAAACCAATTCATGAGACAAGAAGCATAATGAACTCACCTCTCTATCCTAGGACAAGGTCCAAGAAACAATAGGATACTATCATGGTTGAGAGAGAAGCATATTTTCTATCTATTCCCATGAGACATAGGAGAAAAAGTCCAAGAGAAACAAGTAGTAAAGAGAAAGACCCTGAAGTACAAATTGTTGAAACACCTCCCACAACAAATCAAGTTGATGAAATCATTGCGAGATTGCAAAAAGAATCCTATGAAAAGACATTGGAGAGATATTCATACTTTGACAATGTTGAAGTAGAATCCACCTCATTTGCCAAAGACACAAGAGAAGAAGAGAAAGAGCTTCACCTTAACAAAATAAAAGAGTTAACAGATCAATTAGAGGTGAGCAGAATTCTAGAAAGGCATGAGGAAGGAAAACAAGACATATAAGAAAAACAATGCAAAATTGATCAAGGAAAACGAAAATTTGAATGAGAAAGTTGGAAAATTAGAAACAAAGAATACCCTTCTTTCCAAACAAGCTTACATGTGGCTTAATGAGAAGAACACATGGAAATACAAGTATGATAGACAAAAGTTCATGGCTTCAACCTACAAGGGAGAACAATACAAAGGGATTGATTTTCTTCTACAAGCAGCACAACAAGGGGCATCAGGATCAGGTACAATGTCTACATCAGAGCTCAGAAGGTCCAAGAGAAAGAAGTAAGCATGAGGACATGCTTGCAAATCAGCAAGGGGGAGATGATGGCCCTCGTTTTTTATCCAATTTTGCTTAATTGAATACACTTAATCTCCACGTTATCCATCCATATACACCCTATTTTGAAAAATTTATGCATAGTCAGGTATATAAATTATGTTTTGCAATTTTTATATGTTTTTAGAAAAATTGGATTTTAAGTGCATTTTTTGACAGGACTAAAAATTCATGTAATGGCTTCATTGAAGTCATACTTGCAGGATACTTGGGCACGAGCTGAGCACATATCTAGAAATATTGGGAACTAAGGATGGACGTGTACCTATTGGTTCGGTCAAACCGAGCTAAAACAAGTCTGGTCAAAGTTGGTCAAACAAGACATGTCATTCAGGAAATCCCTAGGAAATAGGCCAAATTTAGTATTTTATGGGATTTTCCAGATTTCGAGTGATTGGATGGATGAGCTCGACCAAGATAGATGGGATAAGGATATACATGGTTGTTAGAGACATTTTAGTCAATATTGTTTCATATTTTTCCATTTAAGCCAAGAACATTGAAGGCATGAACGGGTAGAATTTGTATGATTTCACTTTGATATTTCTGAACTTTGTGAGTTAATTGAAGAACCAGTTCTATCTTCTTTCTATTTTTCTATATGGTGAATGCTTGATTGAGTTCCAATAGCTTAGAATTACTTTCAGTGTGCAAGGCAAGGGTGGAGGGCCCCCACACCGAGCTAAGTGCACTTTCTGGTTAATTTAGTTGAAATTTCATGAACTAGTTTTTTATTCATGTTTAATCAGTTAATTAGATGTATTGTAGAGAAGGTCATCCTGGTTCTTCTAAGTTAGGAGCCTCTTCTTCTACTTATTACATATTGAATTATAAATTATTTAGTTAAGTTTTATATTTGTAATATGCATTTCCTTTAAATTCAATAATTCATCTTCTAAAATTGACTGAAGTTGAAATCCACATATTTTGGACATGCTTCCAAGTTTTACAAACTCGGATTTATAATAAAATACTTGTGTTAGTTTACCCAGTAAACAGACCCTATTCTTGGCCTCTAAAACTGAAAACAACCTTCTCTTCAGCTGAATCACATTGAGAAATATCAAGGGCAATGATTAGTGTGATTTTTCTTTCTTTGATAATTGCTTGTGATGTCTTTTTACTTATCTTATTTAGCTTCTATTATTATTATTATGTTTGTGTATCATCAAAAAACTACCAAAACAATAAGAACAAGAACACATAATATAGGTTGCAAGCCAAGGCCAAAACCTATCCTCTAGAGAGGAAAACCTGTAAATACCTTATCTTCCTTATAGATCCTTCAATTGACGAATTCCAAGACCTTAAGTCCAAGACCAATACCCTCTAATACCAAGTCCAACCTTTTTGGATGATGTGCTTTCCTTGTCCAAGTTAAACCCAGTAACACAACTTCAACCTCCAATTGTAGAATATCGGCCTCCACTGCAAACTTGAATTTTTCGTCCCTCTACAGTTGTTGTTTCCACGTGTGTGAGCTTATTTTAGCCTCTTGGGACTTCCTAAGACATTCGCTTGGCTTTCTTTGAATTCTAGTGCTTGAGGATGGCTTCTTGTGACCTTCAATTAAAATTCTTACCTTCTCTCCTTTAAGATCGAACTTGTGGAGGAAAACCCTAGATCTTATACAAAAAACCATAACCTACCTTTGCACGTGTGAGAGAGAAATATCCTGAAACCAATCCTCTTCATCCTCTTCCTTCTTCGATGCCTTCTTCCTCTTACTCATTTTCTTGGATGAGTGAGTGATGAATGTGCTTTAAGGAGGTCGAGTTTCCTCCTTTATATAGGCTTCTAAAAGGTGGACGTGGTTCCTCAAATTAGGCCGAATTGCTAGCTGCCAGACTGACTTGATATTGGAGGGTATTTTGACACTTTTAAGGACAAAAATAATTTTATTTATAAGTTACAATGTGCCTGAAGGGGTCTTCAACTTATGAAAATGACCCTTTTGACTTCTTGACCTACAACAAACCCTAGAAGCACTCAATGGGTGCTTGATCTATAAAATAAAAGACCTTGAGCATGAAACCCATGCTCCTAAAATAATAATATTAATTTTCTTTCATTTTACAATTTACAAGAATAAAAAGTACATTTCGTATTTATGAAGACTGAACCTAGTTACACATTTTCCAAAACTCCCTCTTAACTAGGGAGGTATTCATAAATGGTACATGGGCATTCTTAATCTGAAGAGATCTCATGAGAAGAGTTGGATTGGTAACCCATCTATATAATATCATATCAACTAGCATTATCATATAGCAAGGTCTTGACTATCAACTTTATCACTCCACAAGATCATAACACAATGCTGGCGAGACCAATAATTTATAGACACCATCGTCATTGTCTCTCAAAGTACATACTCCACCTAGGTGTTCACAGAATATGACCTTCCTTGGACTATTCTTATCTTGGGGAGCTATTCCTCAAAGAATATCGGTCCACAACTAATCTTATCTTGGATGCCCTACCTCCTCCTCAAAGAGTATTGGATGTCAGATGCTTACCCAATCCACCATTATGTCTTCCTAAGTGAAGACAAGAATGATGTGCCTATATCTCCCTATCAATTTGGGAGGATACATCAACCAAACCAAGCTTGTATCTCAAATATAAAAGCTTATTATTATGAAGATATTTTGTTAATATGTCAGGTACCTGCTCATCGGTGGAGATATATTGTAGCTGAAACACACCATCTTGTACTAGCTTTCGAATATAGAGATACATATTATTGATGTGCTCTATCTTTCCATGAAATACTCAGTCTCTAGAAAATCATATACAATTGGTGTTATCACGATGTATCATTGTAGGGTCCATCGGTCCTTCGCACAAGTCGGATAGCACCTTCCTCAACCAGACCACTTCTCTGCTTACTTCACATGTTGCAATATACTCAGCCTCAACACTACTCAAAGCGAATGTGTCTTGCTTTCTGCTAATCCATGAGATATGGAGGATCCCAAACTAAAATATCCTCCCGTAGTGCTTATTCCATCTTGCTCACTGCCCCCTAGTCGGAATTTGTATATCAAATCAAGTGGACACCATTCCTCCTATCGCATTTTAGGAAATAGTAGATAGTTCCTTGCAACTATATCAGTATATGTTTGATGCTATCCAATGATTATTCTTTGGCTCCACTTGGAACTGACTAAGAACATTTACTAAAAAACATATGTATGGTCTTGTATTCACCAAGTACATCAGTGAACCAATCAATTTTCTATACTTGGAAGGATCCATAGGGCTTGATTCAAAACTCCTTAGTCTCTTCAAATTTGTTATCATCAAGGTTGTCATTGGTTTACAATCCATCATGCCAAACTTCTTTAACATCTTGATCAATACTTCCCTTGACCTTGATAGATCTCATCAGGTCCTTTCCAGACTTCCAATCCCAAATAGTAGTGCATCAACCCCAAATCCTTCATATCAAATTCCGCTGCTAGTTGCCTCTTACATTCTACAATTCACCCTTCCACACCTATCAAGAGAAGATCATCCACATATAGAAAAATTATTACCGACTCTCCCTTCACAAACTTAATATAAAGGTTTGGATTAGCATAACTCTTTATGAAGCCTAATCTCTGCAGGTATGCATCCATCCTAGCATACCATGCCCTTGGTGCTTGCTTGAGGCCATATAATTCCTTCTTTAATCTGCAAACATATTCCTTTATGTATTTAACTTCGAACCCAAGGGTTTTTCTATATATACTTCCTCATCAATTGTGTCATTCAGGAATGCAGTCTTGACATCCATTTGGTGGATGTTCAATCCCATCGTTGTCGCCAAAGGGACCAACAAACGAATAATAGTATACCTTGTTGTTGGAGAAAATGTCTCTTCGTAGTTGATGCATTCTTGTTGAGAAAAACCCCTAGCCATAAATCTTGCCTTATATTTGTCAATGCTTCCATCTGTTGCATGTTTGATCTTGTAGACCCACTTGGAAGTTACCATAGGTTTGTCTTCAGGCCTGGGTACGATCTCCCAAACTCCATTCTTCATTATAGATTAATATTCTTCATTCATGGCATCATTCCATTCTCGATGAGTGACAACTTCTTCAAAAGTGGATGGCTCTGCTTCTATTAGTTTTGTCATGTAGGCTACATATCCAGAATATCATTTGGGCTTCTTGCTTTCCTTGAATGTACCTTGAGTTGCTCCGTGACCTTCTGCAACTAGAAGTGTAGACTTCAACCAGTTAGGTATTTTTCTAGATTTGGGGATAGCCACATATTGTATAGGTTCATTGGGACCTTCATCTTCATGATTGGATTCCTTGTTCTCCCTAGTAACTTCTTCTTTGAATACAAGAAGTTATTCATCATCAGAGTCCATAGGGAGATACTTTGATTCCTTGAATGCAATATACTTTCATTAAATATCACATCTTGGCTGACTTTTATCTGACGTCATTCCTTTATGTAGATCCTATAGGCCTTATAAGAATTGATGTAGCCCACAAATGTTCCCTTCGTGTCTGATGGATCTAACTTCTCTCTCTTGTCCTTAGGTATATGAATGTAGACAAGACAATAAAAAATTCAGAGATGATCCACGATAGGTTTCTTCCCAGTTAACACTTCTTCAGGAATTTTGTTATCTATAGATATGTGGGGACTTCGATTTTGTATGTTTACAACTGTCTTTTTAGCTTCACCCCACATAAATTTCAGTAAATATTGATCATGTATCATTGCTTTTACACTTTCTTCAATGGATCAATTCTTTTTTTCTGTACCTCCATTTTGTTCAGTATTATATGGGACTATCAACTCCCTCTTAATCCCATACTCCTTACAGAAAGCGATGATTTCCTTAGATGTATATTCTCATCAATTATCATATATTAATATCTTGATTCTTCTTTATGTAAGGTTCTTTACTTTAACTTTGAATTCTTGAAACTTGATAAATACTTCATCCTTGGATTTCATTAAGTAAACCCAACTTTTCCTTTAATGATCATCTATAAATGTGACATAATATAGATGATCTCCAAGTGATTTAGGAGTTACAGGACCACATGCATCAGAATGAATAAGATCCAAGATTTCTTTTAATTGTGAAGCATTGCTTCCAAATGGTCTCTTGCCATTCTTACCCAATGCATAACCCTTGCATACTCCTTTGTGATCTTCTTTCAATTCAGGGATTCCATATACTGTTGTGTTTAGGGTTGGAAGGATTTTAAAATGGAGATGACCAAATCTTCTATGTCAAAGTTCACAAGGGCTGATTTCAATCTGAACTAAAGCTTGAGCAAGAGGAGATAACAATGTGTAAAGTCTTCCTTCATGAGTCTTAATTACTCTAGCATTTTCTATGCTTGATTTTTTACCCCATACTACAAATTTTCCATCAATGAAGGCACTTTATCACCTTTATATTGTAAAATTGAAATTCAGAGTAAGTTCTTATGCAAACCTGGAACAAATATAATGTTGTTGAGCTGAATATTGCCTCCATTTTCTAGCTCTATTGAGGTTGATACAATTCCTCACACATGATAGCTTTTATTATCTCTAAGTTCTACGGAGTACGAAGATTTTCCTTTTGATAGTGCCTTTAGTTTCTTGTGATGACCAGTCACATGCCTTTATGCTCCACTGTCAATCACCCAATTGATCTCATCTTGAAATGTGCGAATGAGTGTTGAAAAGAGTCCTTCACCTTTTATCTCGGTCACTTTCTTCTTTGGAGTAAATAGGAGATTCCATGCTTCTTTGATGCTTTTCTTGATATGGATTTCTACCTTTGAACACTTCTTGAGAAATTTCATCAATGTAGTATATATCTTCATGATGCCCTTAGCCAACCTTAGCTTTAATACCATGTTGAGAAATCTTAAGGGCAATGATTAGTGTGATTTCTCTTTCTTTGATAACTACTTGTGATGTCTTTTTAACTATCTTATTTATTATTATTTTTTTGTATCATAAAACAACTACCAAAACAATAAGAACAAGAACATAAAATATAGGCTACAAGCCAGGGCCAAAACCTCTCCTCTTGAGAGGAAAACCCATAAATCTCTTTTCTTCATTATAGATCCTTCAATTGACGAATTCCAAAACCTTTATACCAAGACCAATACCCTCAAAGACCAACTCCAAACTTTATGTATGTTGTGCTTTCCTTGTCCAAGTTAAAATTAGTCAAATCTCCCCCAGTAGCACAACTTCAACCTCCATCTGTAGAATATCGGCCTCCACTGCAAACTTGAAATTTTCGATCCTCCCACAGTTGTTGTTGCCACACGTGTGCGTTTCTTTTATCCTCTCAAAACTTCCTAAGACCTTTTGTTGGTTTTCTCTAACTCTTGGAGCTTAAGGATGGCTTCTTATGAGCTTTGCTTGACCTTATTTCCTTCTATCCTTCAAGATCGAACTTGTAGAGGAAAACCCTAGATATACAGTAGAAAACCCTAGCCTTCCTTCACACGTGTGAGAGAGAAATAACCCAAAACCAAGTCTTCTTTGTCCTCTTCCTTCTTTGCTGCCTTCTTCCTCTTCCTCCTTTGCTTGGATGAGTCAGTGATGAATGTGCTTCAATGAGGTCAAGTTTCATCCTTTATAAAGGCTTCCAAAAGGTGGACTTGGCTCCTCAAATTAGGGCGACTTGCAGCTGCCAGGACGACTTGATCTTAGAGGGTATTTTGACACTTTTAAGGACAAAATAATTTTTTTTACAAGTTACAATGTGCCCGAAGGGGTCTTCAACTTATGACAATTACCCTTTTGACTTATTAACCTAAGACAAACCCTAGAAGCAGTCAATGGGTGTTTGATTTATAAAATAAAATACCTCGAGCAATAAAACCATGCTCCAAAAATAGTAATAATAATTTTCTTTCACAATTTATAGTAATCAAAAGTACATTTCATATTTATGAAGACCGAGTTACATTTCATATTCTCATTCCTGTTTACAATATGTTATTTTCGTACAAAACTTCCACTCAAAATCTATTATAACAAAAGGGTAAAAATGCCTATTGTAAACTAGAATGCAACATTTGATCTCATTCACATCCAAATTTGTTGCTCAAAGAAGGCCCAGATGCTGCTTTTAGATTCTACTTATCAAGATAAGTACGGTGACTTTAGCTCAAGGAGACAATTTCAATAAAGACTCAATTGAGAAAGAGACGACAACACAAAGGGGGGAAACAAAGCATAAATTGAATGGACAAATTGTCTACATGCGTAAAACAACCCAATCCCCAATCCATAATTCATGCGAAGTATTAGTGAGAATAGGACATACATAAATAAATAAGGTCATAATGGGAACAAAAACATATAAGGCCACTCAGGAACTAAAAGCGCTGATGAAAAAAAGGAATTTGTATGACCTTTGTAGGTTATGGTGAGAGGAACCCCACATGAATCACAAAATATAAGAACTACTAATTTTACACAACCATGTTTCATATAGACATGAACTGTGATGGCCCATAATATGATTAGTATACTCCAACATCATTCAGATCTAAAATGGAGTAAACCAGAAGATTCACTATACAATTTGACGTGAGAGGGACACTTATCTAAATTGAAAATATCGACTAAGTCAAGGATGATGGTTGTCCTCCAAACCGTAGACGACTGCAACCAAATTTCTTGAGTAGCGTCACCCTCGAACCAGATTCCAGGGCGCAAGGGAACTGCTCTCTAGACTACGCCTAGCTCTACACTGCCTCCAAAAATTACCAAAATAAACTTTGCCCGACCACTAAGAGTTACCAAACCAAACTCTACGCTTCCTCCTTGTGTTCCCCAGCTAGCCTCTTTGTTGCCTGAAAATATTTCCAAGGTAATCTTCCCCATTAGGTATGATCGCTGCCCTTTAGCTATGCGCTCCCTCTCTCTCTCTTTCTTTTGTCTAAATTTTAACTAGGGTTAGTTAGATCTCAACCTGGCCTAACCCTTATGGACCAACCAAAAGTGTTCCACTTATCCTTGGTATTCATATTTGTGTGGTGGTTGGCCCAGTCATCGCTGGTTATTATTGCAAGCCAATTATCCTCATGCCATTTAGCATTTTACCCTTTGCTTAACATTTGTCCCAAGCAACATTTCCACCTTGGCACTAGAATCAATGTACCTTCGACACATCTCATGTTTAATTTATTTAATTTACAATAAGCGGGAAAATGTAACCAGGGCTATTACAGTTACTATGGCATACATATTGGATTTTCCTGCATCTTCGCGAGTACACCCAATTTTCCATTTTTCATGCTTAAAGAAGGTTATAGGTGATAAGTTCCCAATTCAAACTATATTGCTAGAATTTGAAAAGGAAGGAAAAATCATATTTGAGCCTGAAGAAAACACAGAAACAAGAATCCGACAACTACAAAATCGATCAATTTCAGAGTATATCATTAAGTGGAAGAACTTACCCGCTGAAGATTCCACATGGGAGGATGAGTATTTTACACAAAATCATCCAGAACCCCTCAAGCATTGAGGACAACACTTTTTTAAAGGAGAGGGTCATGTTAGGTCCCTGTAATACTAGTGTAGCTCCCATATTGTTATTGTTGTGCCACATAGAAACTCACTATTGTTATTTTTGTGCCCTTACATTATTATTGTTACGTAGGCCCTAATTATATTTTGACCCTTTAGAATCCTATATATATACCAAGGAGGAAATGTCATTTTAATCATTCAATAATTGTTCATTTATGTGATGTAAAGGGAGGTTTCCCCGTCAAAATGACTTATTATATAGTCGTTTATCTATCTTTTCTTATGTTTCTGAGTTATTTTGATTTGGATACATAACATAATATTTGTATTAATGAAAATATATGTTTAGGACACCATAGTGACATCATAAAAGGGGTTCTTCCCATTAGTTGGTTTACAATCCTATCAGTCTTAGGAAACTATGCCAAAGAATCTGAGTTCCTTAATGTCAAAATTACTACTATTGAAGGCATACATATGCCAGAAAACATGAAAAATTATATAGCATTTACAAACTATCAACCTAATTATCCGAAGGGGGGAATGACATATGAAGGCCCATATCCCAAAATTTGAGGGGACACAATTATATTAAGACCAGGAAATTTTGTGCTCCATTGCTAATGACATTACTTCAGAAATATTTTTAAGAGAATAATGAAGCTTTTGTGTTTTTGGAAAATACTAGAGAGCTCATCCTCGTTTAGGGGCATCAAAGTTATGTCAATTAGTTATGTCAAAGTCAGAGAGAGATAATTTATTCCTGAAGATGAGTGATTCCCTCCATTATCTGATTATAATCGTCATTTTAAAGTCTTAGCATGGTTTTGTGTCTCCACTCGGGCACCTTGTATCCCCCATTCAGAATGAGTAGGAATATGAGAATTTGTGTAATCCAATTATAGGCCCCGATCAATATTTGATTGTTTCCTTGGATATTTTTGTGTTGCTATTCACCCAGAGCCTTGCATACTAATGGTTGAACTAGGGTGTTGGTCGCAAATGCTAATATTTGTTTAAACATTGCAATTCCCAGTGCTAGATCTTCGAGTAACTGAAGATGCCAGTTAATCAAGTTTAACAAATCCTTGCCTACTTTTCAAACCCTTTGATGGTAGAGTAACGACATAGATGGACTGTGCCTTATTAAGCATGCTCTTGGAGATGAAACTTTTGAATTGAATTATATATCATTAAATACCAAATTCCAAAAATCATAATTTGGTTAATGCCAAACATAGACAAAAATTACCCATGATTTCATCATCATTACTACTTTTGTCCTTTGATGGGGCTAGAGGAGGTACACACAGGGGAAATTTTTCCCAAAAAATCGCAAAACTTTCAAAGCAAACATATTCTTTTAATTTTATTTTCAAGGAACTATTTTATAATTTGAGTAAGGTGCTTTATTTTCCTTGAGTCCCCCCCCCCTCCTACAATGACGACAAGAATGATAGGCTATGACATTTAAATAGATCACAAGAAAATCCACCAAATTCCCCTATACCTGACTTGTTCTAAGAATATTGGACCACAAATATACATAACCAAATGAGTATAGGAGGAGAAATTTCCCATATTAGATGTCTAACATAACGTCACTTACCCAACAAAAAGCAAATGGAGATGCCAATTATTGCTTCATACCTTGCACACTACCAAATTGTTGTCGTATTATATTGAGCATCACCCTCACAAAAAATATGGCTAGAAATCCTTAATGTCAATCATCCTAGAAATACTTAATGTCACATGTTTCCAACCCTCCAAGCATCACCCATCATTCATATTAAGTACATAATCATACTAGGGAACCCAACCTAGATTGAATTCACTACATATTAATGAAATCCGCCTGAGAATGATCTTAGAGTTTCCATGAGAAGTGAAATTTGACATGTCTTCCCCTACAATTTTGTGTGAAAGGAAAAGATATATTCAACACACTATGGGATCCTATATGTTGAGACATATAGGGCATCAAGTATTAGGTGATTTCTCTTCTTATGATAACTGCTTGTGAATGCTTTTTACTTTCTTATATTAAGATCTTCTCTTTATTAGATTATTATTGTTCTTCTTCATCAAATAACTACCAATACATAAAACACAAAGAGACAAGAGACACGTAATATAGGCTATCAACCAGGGCCAAAACCTCTCCTACTTGAGAGGAAAACCCAAACAAATTATTCTTCTTATAGAGACTTCAATTGAAAAACACCAAGACCAATCCGTTGACCTATTTGCCACTCCAAGACACAAGTTCCTTAGTTAATGATAGTCTACCTTCTGCTCCTTCCTCCTTCTCGACTTCTTCTTCAACCTTGAATTCCTTCTGCTTTAGACCTTAGACCTTCTTGAACTAGGTCTGTAATTATTGTCCTTAATTCATAACCTTCTTAACTAGCCCTTATTCCACTTAGGCTCCCTAGGAGGATTGCACTTCTCCTCTGCTTCCACTGTTCTAACAGAGTTCTCCTTGACCTTTAGTATTGCAGCAAACTTCTTGCACATATAGAGGATTTAAACCCTTAAAAAACATTCCCAAAAATACCCTAAGAGCCCTGCTCTTCTTTCTTCTTACTTCGCAGGTTGGGAGGCTTCTTCTTTTACCCCTTCGCACTTCTTACTACAGTCTTATGCTTGTCTAAATTTTCTATGATCTGAATTAAGGCCGACTACCTATTTATAGTGGTTTCCCCCTCAAATTAGCTGACTTGAAGAGGGTGAGTCGACATTTGTGTTGGAGGAGATATTAATTCCATCTTGAAGCCGACTTGCTAGGAGATACTTGCGCTTGCCTTGGAGGGTCTTTGGAATCTTTTAATGACTTGTACAAATGTGTAGCATGCCCAATAAGGGTCCTTCATACATGACATAGACTCAATTTGACTTTTATGACTAGATGACAAATCCTAAAGGCTCACAATGGGAACCATCACTAAAAATAAAATTCCTTGCTCATGAAACCCATGAGACAAGCATTCCAATAATAATTTTATTTTTCTTCTTTACATCAATTACATAAAATCACAATTACATATGTCACTATGAAGTCTGAACCTATTTACACCTTTTAACACTCCCTCTTAACTAGGGAGGTATTCATAATAGTACTTGGTCATTCTCAATCTAAAAAATTTCTCATAAGAAGAGTCAGATTGGTAACCCATCTGTATAACATCATATCAACCAACATTTTCACATAGAAAGGCCTTGAATAACAACTCTATCTCTCCACAAGATCTGTGCATAATGTTGGTGAGAGCAATGAAGTATAGACACCCTCATCATTGTCTCTCTTGGAACATAACCCACCCGGGTTCTCAGGGTGTGTTCCACCAAGACTATTATTGTCTTGGATTCCCAGTCCTCAAAGAATATCGATCCTCTACGACTACTCCTATCTTGGATGCCCTAACACATCCTCAAAAAGCATCGGATGTTAGATGTATACCCAATCCTCTACTTTTTCTTCCCAAGTGAAGACAATAATCTTGTGTCTATCTCTCCCTCTTAATCAGGGAGGACATATCTATTCCAATAAATGAATTTACTCATTCCTACTGAAGGAATGTACCTAAGCTCCGTCTTGGCTTAGGAATTCTACTTCTAAGTTTCTTCCAAGTAAGAAACTTGTTTCCAGGCTCCCTCTTAATTAGGGACCTACACCAGCTCCTCAGGTGGAGATGATGGGACAACCAATTGCTTGAAGAACTCCTCTTCACGATGTCATGAACTTATTTTCGTTATCTATGATTCTTCATGTTTTGGGACTTTTACATAGGGCATAGACCATCCATCACTTTCATCTTTGAGCCATGTCATAATTCCTTTTATTGGAAAGTGATCCATCAGTCCATATATGGCCTTACTTCATGCCATTTTTCCTTAAGGATCTTTCATCCTACTACATGGTCATCATTTAGTCGAAGCCCAGAAGGGAGATAGATGGATAGGGCACCGACAACCCCAAATAAATTGAACTTCTTCCCACCTTATGATTAGTAACACCTAGTTTCTAGCCTTTATGGTCTAATCACCCTGTGTGTTGGAATACATTCATAGCTCTTCCCTAGGCAGCCCTAGATAAGCCCATCCAGATAACAATCAAAAATATTAAATTAAATAAATTTACCTTTGTGATGGTATTTCATCATGACATCTTCCAGTTTGCATCAACATCCTACATACATATTGACACATCTCTCAAAAATATCGATTGTCAAGGGTCTCCATATTTTCAGACTTCCATCATATTCTTCATATCTTTGCGGGAGATATCATAGTCAAATATTTTAGTTCTCGGATGTTGATTTCCTTCATAGTTTCACATTCCACGATCTCTTCATTTATTTCTTCACACATTTTCTTTTAGGAAATTTTGCTCATAGTTCCTCCAATTTTGACAACCACCTCTTTTTTTAGATGAGGACATATTATGTTGATTTAAACTAGTCAATGTGTGAACCATGCATTATTGCAGTCTTTTCAGAGGAGGAGATCCATTTTCCTTTGATCATGCTCTCAAGATAGAGAATTTATCCATATTACCTGCGACCATATGACATGACTCCAAATTTTATTAAAATAAAAGCATACATACCTCGTTCTCCTTTTGGTCATGTAGACTTCGTGCAACGACTTTCTTGATTGAAACAGCCTCAATCCCTAGATCTAATTTACCTTTTATGTCATCATACCATCATCCCATGAATTCCACAAGTTGGAATTCCCAATGAAACACTTACTTCCTGTCTTGATCAGTGAACCTTACGATAAACATTCCATCAAAGAATATTGAGGATCTTGAGTATCCCCATTCATTAGATCTTTCCTTTTGATTGATGTATGATTAACTCTATCTTGGATGAATTTTTTCCTTTTCATAAGTGCCACTTATGTTTCCAATGAGGTTCCCAAGAGCTATATCCTTCATAGTTGACTGCCATAGATTTTGTTCCAGCTATCCTTCATGTTTCCCTATGATGATGTCACAAGATCTTGCTTCTAATGTTTCTACGATGCCATGATGCATCTATCATGATTCTATATTACAAAAAGAAAATTTAGAAACATAAAATAGAAAATAACTAGGAGAGGAATACTATCTCAATAGTGGAGATTAATTACATTCTCATTTTTGGACTTCTTCTTTTCATCTTCTTCCACTTCCTCCGTGATATGGGCTTCTTCTCTCCCTCTTTTGTTTTTATCCTTCTTGAGCTTAGGACAATCTGTCATATAGTTCCCATATCCTTGACACCCATAACATCGTATTTTAGCCATGTTCTTATTCTTTTTATAAGGACCAAACCTTCCAAATTTTCCCTTACTTCTTGTCATTGCAGCATATGCCTGATTTTGTTCACCTGATCCTATATAATATTTTTCCATGTTCTTATTATTTTTATAAGGACCAAACCTTCCAAATTTTCCCTTACTTCTTGTCATTGCAACATATGCCTGATTTTGTTCACCTGATCCTACATAGGATTTTGCCTTTAACCTGGATTCTTCAATCTTGCATAGTGACCATAGTTCATGGAATGGAGTAGCTTCTTTCTTCCCATAAATAATTTACGTAAAGTTACTCCACTCTTTCGGTAATGCATTTAGTACAACTGTAGTCATTTCCCTATGAGACATTACTTCACCTAGACCTTATAGTTGATCCCCGATCTCAGATATCCTCATAAAGTATGAGGCTATACCTTCTTCTTTTGAAATTTTCAGCCTGTAGACTTCTTGCCTTAGAGAGATAACTTCCCCTACTGTTATTACACAATACAACTCTACCAATTTGTCATCTATTTCTTTTAAATTTTCAAGTTTATATATATATGGAATAAGGGGATCCTTAATGGATTCAATGAGAATCCTCTGAGCCCTAAATTCCCATTTCATAAACTTTGCAATTTCTTGAGCATATTCTTCTCTTGGTTTGGTGATAAATCCTTTGGCATGTTCCATCACCTCATTTTCAATGAGATTCAGATCTGTCCTTTTCTTCCATGCAAGATAGTTTGAAGCACCAACCAATTTGTTGCTTTCCTTGAAAAAAGACATACTTTCTTGATATGATGCTCCTTCTCCTTGATGCTTCCTTGATGTTCATGATGATATAGAGAATAGAAAACTTCTCCTTTATAAAGAGTGTTTTCTCCAATAATGATCCTTGATCCCACGGAGAAGGAGATCCCTTTTGATGGTGAAGTCTTGTTGATGAAGATCAATGATGAATTCCTGATGATGTTTTCTTTGTAGATATCGACTTCAACATGATCTTCATTTTGATGCCTTCCTTGATATTTTATCCTTAAGTTTCCCTTGATAAGGTTCCCTTCCTTGATTTAGTCACCTTAGCTTTGATACCATGTTGAGAAATATAGGGCATCAAGTATTAGGTGGTTTCTCTTATTTTGATAACTGCTTGTGAATGCTTTTTACTTTATTAGATTAATATCTTCTCTTTCTTAGATTATTAGTGCTCTTCTTCATTAAACAACTACCAATACATAAACCATAAAGAGATAAGAGACACAAAATATAGGCTATCATCTAGGGCCAAAACCTCTCCAGTTTGAGAGGAAAACCCGAACAAATTCTTCTTGTTATAGAGGCTTCAATTGATGAAAACCAAGATCAAGAACCTTAGCCTATTTTCCAATCCAATACCAAGACAAGAGATCCTAAGTCAACTATAGTCAACCTTATGCTCCTTCCTCCTTCTCGGCTTCTTCTTCAACCTTGGCTTCCTTCTGCTTTAGACCTTCAGCCTTCTTGAACTAGGTCCACAATTTTTGTCCTTAATTCATAACCTTCTTTCCTAGCCCTTCTTCCACTTTGAATCCCAAGGAGGACTGCACTTCTCCTCGGCTTCCACTGCTACAACATTCTTCTCCTCGGCCATCATTGTTGCAACAGACTTCTCCTCGACCTTCACTGCTACAAAAGACTTCTCCTTGACCTTCAATGTAGCAACAAAATTCTTGCACATATAGAGGTTTTCAACCCTTAAAGCAATCCCAACAATACACTAATAACCTCGCTCTTCTTTCTTCTTACTTCGCAGGTTGGGAGGCTTCTTCTTTTACCCCTTCGCACTTCTTACTGCAGTCTTATGCTTGTCTGATTTTTTTTTTATTTGAACTGAGGCCGAGCTGCCTATCTATAGTTGTTTCCCCCTCAAATTAGCCGACTTGAAGAGGGTGAGCTGACATGTCTATTGGAGGGGATAGTTAATTCCATCTTCCAGTCGACTTGGAGATACTTGTGCTTGTCTTGGAGGGTCTTTTGGCTCTTTTAATGACTTGTAAAAATGTGTAACATGCCCAAGAAGGGTCCTTCATACATGACATAGCCTCAATTTGACTTTTATGACTAGATGAAAAATCCTAAAGGCTCACAATGAGAGCCATCACTAAAAATAAAATTCCTTGCTCATGAAACCCATGAGACAAGCATTACAATAATAATTTTATTTTTATTCTTTACATCAATTAAATAAAATAATAATTACATATGTCACTATGAAGACTGACCCTAGTTACAGTTTTCAACATTCCCTCTTAACTAGGGAGGTATTCATAATGGTACTTGGTCATTATCAACCTGAATAATTTCTCATAACAAGAGTCAGATTGGTAACCCACTTGTATAGCATCATATCAACCAACATTGTCACATAGCAAGACCTTGATTAACAACTCTATCTCTCCATGAGTTCTGAGCACAATGCTAGCGAGACCAATGATGTATAAACACCCTCATCATTGTCTCTCTTAGAACATATCCCACCTTGGTTCTCAAGGTATGTTCCACCAGGACTATTCTTATCTTGGATTCCTAGTCCTCAAAGAATTTCGGTCCTCTACAACTATTATCTTGGATGCCCTAAGACATCCTCAAAGAGCATCAGATGCTAGATGTTTATCCAATCCTCCATTATGTCTTCCCAAGTGAAGACAAGAATGATGTATTTATCTCTCCCTCTTAATTAGGGAGGACATATCTATTCCAATAAAGGAATGTAATCATTCCTACGGAAGGAATGTACCTAAGCTCCCTCTTGGCTTAGTAATTCTGCTTCAAATTTTCTTCCAAGTAAGAAACTTGTTTCCATGCTCCCTCTTAATTAGGGACCTACATCAACTCCTCAAGTGGAGATGATGGAACAACCAACTCCTTGAAGCACTCCTCCTCACGATGTCATGAAATTATTTTTGTTATGTAGGAGTATTCATGTTTTAAGACTTTTACATAGGACATAAACCATCCATCACTTTCATCTTTGAGTCATTTCATCATCCCTTTTATTGGAAAGTGATTCATCAATCCATATCTGGCCTTACTTCATGCCATGCTACCTTCTTCATGCCATTTTTCCTTAAGGATATGTCATACTACTACATGGTCATCATTGTTGGAAGACATTCATAGCTCTTCCCTAGGAAGCCCTACATAAGCCCATCCAGGTATCATTCAAAAATAGGAAATTAAATCAAAATTACCTTTGTGATGGTATTTCATCATGACATCTTCTAGTTTGCATCAACATCTTACATACATATTGACACATCTACCAAAGATATCCATTGTCAAGGGTCTCCATATTTTTCATACTTTCATCAGATTCTTCATATCTTTCTAGGAGATATCATAGTCAAATATTTCAATTCTCGGATGTTGATTACCTTCATAGTTGCACATTCCACGATCTCTTCCTTTCTTTCTTCACACATTTTCTTCCAGGAACTTTTGCTCATAGTTCCTCAAATTTTGTCAACCACCTCATTTTTTAGATGAGGACATATTATGTTGATTTCATCTAGTCAATGTGTGACCCATGACTTCTTGCATCCTTTTCATAGGAGGAGATCCGTTTTCCTTTGATCATACTCTTAAGATAGAACATTTATCCATATTACCTGCAACCATATGACATGACTCCAAATTTTGTTAAATGAAAGCATACATACCTCATTCTCCTTTGGGTCATCTAGACTTCCTGTAGTAACTTTCTTGATTGAAAGAGCTTCAATCCCTGAATCTGGTTTACCTTTTATGTCATCATACCATCATCCCATGAATTCCAAAAGTTGGAATTCATGATGAAACACTTGCTTCCTCTCTTGATCAATGAACCTTCTGATAAAGATTCCATCAAAGAATCTTCAGGATCTTGAGTATCCCCATTCAACAAATGTTTTCTTTTGGCTGATGTATGATGAGATATGTCCTATATGACTTTTTTTCCTTTTCATAAGTGCCACTTATGCTTCCAATGAGGTTCCCAAGAGCTATATCCTTCATAGTTGTCTGCCATATATTTTGTTCCAGTTATCCTTCATGTTTCCCTATGATTATGTCACGATCTCTTGCTTCTAATGTTTATATGATTCCATGATGCATCTATCATGATTATAATTTACAACAAGAAAACTTATAAATAAAAACTAGAAAATAACTAGGAGAGGAAGACTATCTCAAAAGTGGAGATCTATTACTTCCTCCTTTTTAGACTTCTTCTTTTCAGCTTCTTCCACTTCCTCGATGATATGGGATTCTTCTCTTCCTCTTTTGTTATTGTCCTTATTGAGCTTAGGACAATCTCTCCTATAGTGACCATATTCTTGACACCCATAGCATTGTATTTTAGCCATGTTCTTATTCTTTTTCTAAGGACCAAACCTTCAAAATTTTCCCTTACTTCTTGTCATTGTAGCATATGCCTAATTTTGTTCACCCGATCCTACATAAGATTCTGCCTTTAACCCTGATTATTCAATCTTTCATAGTGACCATAGTTCATGGAATGGATTAGCTTCTTTCTTCCCATAAATACTTGAAGTAAAGTTACCCCACTCCTACGGTAGTGTATTTAGTATAAATGTAGTCATTTCCCTATCAAACATTACTTCACCTAGATCTTGAAGTTGATCCCTGATCTCAAATATCCTCATAAAGTATAAGGTTATACCTTCTTCTTTTGAAATCTTCAACCTGTAGAGTTCTTGCCTTGGAGAGATAAATTCCCCTGTAGTGCTTACAAAATACAAATCTACCAATTCATCATATATTTCTTTTGAAGTTTTAAGTTTAGATACATATGGAATAAGGGGATCCTTGATGGATTCAATGAGAATCCTTTGAGCCCTAACTTCCACTTTCATAAACTTTGCAAGTTCTTGAGCATATTATTCTCTTGGTTTGGTGATATATCCTTTGACATGTTCCATCACCTCATTTTCAATGAGATTCAGATCCGTCCTTTTCTTCCATGCAAGATAGTTTGAAACCCCAAACAATTTGTTGCTTTCCTTGCAAAAAGACATACTTACTTGATAGGATACCAATTCTCCTTGCTGCTTCCTTGATGTTGATGATGATATATATAATATAAAAGTTCTCCTTTACAAATAATGTTTTCTTAAATAATGATCCTTGATCCCAGAGAGAAGGAGATCCCTTTTGATGGTGAAGTCTTGTTGATGAAGATCAATGATGACTTCTTGATGTTGTTTTATTTTTAGATATCGACTTCAAGATGATCTTCTCTTTTATTCCTTCTATTGTAGCTCCTAGAGACAACCTTGAGTTGTATAAAGACCAGTGCCTAGGACATCTTAAATGCAAGGAGCATATGACTCAACTGATTGCAGTTGACAATGTTAGGCTCTCATGCTACTATCACTTAAATGAATGGTTTTAATAAGGGTGGAACCAAGACCCCAAAGTTAAACATAACTACTGGGAAAACTGCAGAAAATGAGTACAAACTGCAATAAGTAAATGCATCAGACAACTTTAAAACAAAATGCTGTAAAAGGGGGCCGACTTCTAAAATGAATACACAGATATCAAGTTACATATGAGCGATGACTATGGAATAAGATGGAGTAAGATATCAACTATAACCGGGCTTATTCAAAGAAAAGAATCCATATATATTGGGCTCATGCAAAGATAAGAATCCGTATATCTAGACTCGTTCAAAGATAAGAATCCATTGTAGTTAATTTTGGAAGAATGGCGGAAGAGTTAGAAGATGAAACAAAGTATCATGCCTGAGCCATATTTAAAGCGCTGTAAATGAGTAAAATTGAGTATCTACTATGATAAATTCACATTTAAACATGGGAGCACTCGCATTCCAGAACATTAGATACAAGAAGTGTAGAGAGATACGAAATGGACATTTGTATTAAAAACATGGAGAAGAGTTACAAACTGTGAATCACCCAGAGTGGAATCCCCAATTCCAGCAAAATTTTTTATTACTGAATCCCTACGGGAACTTCAAACATCCACTATCAAATTTCATACAACATACATATAGAAAACTTGAGCTAGTGAGTCCTTTTGGAAAATCTGGAACCTTTTGTTAGTTTTTTCTTCCTGTTTTTATAACCTCTGATTCCTATGCGCGAGAAGATATTTTGGGAAAATATCTTCCCCGCGTGCTTGTATGCTGTTGCATGTCTAAATTAAAAACAAAAATGATGATGGGGTAAACTACCTTTTATCATCTTACAACACAGGCCTAAAGTCGTTTCTAACTGAAATGTTAACAATATGCTAACTGGAAGTAAAAACTGCATGAGTGAAATAAGGATTTCACTCGAAATGACAAAGTGAAAAGAACATAAGGTAAAAAGGCCACGCGGGCCCAGTCATGCATGATCATCACTGTTTGATGAAGCGGAGCTCCTACTGCTGCTAACGAAGGCAATACCTTTAGTCGTGGGAAGGATTGGCCTTCTGCGCTGGAGAACACAGTACTGCTAGTAGTGGAAAAGCTGACCTTCTGTGCTGGAGGGTCTTATAGAGGCCAATGGTCATTATCCATTGACTAAGACTTGAAACCGACCATTTGCATCTTTTTCCTTTGCTTCCTGGGCGTGTAGGATCGTCATCCTCGGCCTCAAGCCGCTGTGATTGGCTATGAGAGGGCCTGTGCACTTAAAATGCCATGGAAAACCTGCACAGACAACAAACTAATTAAATAAATCCTGCGATGAGTGGTTGACTGCTTCAGAAGGCTCGGGTGAAGGCGGAAAAGCAGTGCGAGGGCAGTGGATGCAACGAAAAAGGGCCTCATGGCGAAAAATCATGAAAACCAGGGTTCAAAATTGAATTTGGCGCAAAGAGGTGCAATGGTATTTTTCGGGAATACCAGAGGTGGTATTCGCGTAGGGTTTGGGTGGTAAGCGGTAAGGAAATGGGGGAACGCGATACAGGTTAGAGAGTGACGTGTGTCCCTATAAAACCACTCATTTCGCATTAGAAATGCGCTCCAAGGAGAAATGGTGATTTGGGCGCGAAGATGAATGAGAACCGTCCGATCATGAGGGAGATCAACAATGGAGATCAACTGCGGGGACGTGGAGAGTATGGACGGGTTTGCGGGCCGGGTGCCTCCGCAGTGAATATGGAACGTTAGATGAAGATCTTCCTCGGTCAAACAGGTCAACTACAGAGGCACTCAAGGTGTTAAATCGTGCGTTGATAGTGCCTCCGGGTAGAGAGGAACAATGGTGATGACTGTTGGATCGGGCTCGATTAACGACAGAGATAACTTGGGGAAAAGTGAGCGGGGTGAAAGGAAAAGGTACGTTGGCCATTGGATCGAGATGATTGATGGTCCAGAATGCATCGTGGAATCACACAAGGGCGTGAATGGCGCGAGGGGAGGGGTGAACCACGATATGGCGATGAAGCGATCACCGTTCGATCAGGATGATCAACAGTCCGGGTTTAATCGCAACTTCGTAGAAATGAATGAAAGAGGCGGAGAATAGCGGAACGGTGAAACAACATCGACCATTGGATCTGGGGAAGCCAGATCAACGACTCAGATTATATCGGCGGGGAATGAACAGCGGAGGTGAAAAATAGAGTGGAAATGGGGAAGAGCGATGCATGATGTGCGATGGAGTGATGATCGTTGGATCTGCGGGAGGAGATCAACGGTCATGATTGCGTCGGGATTTCGCACATCAGCAGGAACAGAGTTCAGGAATGAGAACTTTGGATGAAGCGAAGTGCAATGTGTGATGGATGGGTAACGTACGATGGCCGTTGGATCTTGGGGAATGGACGGTCCAGATCTTATCGGAGGATCGACCATAGGCGAAAAATAAAACTTGGAAGGGGGAACTCGGAAAGAGCAACGTGCGATCGCCGATGGGCTTAGCGCTCGGTCACGGGGCCTGGTCTCATGGCGGAAAAGGGGCTCGGGCTTAAGCCGAAAGGCGCTTAGAGGCCTGATATTTTTAGAATGAGCACTTTTAAAGTCAAAAGGTGGATTTTTAGCCTTTTCAAGGGTTCCACTAGGTGAAAAAGGGGTTATGACAGTCCTTGTTGTATTTGCTTTGCAGTATAAGGCTCCTTATCATTAGACATCCCAGCTTGATGAGGAATGTCATAACAACACCTTCCTTGAGATTTGATACTTAAGTGTCCCTTGATAAGATTCCCTTCCTTGTCTTAGTCACCTTAGATCTGATACCATGTTGAAAAATCTAGGGCTTAAAGTATTAGATGATTTCTCTTCTTACGATAACCGCTTGTGAATGATTTTTAATTTCTTAGATTAGGATCTTCTCTTTCTTAGATTAACAGTGTTATTCTTCATAAAAAAATACAATACATAAACCATAAAGAGACAAAAGACACAGAATATAGGCTATCATCCATGGCCAAAACCTCTCCTACTTGAGAGGAAAACATGAACAAATTCTTCTTCTTATAGAGACTTCAAATGACGAACACCAAGACCAAGGCCCTTGACCTATTTTCCACTCCAAGACCAAGACCAAGACACAATACCCTTAGTCAGTGATAGTCAACCTGTTGCTCCTTCCTCCTTCTCGCCTTCTTCTTCAAACTTGGCTTCCTTCTGCTTTATACCTTTGGCCTTCTTTGACTAGGTCCGTAATTTTTGTCCTTAATTCAGAATGTTCTTGACTAGCCCTTCTTCCACTTCTGCTCCCTAGGAGGAATGCACTTCTCCTCGGCTTCCACTATTGCAACAAACTTCTCCTTGGCCTTCACCGCTGCAACAGACTTCTCCTTGGCTTTCACTACTACAACAAAATTCTCTTCGACCTTCACTACTGCAACAAACTTCTTGCACATATAGAGGTTTTCAACCCTTAAAAACATTCCCAAAAATACCCTGAAAACCTCACTCTCGTTTCTTCTTGCTTCGTAGGTTGGGAGACTTCTTCTTTTACCCCTTCGCACATATTTCTGTAGTCTTAAGCTTGTCTGAATTTTCGATGATCTGAACTAAGGCCGAGCTGCCTATTTATAATTGTTTCCCCCTCAAATTAGCCAACTTGAAGAGGGTGAGCCAACATCTCTGTTGGAGGAGATAATTAATTCCATCTTAAGCCGACTTGCTAAAAAGATACCTGTGCTTGTCGTGGAGGCTATTTTGAATCTTTTAATGACTTGTACAAATGTGTAACATGCCCAAGAAGGGTCCTTCATACATGACATAGACTCAATTTGAATTTTATGACTAGATGACAAATCCTAAAGGCTCACAATGCGAGGCATCACTAAAACTAAAATTCCTTTCTCATGAAACCCAAGAGACAAACATTACAAAAATAATTTTATTTTTCTTATTTACATCAATTACATAAAATCACAATTACATATCACTATGAAGACCGAACCTAGTTACACTCTTCAACACTCCCTCTTAACTAGGGAGGTATTCATAATGGTACTTGGTCATTCTCAATCTGAAAAATTTCTCATAAGAAGAGTTGGATTGGTAACCCATTTGTATAGCATCATATCGACCAACATTGTCACATAGCAAGGCCTTAACTAACAAATCTATCTCTCCACGAGATTTAAGTACAATGTTGGTGAGACCAATTATTTATAGACACTCACATCATTGTCTCTCTCAGAACATACCACGCTTGAGTTCCCAGGGTGTGTTCCACCAGGACTATTCTTATCTTGGATTCCTAGTCCTCAAATAATATTGGTCCTCTACGACTACTCTTATTAAGGATGCCCTAACACATCCTCAAAGCGAATAAGATGCCATATGTTTACCCAATCCTCCATTCCGTCTTCCCAAGTGAAGACAAGAATGATGTGTCTATCTCTCCCTCTTAATTAGGGAGGACATATCTATTCCAATAAAGGAATGTACTCATTCCTACGGAAGGAATGTACCTAAGCCCCCTCTTGGCTTATTAATTTTGCTTCCAAGTTTCTTCCAAGTAATAAACTTGTTTCCATGGTACCTACAGCAGCTCCTCAGGTGGAGATGATGGGATAGCGAGCTGCTTGTAGAACTCCTCCTCACGATGTCATGAAATTATTTTCTTTATCTAGGAGTATTCATGTTTTGGGACTTTTACATAGGGCATAGACCATCCATAACTTCCATCTTTGAGCCACATGACTATTCCTTTTATTGGAAAGTGATCCATCAATCCATATCTAGCCTTATTTCATGCGATGACGCCTTCTTCATGCAATGTTTCCTTAAGGATATTTCATCCTACTACATGGTCATCATTGCTGGAAGACATTCATAACTCTTCCCTAGGCAGCGCGACATAAGCCCATCCATATATCATTCAAAAATAGGAAATTAAATCAAAATTACCTTTGCGATGGTCTTTCATCATGATATCTTCTAGTTTGCATTAACATCCTGCATACATATTGACACATCTTCCAAAGATATCCATTGTCAAGGGTATCCATATTTTTTAGATTTCCATGATATTCTTCATATGTTTTTGGGAGATATCATAGTCAAAACTTTCATTTCTCGGATGTTGGTTGCTTTCATAGTTTCACATTCCACAATCTCTTCCCTTATTTCTTCACACATTTTCTTCCAGGAACTTTTGTTCACAGTTCCTCCAATTTTTTCAACCACGTCATTTTTCAGATGAGGACATATAATGTTGATTTCATTTGCGTAGTCTAAAAACACACAAAATAACTCAGGAATTCCAGTAAGGTTATGAAAAAATCCGGAATTTTTTTTTAAAATATGGGTTATGGGTTTCAAACTTTAGGATTTTGGGTGCCCCAAAGGTTTTTGATGGTGCTGAATCCATTTCCACCATCACAAAAATGATTCAAACACTCCAACTTCCTGATTTTTTGAATTTTTTTTTACCTAATTCCAGCAAAAAACTGTCGTTCGAGCTATTTTGTTGCGTTGGTAGACAAATCCTAATCTAGTCAATGTGTGACCCATGCTTTTTTTCATTCTTTTCGGAGGAGGATATCCTTTTTCATTTTATCATTCTCTCAAGATAGAGCATTGATCCATATTACTTGCAACCATATGACATGACTCCAAATTTTATTAAATGAAAGCATACATACCTCATTCTACTTTGGGTCATCCATAATTCCTGCAATAACCTTCTTGATTGAAAGAGGTTCAATCCCTGGATCTACTTTAACTTTTATGTAATCATACCATCATCCCATGAATTTCACAAGTTGGAATTCCTGATGAAACACTTTCTTCCTCTCTTAATCAGTGAACTTTCTAATAAATATTCCATCAGAAAACCTTGAGGATCTTGAGTATCCCCATTCAACCAATGTTTCCTTTTGACTGATGTTTGATGATATCCATCCTTGATGACTTTTTTCTTTTTCATAAGTGCCAATTATGTTTCCAAATAGGTTCTTAAGAGCTATATCCTTCATAGTTGACTGCCATATATTTTTTTCCAGCTACCCTTCATGTTTCCCTATGATGATGTCACGAGCTCTTGCTTTTAATGTTTCTACGATACCATGATGCATATATCATGATTATACTTTACAACAATAAAAATTAGAAACATAAACTAGAAAAGAACAATGAGAGGAATACTATCTCAATAGTGGAGATTTATTACTTCCTCCTTTTTGGACTTCTTCTTTTCAACTTCTTCCACTTCCTCGGTGATATGGGCTTCTTCTCTTCCTATTTTGTTATTTCCCTTCTTGAGATTAGGACAATATCTCCTATAGTTCCCATATTATTCACACCCATAGCATTGTATTTTAGCCATGTTCTTATTATTGTTTCTGAGGACCAAACCTTCCAAATTTTCCCTTACTTCTTATCACTGCAGCATATGCCTGATTTTTTTCACGTGATCCTACATCGGATTTTTCCTTTAACCTGGATTATCCAATCTTGCATAGTGACCACAATTCATGGAATGGAGCAGCTTCTTTCCTCCCACAAATACTTGAAGTAAAGTTAGCCCACTCCTCCGGTAGTGCATTTAGTACAACTGTATTCATTTCCTTGTCAGAAATTACTTCACCTAGATCTTGAAGTATATCCCTGATCTCAGATATCCTCACAAAGTATGAGGCTATACCTTCTTGTTTTTACATCTTCAGACTGTAGATTTCTTGCCTTAGATAGATAAGTTGATAACTTCCCCTGCAGTGCTAACGAAATACAATTCTACCAATTTGTCATATATTTCTTTTGAAGTTTCAATTTTAGATACATATAGAATAAGGGGATCATGCTTCTCATCCTTGTCCTTTTTCTTCAAAGGACACTGTGATGCAAAGTGGCCCATATCACCACATCTAAAGCATTTCACCTTCGAGACATCTCTATTTTGTCTCTGTTTCCCTTGCTTCCCTTTCGATGTGATGGCTGCATTCTCCTCCTCCAAAGTCTTCGATCTGCTACCGCTGTTGCCATCAAGCTTGCAGTTGACTAGATCTCTCCTCAACTCTTCATCCTAAAGTGTTGCCCACATATGCTCCCAACTAGGAAGGATAGCCCTTCCTAAAATAGTTTGGACAAAAACTTGCCACTCCTCCGTGACTACGTTAAGGGCCAACCTCACCATAGTTTCTATCATTGGGGTGGATCACACGACTACTAATTGGTCTCGAATTTCTTGAAGCCTCATAAGGAAGAAAGTAATCCGCTCCCCCTTTTGCATCTAGATCATGCAGATTTTCTACTCCAAGTACATCTTTTGCTGCTCGGAAGATCCTTTGTACAACAAATACAAAGCTATCCACATCTCTCTGGTGGTGTTCTTGCCAGCTAAATGTGAGACAATGTGATCCTTCACACCATCAAGGATTATCCTCTTGCACTTTGCCATATCGGTCTTGTACTTCTTAAGTTGATCCAGATCTATAGGTACAACAACCACATTCATTAGAAACATCTTGAGATCGAATTAATCTAAAAGGAATTGAATCTTTTCCTTCCAGATTACATAGTTGGAGGAACCCTTCAACCGGTCCTGATCTTGAAGACCATGAGCTACCATCTTAGCCGAACACTATCAAATTTCTTCCTCTTTCTCCCCCTCTGCACAATCTAGGAAGGCTTACGCACTCCTTCAGGAGCTCGTAGATCTGCTGCTCAGATCCTGGAAAAACACTGAATTCCTCAACTAGGAACTCATTGAGGAATAATTCCCCACTATGTGCTTTTATTTATTCTGATGATTCTCTACCCGAAAACCACTTGTAGAAAAATTGTGTCCCTTTGGCTCTGTGCAGATCTCTCTGCCTCGGAAAAAATCTCGAACTGAAAGTCCTACCTCTTTGTTGACTCTCCCAGAGAGAGACAACTTCAAGACTTCAACCCTCCTGGCTAGATCTGCACAATCCCTATGGGGATTCGATCTGATGTTGCTGCAACAATTTGGCCTTCACTTCAAATTTAGATCTGCTCTTCCTGTTTCACATAAAATGCTAGATTTGACAATCTAAGGAATCCTACTACATCAACTGAGTGTACTTATCCTATTAAGTAAATTACATTTACATAATTAATTCAAATCTGAATTATTGAAGTAACTACTGAAGCAACCTACATTGAATAAATATGATTATGAAACAAGGAAACTGAGCAAGAAATCAATCACACGTAGGACACAATTATTTTTGGACTAAGTCCCCGAAAAAACTGGTGCAATAGATTTGAGGGTTTGTATTATTAAGTAGTAGCAATTTCTGAATACATCTCTTAATACCTCAAGGGTTATTCAGTTACTATGAGAAATACTGCAAAAAAGAAACTGTGAGTATACCTCACACAATCACTAAGAAATCTGGCTGTTCCAGTGACTGGAAAATCTACCTCTGGAGGTCTCTGCATAGTGACTGTGTAGGCCCTGTGTCACCCTAGAAATAGATTGATATGACTCATGGAATTATAGATCTGGGCCTCCCGGTCTCACACCTCGACTTCCGGCTTCTAGATCTGATCCGACAGTTGAATCTTGGACCCCCTCTGAACCTCTGCGCAACCTTTGTGTAGATATGAATAGCTCTGTGCAGCCTCTGCGTCACCTTGACTAGCTCTACTGGACGTCTTCCTGCCTCTCTCTGCTGATGATTCTCGAGCTGAGAGAATATCTTTCTCTAGATGCTACTCTACCTCTCACTACACCGAATCACTTAGATCTGATCTTTGTCGGAGAACTGCTCCGTCAGAAGAATTCAATCTCAAGATTCACTCCATGTGTCACTTTCCAAATGACCCTCAAGCCTTCCTTTTATAGTCTTCTTGTTGAGAAATCAACGATGAAGATTAGATCTCTAATCAACGACTAAGATTATAACATGACTTGATCTCCGCCTTTTCTAGATTATTATCACTCTGTTTTATTAATGTCATTTAATTATTTAATTTCCCTAAGTTTAGACTTAGGGTCTCCATTAAAATAATTAATTATTTTAATAAAACATTAACCGAGTGGAATTTTCACAAACGGTTTCTAGGTTCTTTGGAATACCCGTGTCTAAGCCTCTCCACCCAATTTGGGGCTTAGAACACTTTCTGATGCTACAAAAATCAACACTCCCTCTTAGTGAGGAAGGTGATCTAACAATTTGCCTGCTGCATACTGCTCTATCTTTGAAGCATCTTCCATGCTGCTGAAGCCCATCAACCACTGCGCTACTGTTGTCAATGTACTTCTGCCCATGACACTACCACTTCCACTGTTGTGTCCATACTGCAACTCCCTATCAACTACTGCATCTGCTATGCTGCTACCACTGCCACTGCT
The DNA here is from genome assembly GCA_034641835.2 of Pinus albicaulis. Taxonomy (NCBI): domain Eukaryota; kingdom Viridiplantae; phylum Streptophyta; class Pinopsida; order Pinales; family Pinaceae; genus Pinus; species Pinus albicaulis. Next base: position 669,331,318 of record CM076569.1, on the reverse strand, counting down.
AACACTGCATCTGCACTACAACTCAGCTGCAGAGAGAAATAACTGAACTCACCTAGAACTGAACAAGTGTTCACTGGATGCACCTTGGTGCTGAGGACTCTGACTGCTGGTAACTACTGCGTTGTCTCTCTAATGCACTTCGCTGCTGCTGCTCTTCACTGGACAACATTGATCTGCACTCCTTGCACTGCGCTGCTACTGCTATGTTGTTGTTGCTCTGCTCTGCGCTACTCCAGAAATAGGCGCTGCTACCCACTGCAATGTCATCTCCATCACTCCTCGACTGTCACTAAAACTCCTCCATCCCGCTACTAATGATTATGGGCTCTTATAGTAAGGTCATGATCCATGAGGTGGGATCCTCAAGGATCCTGCCCAACTGAAGTTCAAGGTGAACTACAACTTTATGTCACCCCATTTCATACCAGGAGAAGCATGGGCACTCATAGCAAACTCATCATGTTCGATCTTTGCGGCTGCAACTGTAGGATCATGCTTCTCATCCTTGTCCTTTTTCTTAAAAGGACACTGTGATGCAAAGTGGTCCATATCTCCACATCTGAATCATTTCACCTTTGATACATCTCTCTTTTATCTATGTTTCCCTTGCTGCCCTTTCATTGCGAGGGCTGCATTCTCCTCCTCCTCCAAAGTCTTCGATTTGCTATAGCTGCTGCAGTTAAGATTGCACTTGACTAGATATCTCCTTAACTCTTCCTCCTGAAATGCTGCCCACATTTGCTCCCAACTAGAAAGTGTAGCACTGCCCAAAATACTTTGGAAAAAAACTAGCCACTCCTCTATGACTGCGTTAAGGGCCAACCTCACCATATTTTTTGCAGTTGGGGTGGATCCCACGACTGACAATTGGTCTCGAATTTCCTGAAGCCTTGTAAGGAACGAAGCAATGCACTCCCCCTTCTGCATTTGGATCATGCAGAGTTTCTTCTCCAAGTGCATCTTCCGCTGCTCGAAAGATCCTTCGTACAACAAAGACAAAGCTACCCACATCTCTCTGGCGATGTTATTGCCAACTAAATGTGAGACTATGTTATCGTTGACACCATCAAGGATTAGCCTCTTGCACTTTTTCATATCGGTCTTGTACTTATTAAGTTGATCCAAATTTGTAGGTACAACAACCACATTCGCCACGAATGTCTTGAGATCGAATTCATCTAGAAGGAATTGAATCCTTTCCTTCCAGAGTACATAGATGGAGGAACCCTCGAACTAGTCTTGATTTTGAAGACCATGAGCTGCCATCTCAGCCGAATATTGTCGAAATTCTTCCTCTTTATTCCCCTCTACATAGCTTAGGTAGGCTTACGCACTCCTTCAAGAGCTCGTAGATCTGCTGCTCTGATCCTGGAAAAATGTTGAATTCCTCGGCTAGGAACTCACTGAGGAAGAATTCCTCGCTATGTGCTTTTTCTTTCTTCTTACGCTTCTCTGCCAAGAAACCACCTGTAGAAAAAATACGTCCCTATGGTTATGTGCAGCTCCTTTTGCCTCGAAAAAAATCTTTAACCGAAAGTACTACCTCTATATCGACTCACTTAGAGAGAGACAACCTCAAGACTTCAACCCTCTTGGCTAGATCTGCACAATCCCTCTAGGGATTCGATCTGCTGCTGCTGCAACAATTTGACCTTCACTTTAGATTCAATTCACTCTTCCTGTTTCACATTAAATGCTCTGATACCAAGTGAAAATTCCTAGATCTGACAATCTAAGGAATCCTATTGCATCAACTGAGTTCATCTAGCCTATTAAGTAAATTACATTTACATAATTAATTCAAATCTGAATGATTGAAGTAACTACTGAAGCAACCTACACTGAATAAATATGATTATGAAAATAGGAAAGTGAGCAATAAATCAATCACACATAGGACACGATTATTTTTGGATTAAGTCCTTGGAAAAACCCAATGCGGGAAAAATGGTGCAACAGATTTTAGGGTTTGTATTATTAAGCAGTAGAAATTTATAAATACATCTCTGAATACCTCAAGGGTTATTCAGTTACAGAGAGAAGTACTGGAAGAAAGAAACTGTGAGTATACATCACACAATCACTAGAAAATCTGGTTGATCCGGTCACTGGAAAGGTTTCCTCTGGAGGTCTTTGCGCAGTGATTGCGTAGGTTTTACGTCACCTCCTCTAGGCATTGCGTCACCCCAACAACAGATCGATCTGACTCCCGGAATTACACATATGGGCCTCCTGGTCTCACATCTTGGCTTCTGGATCTGGTCCGAGAACTGAATCTTGGACTCCCTCTAAACCTCTCAATAGCTCTGACTGGCTACGCGCAGCCTCTGTGTCACCCTGACTGGCTCTGCGTTGGCTCTGTTGGATGTCTTCCTGCCTCTCTCTGTTGATGATTCTTCGGCTAAGAAAATCTTTCTCTTCGGATACTACTCTACCCCTCATTGCACTAAATCACTTAGATCTGATATTTGTCCAAGAACTGCTCTTTCAGAGGAATTGAATCTCCAGATTCACTCCATGTGTCACTTTCCAAATGAATCTCAAACCTTCATTTATAGTCTTCTCGTTGAGAAATTAACGACCAAGATTATATATCTAATAAACGACTAAGATTGAACATGACTTGATCTCTGCCTTTTCTAGATTATTCTCTCTATTTTATCAATGTCCTTTAATTGTTTAATTTCCCTAAGTTTATACTTAGGGTCTCCACTAAAATAATTAATTATTTTAATAAAACATTAACTGAGTGGAATTTTCACAAACGGTTTCTGGGTTCTTTGGAATACCCATGTCTAAGGCTCTCCACCAAATTTGGGTCTTAGAGCACTTTCCAATGCTACAAAAAGCAACACCTTCAAGCCATAACTTCCTCTTTCATAAAATTTTCAAGTTCTTGAGAATCTTCTTCTCGTGTTTTGGTGATAGATCCTTTGTCATGTTCCATGAACTCCTCCTCAATAAATTCATTGAGGAATGTTTTTTTTACATCCATCTGGTGGATCATCCAACATAGAAAGAATTGATCTAATGGATGAGTACCTTGCTACAGGAGCAAAGGTCTCCTCATAATTAATCCCTTCAACTTGAGAGTACCCCTTGGCCACAAATTTGGCCTTGTATTTCTCTATGCGCTCATCTGTTGCCTGCTTTACCATGAAGATCCATCGCCAACCCATAATTGATTTATCTCTTGGTCTTGGGACCATTTCCCAAACACTGTTCTTTACAATGGATTCATATTCCTCCACCATTTCATTGACCCATGCAAGTTTCTCTATTGCTTCCTCGAAAGAGGATGGCTTAGTCTCTACAAGCTTAGTCATTAGAGCCATGTAGCTAGTGTATTGATCTGGTGACCGTATCTGCTTGCGCACATTTGAAGGAGCACCATATTCTCCCTCACATCTTGCACAAGTCTCTCAGTGTCCATGGTACTCTGTCTTCTCTATATGGTTATGCTTGAGTGGTGGTCTCTACTCTCTGCTCTATTTGTGGTTTGTCCACAACTTCTTGAGGTTCCTCCTTTGGAGCTAAAAGCTCCTCTTCTGGTGGGATCTGAAACTCCCTCTCAAGAGAGCATCACATCACTTTATCCTCATAAAATTTTACATCCCTTTGCAATACTATCATTCTGAGGGATGACAAGTACACACGACAGTTGTGGGGAGTTTCTATGTAACCCACAAATACCCCCAATTCTGTTTTCAGCTCTAGCTTCTTCCTTGATTATTTGGAGACATGGTAGTAAAGAGAGGATCCAAAAATATTGAAGTGCCACACATCTGACTTCCTCCCCGAGAAATCCTCCTCTTGTGTAATCATGCCCAGAATCCGATGAGGAATCTGGTGCTGCAAATACACTGTTGTGTTGCATGCCCTGGCCCACAAGTGCAAAGGTATGCCTTGGTCACGAAACATTTCCCTCGCTGCTCCCACAATGCTACGATTATTTCTCTTAGCCATCCCATTTTGTTGTGGGTTGTGGGGTGCTATCAACTCTTGTTGAATGCCTTCTTCTGCACATAATTTTTTAAATTCATTCGACACGTACTCACCTCCATTATCAATCGTAAGGGCCTTCACCTTCTTTCTAGTTTCTTTCTCAACCAGTGCCTTGAATTAAATGAACTTGGATAATGTCTTATCATTCTTCCGCATGAAGAATATCCAACAATTCCATGAGAATTCATCAATAAAAATGACAAAATATTTGTGCCTAACAGTGGAGGCTGTCGATAAAGGTCCACAAACATCAAAGTGGATCCTTTATAGGAATGCACGTGCTTTGTTGTCCTGATCATGGAATGTGGATTTTGTGCACTTCCCCAAAGTACATCCTTTGCATACATCTTGCTGCTCAAGTGCTCCTTTGGGGAGGCCCGTGGTTATCTATTGCATGATCTTCAAGGTGCCATGATGCAAATGGCCAAGTCTTCTATGCCAAAGTTCACCGAGATCGCAGCTCTGCACCTTCTTTGCCTTTGTGCTTAATACAACACAATCCTCCACATCTAGCTTATTTAGGTTCTTCACATGAACCACAATATGCTTCACTTGTCTAGTGGCTATGTGTATTAGGAATGATTTTCCTTTGCTGAAGATCACATCATAACCACGGTCTTCCAAAAATGCAACAAAGATGATATTTTTCTTTACGCCTGGAACGAACATGACATCATTGAGCCTGAGGGGAGAGCCCAACTCCCTTTGAAGGGTGACTGTACCAACCTCGTTCGCGCTATACCTTTCGTCATCCCCCATCTCGATGTGCATTTTCAAATATTTTTCCTTCAGGTCACTGAAAAAATTCTCTATTCTCTATCATGTGGAATGATGCACCTGAGCCCAAGTACCACACACTTCCCATCACTGTCCTAGCCATGCATGCAATGAGGGTAACGTCAAGCTCGAACTGTGAGGCTAAGGCTTCACCTACTACTCCTCTTGCGGTCTTCTTGATTTCCTTCTTGTGTGGACACTTTGTGGCATAGTCCCTGAATGACAATGGAAGCATTTAATTTTAGACAAATCTTTCTTCTTTCGCCCTTGACTGGATTTTGGTTTGGATTGGGATTTCTTCCCTTTTCCATTCTTTGCCTTTCCAACCAATGCAAATTTTTATTCATCCTCTCCCTTGGATGAAGTCCCATCTCTGGTATTCTACCTTATTTCCTCCTGTACCAAATCAGACCATAAGTGCTCCCAATTTGATAGTTTCTCCCTCCCATTCACTGAATCTTGATATCCATGCCAACTCATTAGAAGGCCTAGAAGGGCTAGGCTTACCAAGTATTCTTCAAGGATATTAACACAGACCCCACCAAGTTCATCACGACATTGTCTGAACCTGCTCAGATACTACGAAATTGTGTCATTTTTATGCATCTTGGTACTTCGAAGTTTATCCTTGAGCAACAACTTCCTGTGGTCACTGTTATTCTCAAACAATTCTGTTAGTGCTTTCCACATTGTGAACTTAGTTTCTTTTCCGTGGATATTTGAGACAATGTGATCCCATAATCCCTCTAGGATTATTATCCTCACCTTGGCTACATCTTTCTTCCACTGATCACGGTTCTAGGCATAAGATTCTGGTGGTTGTGCAACATATGTCTTGATGTATTCTAACAATCCATTGTCATCCAATATTGCTTCAATGTGATCCTTCCATGCAACGACATTAGAGGTGCCTTCCAAGGAATACTCTAGCCTTAGTCAATTATTGAAAGCCATATTCTCACCTTTGAATAAATCCTGCAACTCTGATCTCCATATTCGAGCCTCTTGAGAAACAACTTCGAAATTTCTGCTCTAGTGTGAATCCTACTCTGATACCTTGTAGAAATTACGATGTATATTTGCAACTGCTCATGAAGTTTTAATCAAAATCACAAGACAAAAACCTACTCTACTTCTCCGTGGAAAGTAATTCCCAATATAGAACAATAATTTTAGACATGCAATGAGAAATCACACACATGCAACAAGTGTTTTTTCCGGGGAAAGTAAACTGCTAAAAACCCCAATTCCTACTTGCATTAAATCAGAAGAATATATATGTATTACAATTGCTTTGCTCAACAAAGCACAACCTGCAGGTGTATAACCTATCTCTATGGTCACTAAAAGGCTTTGACCCAGACTTAGTCAATTTCTGCCTCTGCTTGAGCTCCTATTTCCTTGCACTTCTCATTGAGGAATTAGGCCTCTATTATTCAGGAAATTCTTCAAATTGATTGTGCAATTCCTTTAGGATGATCCTCTAACTGCATGCAACACCTGTACACTCAAGAATAGTCTACAACTGATGTTACACTACCTTGGAATCTCCACCAAGCCCGGGGAACATGAATTATCAACATGCACTAGATATTTTGGGCTAATTGTTCGGTTAACTAGATGATCACAGAGTTTGACTGAAGTCCCACTACACAACTTGACCTTCCACTAGTTCCTCCAAAAGTTGGAACTAGTTTAACCGAACACAAGCTTAGATAACTGACCTTGATTGCTATAAATTGGAAATCACACATGTTGAACTGAACTATAACCCCCCAACTCAATTTTACTGAGTAAAATGGGTGACACAAACCATGTCACACAAGTTAACATCATTCAAGTTGTCTGTTGACGTGGAAATTCAAATTTTCTCAATTTAATCAAGGAAAAATCAAATTTAGAATTTCTTGCTGCATCTTCAACACTAAATGGGTCTCTTATTGGGGATCCTCCTTTTTTTCCCCAAAGGTGGAGAGCAAGGTTGAAATAAAAAAATGACATAATGGCTAAATTTTGAATCTTTTAAATTAAGGAGAGAGGTCCAATTGGAAGTTTAGCATGATACAAAACTACTGTATAGACATTCATAATGGAGCATGCCTAATAACTTGTGGTGTGAAGCAAGCAAGTCTCTAACCAATGGGGTGAGAATTCCGTTAAAAGGAGCTAAAAAATTGAGGTCGATTAGATTGTACAAAGCCGCCCAGAAGCACATCTTGAGCTTACAGCCTTTGCATTGCTTCCTTTCCATTTTGAAGGATCTCTTGAACCACTGTTTTGTCTCATAAAGCAAGAGGATTAATGGATTTTCAGATTTGATCAGACCTTTTACTTCAACAATAATTTTTTCATAGCCTAATCCCTTGCAATTCAAGGAGATTATCTTCATTATTTACTTTGATATCTTGATCCCCAATGAACATGGGGTACTAGACCACCTCCTTTTCAATTTGTTCTTAACCCTTTAGGGAAGACAAAATTTCTTCTTTGTTGAGTGCCTTTTTCTTTTTATTTAACCATTTGTTCCTTCATCAAATATTTTTTTGTTTCCTTCTGAATTTCTTTGTAACCTGGCTTTGACCTTGCTCTTTTTCATGTTCCTCTTCATACCTTTCATCCACAGATCCATCTAAAAAGGGCCCCTGATTAAAATGTTCTGTTTTGGGAAAGAGAAACATTTCCTTCTCCTATGATTCCACCTCTTCTACATTCCGGTCAAAAGTTGGGATATCCTCTAACGATACTATTTCCTCATTATTCTTCTCATGGTTGTCATATACATAATCCTTTGGGTTTTCCTAGTTATTACCTTATAATATTTCTCCTTCTTCTTCAATGTCCTCCAGGGCCTCGAACCTATTCCTAGGAGGGGAAGGGATCTTAATTTTACTTGAAGAGGAGGCTTGGGCTCATATTGGGGAAAATGATTTTTTAGATTTCATTTCTGCATTGATTTTTTTAAGCCTTTAGCCACTGTGACCTTTTCCTCTTGTTATTTTTGGCTACTGCCAATATCACCTTCTTCTGCTTGATTCTATTGATCTCCTAATTTTTTTCAATTCCTTGCAAAATGTCTATATTCACGACATAGTTACACTTAAGAGGTAACTGTCATAATCCATTTCTTGAATGAAGGACCAGTTATCTAAAGATAAAAGTATGGATTAGAAAAAACCTTTATCCAGGTCCACTTTAATGCAAATTTGGGCATATGAAAGCATACCTTCATGAGGTTCAACTCAATCTATATATTTACCTAAGGCATTTTCAATGGATCAAAAGGTTTGATCATTCCAACAATGTAGAGGAAGAAAATGGAGTTTAACCTAAACTAGGACAACTCAAAGAACAACACCCTATGGGTTGATCCAATGGTCCAAGTATAATCCCTAAGCACCCATGAAGTATGGGCCACTGTGGAATATTAAATCACGATCCGCCTTATTTTCAAAGAGGAAGGTGAAGCAACCACAACCACAAAAGAGGTAGAGAGTTGGCTTGCAATGAGCAACCTCGAGTTTTTATTGATCCAAGAGTTGAGTGATTTGGGAGAGGAAAAAATTCCCATAAATTAACCTATGACCCACATTCTACTAGCCTGAGAGCCATTGGATGAGAATAGGCAGCATGGACTGGTATCTTTGGAATTTCATCCAGCTTCTTGGCAAACGTGGATGGCTTGGTACGATAAAATTGTGAACTACCTATTACTAGCACATTATAGGCAACCATGTTAGATGTAGCACGAGGAGCAGGGCCATACCCTCTAGATATTGACCGATCAAACGAGAAAATTAACTAGTACACGTTTTTTTGAGGTAGCAAAAAAAACACTCGATTTTGGAAAGTGGTGATGCACAATCACCCTTTTTTTTGAGCATATTTTTGGCAATTTAAATTTTCTTATGATTTTTTTTTTAAAATGTTATGATTTTCATGTTGATTTTGAAAAGTGATGATGCCAAATCACCAATTTTTTTGGAGCATATTTTTGGCACTTTAAATTTTCTTATGATTTTTTTTTTTTTTTTTTTTTTTTTTTTTTTTTTTTAAATGCCATGATTTTCATGTTAATAAAAAAAAAAAAAAAATCCATGACAAAAAAAAATCAAATATAAAAAAACATAAAAAAAAACAAAAAAACGAATAAAAATGTAAAAATAAATAAATTAACTTGTAAAAATAAAAAATTTGAACAAAAGATTAAAAAAAAAGGATAAAAAATTCCAAAGAATAAATAAAAAAAGGGAAAAAATTAAAAAAAAAGACATAATTGAAAGAAAAAAATTTAACATAATTAAAAAAAATAAAAAAATAAAATTATTAAAATAAATTAAAATAATTAAAATAAAATTTACCTAAAATTAAAAAAACAAATAAAACAAATAAAAATAAAATAATAAAAATTTATATTAAAACAAAAAAACATTACAAAATAATTAAAAAAAAACCAAAACAAAATTAATTATATTTATATATGATGATGATGATGATGATGGTTAACGTCCACTAATATCGGACCTAAATAAAATAAGTATTTACTTTGATTTAAGATTTTATTCCTATGCCCAAAAGCTTGGAGAGAAGCGTCCCGAGGTCACTATAATTTTGACATCTTAAAAGGCTAGGAAGGTTACTACTTTTGACTCTAATGTGGTTGTACGTGTGGCACTTTACGAGAAAGTGATTTCATCGTCGACGTTCATATTTTCACAGAAATGACAGATCCTTTCCATCCATGGTGTTATTTCAATATTTTTTAATTTTTAATTTAAATATATATATATATATATATATATATATATATATATATATATATAATTAAAAAATATTAAAAAAAAAACAATTTTAAAATTAAAATTTAAAAATATATAAAAATAAATTAAGAATTAAGAACCAAAAATTAAAATATTAAAAAAATAAATAAATTTTTAAATATAAATTAATTTGAATAAAAATAAAAATTTAAAAACAACATTTTTTTTTATAATAATTATAAATCTTCCAGAAAATCACATAATGAATTTTTGGAACCGACGCGTTTCGAACTACCAACTGTAGTTCATCATCAGGATAATGAGGATTGGCTGATCAGACATACCCATTTATACCAATAAGAGAGAAGCAACGGTCAAAACACAGAGTTAAAAACGGTAAATTTTTTTAGAAAATTTTCTAATTTTTTTTACCGTTTTTAACTCTTTGTGTTTTGACCGTTGCTTCTCTCTTATTGGTATAAATGGGTATGTCTGATCAGCCAATTCTCATTATCCTGATGATGAACTACAGTTGGTAGTTCGAAACGCATCGGTTCCAAAAATTCATTATGTGATTTTCCGGAAGATTTATAATTAAAATTGTTGTGGATCACAGAAGCTTGCACTCTCAACAACATTTTTTTTTTAAATTTTAATGTATTAAAAAAAATATACTAAAATTTAATATATTAAAAAAAATAAATAAATAAAAAATAAATAAAAATAAAAAATAAAAATTATTATTAAATTTTTCTAGATTTAAAAAAAAAAAAATTAGGCAATCGCCTTCCTGCCCAAGTGGCGGTGGGGGGCCGGCCCATGGGCAGGCTCAAAGATGCGCAAAATCACCGTCCCGCCCAAGTGGCGGCTAGGGCCAGCTCGTGGGCCCGACCCCATCGAGACCTGGGCAACCCAATTATTTATTTATTTATTTAATAAATTTTGTTTAAATTAAACTCTTTATTTATTTATTTATTAAAATTATAGATTAAAATCTAATTTTTTTATTTCTTTATTTTTTTCTTTACTTTATTAAAATAAAAATTAAATTTATTTAAAATAAAAATAAAAATTAACCTTTTTTAGTATTTTTTAAATTTAGGTTTTTTTAAATGTATTAAAATTTAATTTTAATATAATTTAATATTTCAAACTATATATTTTAAAATTAAAATTATTTATTTATTTATTTAGTATTTTTAAATTTAAGTTTTTTTTAAATGTATTAAAATTTAATTTTAATACCGTTTAATATTATTTTATACTTAAAACTATATATTTTACAATTAAAATTAAAATTAAAATCTATTTTTAAAATTATATACGTTGGTATTATTATTTTTAATAACAAATTAAAAAAAAATAAAATTAATTTTATTTGTTTTTAAATTTATTATGATTTAATATATAAATTTAATAATTTTTAATTTTTAATTTTTTAAATTTATTATTATTTTTTAATCTTAAATTTAATTTTAATTTTAATTAAAAAAAAAAAATTGAATTTAACGCCTTTAATTAATTAATTAATTAATTATTATTATTGTTTTTAAAATTCTTCATTTGATGTATATATTGAATTTTGTTTTGGTTTTCTGAAATATTTTGAAAGTTTTTTTTTTTTTAATATAATTTTTTATTATTTCAAAATTTTTGTCTTTATTTTCTTTTTAAATATGATGATGATGATGATGATGATGGTGGTGGTTAACATCCAGTGAGACCAATCTTTGGTCTATCGGACCTAAAGAAAAGAGTTATTTAGTTTGATTTAAGATTTTATTCCTATGCTCAAAAAGCTTGGAGAGAAGCCTTCCGAGCTCACTATAATTTTGACATCTTAAAAGGCTAGGAAGGTTTCAAGATTAGTAAACAAAGATTATGAAATTGAGCTTCCATCGTAGTTGTACTTTGGGGCACTTAAGAGGAAGTGATTTCATCCTCGATGTTCATATTCTCGCTAGTAGATGGCGTGGGGATCCTTTCCATCCATGGTGTTTTAGGAACTGTCCAACGACCTGTTTCACTATGGAGCTCATGAGAGTTCGTTCTAATCTTGGCTATATTAATTTTCTTCTTTGAGCTAGTTAAAACAGATAGATAATTCTGATCTTCAAGGGTGGGGTTGATGACCTCCTTATAATATCTTAATTTTCTTTTAGCTGCTAGATCTTTCTCACACCACATTTTTTCTTTGAACTTAGAAGTAACAATTTTTTTAATGTTATTAATGTTTTGCAATGCAACATTCTCGTCGATCTCCCAATGGTTTAACTAGGCCCTGGTGTCTTTATACCAACCTCGTTTAAGCCTTAGGTGGTTTTGGCTGGAATTTAAGGCTAGCTTAGGAAGTCTATGGTCTCCTATGCTATTGAGTTTGTGCTTGTACAACAGAAGCCTAGTCATAGCTAGGCTCTCAATAAGGGAAAGACTCACTTCTATAAGGAGAACAGGATAGGGTGTATTGCTTTTAATTTTAAGGTTATATATATATATTTTAATTATTTTTAAATTTTGTATTGAGTTATTTTATTTTATTATTTTTTTTAATTATGGTTTTTTTTATAACTTAAAAAAAAATGCTTTTGATTTTTTTGGGTTAATTTTTATTTATTTATCTTTAAATTATGTCTTTTAATTTTTAATTTATTTTGTTTTGTTTTATATTTTTAAATTTTAAATTTTTATTTTATTTTTATATATATTTTTTTAAATTTTTATTTTTTACCAACATGAAAATCAACACTTTTCGTTTTCAAGGTGTTTTTTGCACAAATAAAATTGACGACGTTATTCCAACATCAACGCTTTTCATTTTCAAGGTGTTATTTGCACAAAAACAAATTGGCTTTTACTTCCATTTTTAAAAAACGTTGAAAATTTACCCCGAATAAAAAGAGGTTATTCTAGAATAACACTTTTCGTTTTCAGGTTGTTTTTTGCACAAAAAAAATTGGCTTTTACTTCCATTTTTAAAAAATGTTGAAAGTTTGCCCCGAAAATTTAAAATATATATATATATATATATATATATATATATATATATATATATATATAATAAAATAAAATTAATAACACTTTTCATTTTCTAGTTGTTTTTTGATGTTTTTTTGTTAAATTTCTCGTTTTAGGGCAATAGTTCTTGTTTGATCGGTAACTTTGTTCTAGTAGATTTGTACCTGGAGGGTGCACAATGGCTACTTATTGTATTACATGTGTTTATCAACACATCAATTTTACTTAGGTTTCTCTTTGCTTTTTGGTCTATTTTTCTCTTATGGTGATGAGTATTGAACTGATATATGATACAAAGGTCCATTTAGTGGGGGAAATGAAGAAAATAATTGACTCTAACTTTTCCAAGGCATACCCAGTTGTGATTTTTTTATGTTCGCTTTATTTTTGTTCAATTTTGTCACATTGATATTACTAGTTTTCTATGTTTTTTCTCAGTCATGTTGGGATTCATTAGTTTTTATATTTGTCATAGAGTTTCATCTTTTATTTGAATTTGGGGTGGACTATAAAATCACGGGTGAACTATCTCCTTATCAATAGTTAAAATAGTTTTGGTCGAGCATTGAAGTTTTAGTTGATTCCTTTGCTAAGATTTTTCTTTATGTCCCCCTCCTTTGCTTATTTCTTGAAACCCTTATTGAATTGTGCTATAGGAGTGTGAGATGATGATTGAATTCTCCTTAAGGTGAAGTTAGTTTTGGGGAATTTGGTGATAAATGGTTTTGTCACTTAATAAGTTTTCCATTAAAAGCAATGCATTCCTATAATTCAAGGTTGGGTTTAGGTTGAATATTCCATGTTCAGGCCAACCTTTTCTTAGGTATTCAATGGAGATCTTAGTGTAAGTAATGGATATCAGGATTTTCATCAGTTCTTTCTTGGAACTTGTTCAATGCATCATTTCTCAATGCCTTACCAAATATTTATATGGAGAGGCAAGATAATTAAAACTTGAATTCTAGGGCTCCATGAACAAACCAATTGGGTGCCAAGCGTTAGGTTCCCTCTTGCACTAAGTTTGACTATATATTTAGTTTGATTACTTATTAAATATAGCAACGATGATATCAAAACATGATAATGACGGTTTTAAGGAACTCAGAGGGAGAATACAAATAATGTATAAAGAGGAAAAATCAATTTCTCGCCTTTGCATCATGCAAATAAGGTGCTTATACATATCAATTTGAACTTAACCATAAACATGCCTCCCATACTTCTTGAACATGATATTACATTACACTGTAATATTGACATGTACATTAATATGGGGACCTACTGACTCCATATGTAGCACTCATAAAATTCTATTTTTCCCTTTACTATTCATGGTGAGTAATCTTCCTTGAACACAAATGTCGTGCCATAAATCTCTTCTTCCAACATGGATTTCAGAAGTAATATCCATTGGAATACAATGTCTTCTTAGTAGTATTGTTTTTTATGGAGTTTATTTTTGTGTGCTTGGTGCAAGGATTGTGTCCAACATTTTGGCACACGATCCTCACACCAAGCACACAGTAATAAACTCCATAAACAACACTACTGCTATGATTATGGGCCATTGAAATATACATGCTCTTATTCAATGTCTTCTTTTTAATTTTTAATGTCTCACAAAATATTCACAAAGATCTATGTACATCTTCGTGCCCTCTAGAGGTTTGAAGGAACAATAATATATTAGTTAGTGTTCATTATACTTATGCTGCAAAATGAGATAAATGATTAGAAATACCATATGAAATAGAGAAATATTTGATAAATATTTTAAATAGTGACATTAAAATTTGTAACCACAAAATCAAGACATGTATAATTAAATAATGGGCCTAGGAAACCCAAAAGAAATATTGTCATTATATTACAATAAAACCATAATGTTATTTATTGGACAGTAAGAAAGTGCTTCATGGTGTAGGGTTTCTTTGATTTTGAGATGTAGGGATTCAATTACACGACAATTTTTTGTAAGGATCATGGGTTTGTTAGTTTAGAAAATAAAATGGTTTTATGGAGATTTTGTCCTTCATGATTGGTTTAATGGATTAATTATGTAGTTATATGTCTCTGAGTCGATTCACATTATGCCGTTACACCCAATTTTCTTTGAGTTGTTGTCCATTTTTTGTAGAAATAATGGTGTATAATTGTAACTGCTCATGAAATTTTAATCAAAATGACAATACATGATCCTACTCTATTGCTTTGCAGAATTCGATTCACAATTTAGAACATCAATAAAAAACATGCAATAAGAAACAAAACACATGCATAATATTTTTCCAGGGGAAAACAATCTACTAAAAACTGCTTATGCGAATTTGTATTAATTTGATGAATAAATATGTATTACAATTGCTAGCTCAATTTGAGTCAAATTGCAAGTGAATGACCTATCTCTCTGCTCGCTAAGAAGCTCTGACTTAGACTTAGTCAAATTTTGCCTCAACTTGAGCCCTTATTTCCTTGCACAATTCTTGAGGAAATGAGGCCCATATTATTTAGGAATTTCCTCCAAAATTCTTGCGCAATTCCCAAGCTTGATCATTTGAATGCATGCAACACCTGTACACTCAAGAATAGTCTACAACTAATGTTACACTGCCTTGGAATCTCCACCACAGCTAGGGAACTCAAATTCTCTGCATGAACTAGCTATTTTGGGTTGATTGATTAGTTAACTAGATGATCATTGAGTTAGACTGCTGTCCCATTGCACAATTAACCTTCCATTAGTTCCTCCAACAGTTAAAGCTAGTTTAACTGAAAACAACTTGAAATAACTGACCTTGATTGCTACAAATTAGAAATCGCACATGCTGAACTAAACTCCAACTCCTCTAACTCAAATTTACTAAGCTAACTAAGTGACAAGAGCCATGTCACACAAGTTAACTACATCCAAGTTGTCTGTTGACATGGAAATATGAATTTTCTCAATTCGACCAAGGAAAAATCAAATTGAGACTTTCTTGTTGCATTTTTTAACACTCCCTCTCAACAAGAAAGAGATTATTAACCACCCCTATCCCGCACTAGTGAAATTTGAACTTCCCTCTTGACAAAGCCTTTGTCAAGATTTCAACATCTTGTTCCTCTATCGAAATGTATTGTAGAAATATTATCCACCTCTTCACACCGTCCCGTAAATGATGATACCATATATCTATATGCTTGGATCGATTGTGAAATACAAGATTATTAGAGATCTTGATGCAACTATTATTATCACAATAGATCATAGTTGGATCCACATTTGAACAAACAGTCCCATAAGTATCTTTTTTATCTACATCGTCTCACATGCTGCTTGACTTGCAACCATGTATTATGCTTCTACCAAGCTGAGCGCCATAGACCTTTTCATCCTACTGTACCAGGAAACAACTGTGGATCCAACACTGAAAATTACACCTGATGTACTCTTTCAGTTAGATGGAATCCCTGCCTAATTTGCATTTGTGAAGCCACACAACTTCACTTTCTCTATCTGTCTGTACCATAGTCCAAACTGGTTAGTGCCTATGAGGTACCGTAAAACATGCTTAGTTGTCTTCCAATATAATTTGGTTGGCCTAACCATATCTTGGCTCAACTGGTTGACTGAATACCACATATTTGGTCATGTGTTCACAATATCAGTGAACCCACTAGTTGCCTATAAATGGTAGCATCCAATCCTTCAACTGAAATGGCATCCTCTTTCCTCCAATTGGTCTCTAGAGGTGTCTCCATGGGTTTAAAACTCTCCATGTAGAATATTTGCAGTATCTCATTTGCATACTTTCCTTAAGATACAAATAATTCCCCATTGCCTTGCCATACTTCCAACCCGAGGAAGTAGTGCATGAGACCCATGTCCTTCATTTCAAATTCCTTTGCAATGGCCTCCTTGCAAGATGTCATCAACTGCTAATCACTAGTGAAAATCAAATCATCGACATATAAGACAATAATAAGAAATTTACCTTCTACCAATATGTGATAGGGGTTTGCATCTGCTTCACTTTTGGTGAAGCCCAAAAATAACTATCGATCCTGGTGTACCAAGCATGGGGTGCTTGTTTGAGACCATACAACACTCACTTAAGTTTGCATACACAAGACTCTTGATCAAATTTCTCAAAACTTATGGTTTTTCGATGTAAACCTCCTCCATAATAACCCCATTGAGAAATGTTGTTTGTACACCCATCTGGTGGATCTTCCACCCCATCTGCGCATCCAGTGCAAGAATTGATCTAATGGATTAATATCTTGTTACAGGAGAAAAAGTTTCCTCATAGTCAATTCCCTCAACTTGAGAGAATCCTTGCCCAAAAATTTGGCCTTATACTTCTCTATGATTATGTTTGTTGCATTCTTAACCTCGAAGATCCATCTCGAATTCACAACTGATTTATCTGCTGGTTGTGGGAACACTTCCCAAACACTATTCTTTATAATGGATTCATATTCCTCCACTATTACATCAACCCAAATAGGTTTCTTAACCAATTCATCGTAATAGGATGGCTCATTATCTACAAGCTTGGTCATTAGATCCATATAGCCAGTGTAGCTCTCAAGTGACCTCCTTTTCCTGCACAAATTTGAAGGAGCTCCCACATTCTCCCTCACATCCTGCACAAGGCTATCAAATTCCCTGGTTCTTTTTCTGCCTTCTCTGGATGATTATGCTTGAGTGGATGTCTCCACTCTCTACTCCTCAATTTGTGGATGCTCCACAACTTTCCTATTCTCCTCATTTGGAGCTAAAGGCTCCTCTTCTAGTGGGATTTGAAGCTCCCTCTCAAGAGAGGACCACAACACTTTCTCCTAATCAAAATTTAATCCCTTCGCACAACTTTCATTCTGAGGGAAGGTAAGTACACATAGTATTTGTGTGGAGTTTAAGTTTAACCCACAAATACTCCCAACTCTATTATCATCTCAAGATTCTTCCTAGGTTTTTTGGAGACATGGCAGTAAACAGAGGCTCCAAAAATCCTAAAGTGAGACACATCCGACTTCCTCCCCGAGAAAGCCTCCTCCGGTGTAATCATACGAAGAATCTGATGAGGTCTCTGGTTCTTCAAGTAGAGTGTTGTGTTACATGCCTCTTCCCAAAAATGCAGTGGTAGGCCTGTAGAAATTATATACAATATGCATGTATATATCTGGACTCTCTTGATCTAACAATATTTATCTTCTTGCAAAATACAGAATCCTTCCACTATAATTCTTGCGGAAATTTAATCAAGAATTGCAAAACACATGAAGTAATAAAAACACACATAACACAGTTGTTTAACGGGAAAGCCTGAAGCTGAAAACCTCAACTATCATATATTATGTATCATGGAGATCATGTAACAATCTCATACAAAGCTTAGTACATCAAGCTCTTAGTACAATACAATCGTCACACACTAATCAGGACCAATCTTAATCCATGCACCGATCTTTTCCTCCTGCTAGCCTGCCTCCACTGCACAATCCAAGCTGATTACAAAGACCAATTCGATGCAATCCCACTCTCCTTGACTGTGTTATTATCATTGGCAACTCCAATGTATATGTAGATGCAATTCATGCATCACTATGGTCACAACAGATAGTCCATCTTGCCCTTTCACCTATCTCTCTACTAGGTCTCCATTGAAACTGCCATGCACTGCAGTTAACTGCTGTATTGTTCAGTTGATTAATGAGTTATTATTTGTGAATTAATTAACTAATCAATTCACTCCACTCTCACTATTGTATCATTCAGTTAGACTAGATACAACTAGCTCAACTGAGTCTAATTGAGTTAAACTGAATACAACTCCATAACTACTCTTCCAACTGTGTCATAACTCTGCCACTTGAGTTCTAACTGAGTGCTCCATGCATTAGCTCCAGTAAACCCTTAGGATTGCATAATTCCTTCTGTCAGCTGACATGTCACATCTGTGCACTGAACTGAAGTGCTCCAAGAGAATAAGTTGTTGTTTATTGTCTGATTATTTTTAAGAGCTAATAATAATCGACATGCATCTATTTTTATATTAACACTCTATAAATAGACTTCACCCAATATTATAAAAATTGAATTTCATCTATTTTTCACATTTGACCAACCATCCAAAAATAGCCTCCTGCTACATATAGAATATTCTCACCATGTCTAAAAATAGACATACACCTAAAAATAGCCTGTGTGGGCCCCACCTAGTTTAGGTGATTATTTTCCAACTAGGATCAAGGATGATGTTTCAAGATGCCTCCTTCACTGTTTCTTGTTGCAATCTTCAACACTCCCTCTCAACAAGAAAGGAATGTCTTTGCATGCGACATGCAACTCCATGCATTCGCCCTGCAACTCCATGCATCTACTCTGCAACTCTTGCTACAACACTTCCGAAACTGAAAGGCTCCAAACAACTCAATCAGTATAATGCATCTGTCATTAAAGTCTTCGACTTATGCTTAATTATTGCACATGTCTTCAGGAACCACTGCGCTTTTGAACTCTGCACCCATGCTCTCTGAACTTGCTGTCAACTCTGAACCGCGCTCTAGTATCCGACACTGTCACTTTGATCTGCCTGCATCAATCTAACTGATCATGCTACTGCTGCTCTGTGGGCTCCTTGTAGCCATGTTCAATTCATGAGATCCACACCATCTCCATGAATCCTGCCCAAAAATCTCCTCTTGGGATTACCCATGCATGTTTCCCCACATCTTACCTGGTGGTATAGCTGCATGCACTCCCTCTGCCCATCTGGCATGAAATTTCTTTGCATGAGTGGTTGCTCCCACTCCATGATCCTCATCTTGTGGCTGCTCCACATCCCGAGGTTCACTCTTACCTGCATGCAAATCCTGCTCCCTTTCAAGCTTCAATTGCATGTCTTTCTTGCACTTCCCAACAGTAGGAAGCTCCGTAGAAATCCCATCTACATCAAATCTATAAATATTCTTCTGCATCTCCAGTTGTGGCTACTCCACAACCTTCTGAGACTGCTTCTCAGGCTGCATGTTGAGAGGCTCCCTCTCAACCACCAAGTCACTAACCTCTGCTTTGCTCCTCAAATCTTTTCATGCATCTTGTACCTCAGTGCATGTAGATTCTTGGCTCGCGCACATTGCAATTTTCCCGCCATCGCAAAATTTTCTAACAAAAGAGCTGATTTTAAATCGATGATATCTCCCTCATCCGAGCTCCGATTCGACCAATTTTTTTTTTCAATTTGGGTATTTTTTCGAGAGGAATCCAAACATGCTATTTGTTTCTAAAAATATTTCACCAAAATTTTCAGATATTCTCTGCAAACTCGCGCACCCAAAAATTCCTGCTCTCATTCCATGTAGAAAATCTATAACACAGCTCTGATACCATGTATAAATTATATACAATATGCATGTATATATCCAGACTCTCCTGATCTAACAATATTTATCTTCTTGCAAAATACAGAATCCTTCCACTATAATTCTTGTGGAAATTTAATCAACAATTGCAAAACACATGAAGCAATAGAAACACACATAACACAGTTGTTTAACGGGAAAGCCTGAAGCTGAAAACCCCAACTATCATATATTATGTATCATGGAGATCATGTAACAATCTCATACAAATCTTAGTACATCAAGCTCTTAGTACAATACAATCGTCACACACTAATCAGGAGCAATCTTGCAAATCCATGCACCGATCTTTGCCTCCTGCCAGCCTGCCTCCACTGCGCAATCCAAGCTGATTACAAAGACCAATTTGATGCAATCCCAATCTCCTTGACTGCGTTATTATCATTGGAAACTCCAATGTATATGTAGATGCAATTCATGCATCACTATGGTCACAACAGATAGTCCATCTTGCCCTTTCACCTATCTCTCCACTGGGTCTCCACTGAAACTGCCATGCACTGTAGTTAACTGTTGTATGCTATATTGTTCAGTTGATCAACGAGTTATTATTTTTGAATTAATTAACTAATTAATTCACTCCACTCTCACTAGTGTATCATTCAGCTAGAATAGATACAACTAGCTCAACTGAGTCTAACTAAGTTAAACTGAATACAACTCCATAAACTACTCTTCCAACTTTGTCATAACTCTGCCACTTGAGTTCTAACCGAGTCCTCCATGCATGAACTCTAGTAAACCCTTGGGATTTGCGTAATTCCCTCATTCCACTGATTTGCCACATATGTGCATTGAAACTAAGTGCTCCAAGAGAACAAGTTGTTGTTTATTGTCTGATTATTTTTAAGAGCTAATAATAATCGACATGCATCTATTTTTAGATCAGCACTCTATAAATAGACTTCGCCCAATATTATAAAATTAGAATTTCATCTATTTTTCACATTTGACCAACCATCCACAAATATCCTCCTGCTACATATAGAATATGCTCACCATGTCTAAAAATAGACATACATCTAAAAATAGTCTGTGTGGGCCCCACCTAATTTAGGTGATTATTTTCCAACTAGGATCAAGGATGATGTTTCAGGATGCCTCCTTCACTGTTTCTTGTTGCAATCTTCAACAAGGCCTTGGTCATGTATCATAGCTCTCGCTTATCCCACAATGCTCTGGTTCTTCCTCTGATATACCCCATTATGCTGTGGGTTGTGGGGTGTTGTTAGCTCTCTTTGAATTCCTTCTTTCGCACATAAATTCTTAAATTCAATCGAAAAATACTCAACCCTGTTATTTCTCCTGAGAGCCTTCACCTTCTTGCCGATTTATTTTGCAACCAATGCCTTGAATTCTGCAAACTTGGAGAATGTCTCATCCTTCTTCCACATGAATAAGATCCAACACTTATCAATAAAAATAATAAAATATTTATGATTAGCAGTGTAGGATTTCAGGAAAGGTCCACAAACATCAGAGTAGATCCTTTCCAATATTGCAGGTGATTTGTTGTCTCGATCATGGAATATGGATTTTGCAAACTTCCCCAAGATACAACCTTTGCGAACATCCTACTACTCAAGTGATCCTTTAGGGAGGCTAGGTATTATTTGCTACATAATATTCAAGGCGCCATGATGAAAATGGCCAAAGTTCACCGACATCATAGCTTTGCACTTTCTCTGCCTTACTACTTAATGCGACACAATATTCGACATCTAGCTTATACATTTCCTTCACACGAACCACGATCTGCTTCACCTGTCCTGTGGCTATGTATCTCAGGAATTATTTCCCTTTGATGAAGTTCATATCATAACCATGATATTCCAAAACTGCTACAAAGATGAGATTCTTCTTTAGGCCTGAAACAAACATGACATCTTTGAGGCGAAGAGGGGATCCCGACTCCCTTTTAAAAGTGACTGTACCAATCCCTGTCACGTTGTACCTTTCATCATCCCCAAGCTCAATGTGCATCTAGAGATCTTTCTCCTCCAGGTCACTGAAAAAATCTCTACGCCTTGTCATGTAGAACAAGGCACCAAAGTAAAAGTACCACACACTCCCCATCGCTATGCTGGACATGCATGCGATAAGGGTGAAATCAAGCTTGAAATGTGAAGCCAAGGCTTCACCTGATCCTCCTCCTGAGGTATTCTTGCTCAAATTTTTGTTTGGAAACTTTGTGGCATAGATCCTAAATTCATGACAATTGAAGCATTTTATTTTGGGAAAATCTTTCCTCTTACCCCCTTGGCTGGATTCTGGTTTGGTTTGAGATTTCTTCCCTTTTCCCTTCTTTCCCTTTCCAACCAATGCAATTTTTTCTTCATCCTCGCTTTTGGATGAAGTCCCAAATCTAGTGTTCTGCGTTATCTCCTCTTGTACCAAATTAGACCATAAGCATTCCCAATTCGTTAATTTATCCCTCCCATTCACTGAGTCTTGGCAGCTGTGCCAATTTTTAGGAAGGCCTAGAAGAGCTAGGGTCACCAAGTAATCTTCTCCAGCATTAACACCAACCCCACCAAGCTCATCACGAACTTGTGTAAATATTCTCAGATACTGCAGGATAATGTCATTCTTCTGCATCTTGATATTTCAAAGTTTATCCTTGAGTTCCAGTTTCATGTGGTCACTACTATTCTCAAACAATTCTATCAGTGCCTTCCACATTGTGAAAGGATTTTCTTTCCCATGGATATTTGAGATAATTTGGTCTTATAATACCTCCAAGATTATTCTCCTCGCCTTGGCTACACCTTTCTTCCATTGAGCTAGGCTCTGGGAATCAAATGATCCTGGTTTCGCAATGTCTGTCTTGACATATTATAGCAATCCATTGTCATCCAACACCGCCTCCATGTAATGAAATTCAAGCTGCCTTCCAAGGCATACTCTAATATTAGCCCGTTGAAGGTCATCTTCCCAATTCTGAAGGGATCCTGCTACACTAAACTGAAAATTCAATCCTGGCCCCCCTAGCAAAAGGAAAGGCCATGGGTTCGCTTGACTTTGTAATCCCTTATATTTTCCTTTACCTCGACAAGGGGGATGGCGTAACAAAAAAGGTGTGGAAATTATAGGGGCCTAACCCTAGAGAGACAACACTACGTGAATAAGGAAGGGGAATAAGGGAGGTGGGAACCTTGTTGCTTTCTCGGTGGTCAATAAACCGAGAGCTAGTCAATTACTAAGAAACAACTTCAAATTTCTTGTTCTAATGATAATCCTACTCTGATTCCATGCAAAAATTATGGTTTAGAATTGTAACTTCTTGTTGTAGTGGCTACAACCACCTTCCAAAATTTTTCCTATGCTTATTTTGGAACCTAACCTTATACTCATAGGAGCATATATTGCCTGCTATAAAGTATTCATGCTATGATTGAGACTCATCCTTCCCATATGTGCTTGTTTTCACACTTGGATAATCTTTCTGAGTCACAAGCTAACCTCTTAACTTGATCTTGCAGCAGTTCTGGGCTTGCCTCCAGAAGCTGCACAGTCCTTGAGGGCAAGCAACCTTGATGATTGGAATTACGCAGTTCAAACTGGAAGTCATCATTGAGCTCAGAAACTGCGCAGTCATGGAAGGAAGCCCAACACTGAGCCTAGAAACTGTGCAATCCCTCATTGAGCTCAGAGACTACGTTGTGCACTGAGCCAGAAAGTGGTCCAGTTCCCAAAAATTGCGCAATATTTCCTCGTAGTGTGCATGGCAAGTTTTTCTGGAAAATAAAAAATAAAGCAAAAAAAGCTAAAGGCGAAAAAACATCGCTAAAAAATTGGGATCTATTTTTAGCATCCTTAAGGAGGTACACATGTTATTTTTAGAAACTTTTGCCATGTGTCACTTTTTCCTTGATTTTAGGCATGCATGTCATAAACCCTAATTTTCTCAAATATATTTAATCGACACCTCTAGAGCTCATTTTCACATTTTATCTTGGAGCTCTAGCATTCCCGAGGAGATCAAGGAACCTTCGGTGCGGTCGTCGTCGCTTTTCTGGGTGAGTCTTGTTTTTATCGCCTTTTGCCACTTTTTATGTGACTTTTGTCATTTTTCTTGTCTGAGTGTTGTTTTGCTTATTTATCTTCATGCATGCTAGTGTTTTAACATGTTTTAGCTGGTTTAAGTGTTGTTTCAAATTGTTGTTTTCCTTTCACAAGTGTCACATCAGTTTCTTTGTTTTTGCACCGATGGTCATCGTTGCGATGAATCTCCTCACCAATTTGGTTTTCTTCCTGTTTATTTAGTTTCTGCACTTGATTTACATTTATTTAGTCAAAATTAGTCAGCTATGCACTTAATCTCTCACCATCACTTAGATCTTCTCATTTTCCACACTTCCATTTGGTAGATCTGCATTTATCTTGGTTGGTTTTCACTTTGCCCAGCTGGGCACTGTGCAATCCTAATGCTTAAGCTGAGATCTTGGCCTCTTGAACTGCACAGTGTGCAGTACAGTCTGGCCCAAATGTGCATTACGTAGTTCCAGGGCTTAGCCTGCTTCCCTGGCCGTTGATACTGCACAATGCGTAGCCTCTCCTAGTCGGTTACCCAGGTTGAACTGTGCATTGCGCAGTCTCAAGCCTCAAGCTTCACCCTTGGCTGTTGGGAGTGCGTAGTGTGTAGTTCCCACAAGCAATAAATCCCTCTTGTCAATCATTCTCTCTAGTTTTCCATTTTTCTGCTTGATCATGCCTTGAAAGTATATTTTCTGAAGACTAATGTTTGTTTGCCATGAGTGTCTTTTCTGTCCCACAGGTACCACAATTGTTGAGCACTTCTCTCTAACAATCATTGTTATCATGGCACCAAAGAGAGTTGCTTCAAAGGAGACCATTGAAAGCAGTAATGGGCAAGTAATTGAGAAAACGCCAATTAACTTACCAGTATATGTGAACACTCAACTGTTTATAGAAAAGGAGTCAACACTAACATGGTAGATGGTTAAAGATGTTTTTTCAAAGTACTTCGAGGCATATATGGAAGATCGGAAGGTATATATCACTATCCAGCGGTCAGGATTATAAAGGGTTGCATGCAGGTATCCAAACTTCCCATGTGTAGATGTCATTAGCTGGATTGTTTCGCACATTGATGAGAAAACTATGACAATGAGCAGTGCTAACAGACATAAGCTTGCTACCTTTTTGGCATAGGATTATTAGTGCATGTATCATCTTCTTGAGCCAGTAAACTCATGGAATCATATTTTTATGCCACCCAAAACTACGTGAGCACAAAATATATTGTCAAAGTCTAGGTGAAGGAGTCACCAAAGTTTCTACAAACACCCACCCATTCATACAAGGAAAAGTCACTCAGGAAGGCCTATCAAATCTTGGTTATCCTAGCCTGCAAAATATATGGTTAGGAGAGCACATAGACCTTTCCTGAAGGGTGGGAAATCTTATTGAACCAAGTGGTGAATGAGGGGATGTCGTTCAACTGGTCAGGTTTGTTGGCTCATCAGTTCAAAGCCCATGTAACACAAGTTCGGGATCCTCCCAAGGGAAAGGAAGCAAGGTTTTATATGTCTACATACTTACTAGATGCAATCTATGCAAAAAATCAGTTTCCTGACATGAAATGGACATGGAATCCATGAGAAAATACTGTGCATATCTATTGTAAGTTGCTTCAAAATTGCAACCATAGAGGAATTATGGAACAACTAACTGATCACTTCATCTTTCTGCTATAAAAGATTATCTTTGAGAAAGACCCACCTTGCATGTCACGAGGAGAAATGGAGGCCCACACTTCCTTTGTAGATCATATTATACTAGATTAATAATCTCAAATTTGCCGATATCGAAGCAAAATCCATAGGGAAGTTTGAGTTCGGTACAAAAGACTTCAATCTGTATGATCTGAGGGGAATTTGCAAGGACTACTGTGCGATGAACTACTGAAATTGGGTCAGCAGGGAATTTTGTTAGCCAGAAAAGGATCCATGTAGAATTTATACAATGCCTTCATGTCCTGTGAGCCTATCAATATAGTTAGGACTTCACAGGTCACTCCACAGAGGATAATAACTCCATAAGAAACAACAACATAAGGCAACAACCCGGTACAAGACAAGGGAAAGAGAAATATTGTTGACAGAACAAAGGAGGAGAAAGTTGGAAGATGAAAGCAGATCCGATTCTCACAAAATCAACTTTGGCAACAGAAGCAAAGTGGGAGCAGAGGATACAAAGAGCAGAGCTTGTAGGAAGAAGAATTGAGAGCACATAAATTAAAACAAGAAATGAGGGAAGAATGAGAGAAAATGAGGAGAGAATAGGAGGAGAAGCACAAGTAGGAAGAAGAATGAAGGAAAGGTGCCATAGTAGAAGAAACGACACCAATACAGGTTGAAGAGAAAGAAAACAACTAGCCAATAGTAGAGGGGGAGAGCAAACAAATGCGAGATCGGGAGCTTGCTCAACATATTGAAGACTTGATTGAAGTTGCGGATATGGAGTTGGAACCAGAGACGCAAGATGAAGATCTGGAATTGATGCCTAGCACACCAGATGTCACCATTCAGACTCCACCACCTCTACCCACAGAGTTATCCCCAAGTGAGGAAGGTGACATAATGCCTCTTGATGATGATATGGTAATGGATGTGTACAATTTGTCATATGATGAACTCCAGAAGAGGATTGCACAAGAATGAAGAAAAAATTTCCCAGATGATCATGCACCATCTAATTTTGTTAGAGAGAGGGTGATAGTGGTGAATAACAACAAAAATCCAAATTCCATTGCCGAAGCTAACTTGGCCTTCGCAGGTGTGGTGAGCTCAAACACTTAGTATTTGACGACCGAGAATAAGAAGTTGGTACATAATCTACATGATACTCGACAACAGTTAGAACAACCCCTACACACAAACCCCCGCCCGCCCAGTGGCAGGCCCCTGCCGCCACCTGGGCTGGAAGTTTATCCTCCCTGCTTGCCCAGCGGCCGGGCCCTGCCGCCACTTGGGCGACCAAATTTTGTTTTGTTTTGTTTTGTTTTTTTTTTAAATTTAAATTTGATATATATATATATTTAATTTAATTTATTTTTTAATCTAATCTCTTTTGTTGCTTTGTTGACTTTAGAAAGGCTTTCGGTACGATACTTAGAAATAACCTATGGAATAGATTAGAAGAGATAAAGGTTCCTTTTGAGTTGAGAGCTGCCACTATAATGTTATACGAGAATCTAATTGCCAAGTTTAAAAGCAATGAGGGGTGGTCGAAAGATATTATTGGAAATACTGAGAGGGGGGGGGGGGTGAATCAGTATTCCTTTCAATTAGAGCATTAGTTAATCTTCAATTATTAACAGTGTTTGTACAATGATAGAAGAAAACAAGAGGAACACAAATGCACATAGTTTTTAAGGTGGAAACCCACTCTGGGACAAAAACCACCTAATGATTTTCTAGTAATTCTTTAATATTCAACTGCAATTGAAAATAAAGCTCCAACTTCCTAGAATTTAGAAAAGCATTCTTCTCCAGCTCCCACTCGATGGACGCTCCAATGCCCGAGATTCTTCAGTAGTCAACTGAATTTATGCCCCAACACCCAATGAGCTACAACTCACCCTAGCACCACCCCACCACCCTATAGAAGAATAAAAGAAGAATGGACTCCCGTACCAGGGAAAATGGTCCACTTTACAATGATATAGAATGATGCAGAAGAAGAAGATATACTAGACCATAACCCAAAATTTGACACAACCACCTAATGATGATCCTAGACCTCCCAACACTGCCTCTTCAACCCTTGGCAGATAGACACTAGTACAATTTGTACAATAATGTATTTACAATGACTAAGTACAATGATGCCTTTACAATGATTGTATGCAGTGCTGCCCACTTGAAGACTTCATATGATGAACTTCTTGCTGCTGTTATGCACCTTGGTTGCTGCTCTTGTCATGCTACCCTCTGCTGCACCTTGCTTTGCTTTTCTGCCGTAGAAAGTCTGGTCCTTTGCAATCCTTGACAACACACGATCTAGCTTTTTCTTGCCTTCTAGGAGCTCGATATTGAATCTTTTGTATCTCTGTTATTTCAGATCCTAAATATCTAATTCTTGGTATTGTAGTAGTCCTCTGAGTCTTCTTTCCAATGCCACAGGTTTGACCCAATTTGGATTCTTCAAGAGAGAGTTATACCCAATCTCTCACAATGCCTTAATTAAGGACTGTTTCAGTAGAGCGCACTTGTACGACGTACCACGTGTCACTGTTTCTTCATTTGTCTCTAAAATTGATAGAGAAAAAGTTACAGACTGTGCACTATCCACCACTTTTTATGGAATTCCAATCTGATACTCAGAGAGAGAGTTATGATGAATTTACCAAGGTCACTTCTTTGAGATGAATTTCATGAGCCTGCAAAAACCCTGACTTCCACAGATCATATCTCCAAAACTTTTGCGCACCTTTATCTGAATTTTTTACTGTAGCTTCCTTCGGATTTCGGCTTCGCCTAATAAAAATTTCAGCTTCTGAACCTTCATAGAAAAAAATTTAGAGCGAAAATTCCACGATGACCTGTTTCAGATAGCCGAATCCCTTGCATAAGGAGGAAATGAAGATCACAATTTATATGAATGCTTAAGTTGAGAGGGGCTTCAACAAGTGAACGTGGGAGGGATTTTAGGAGCATAAAAAATATTAATTATGACTTTTCAATGACCCATGCCCCAACCCCATGGGGTTTTAGTCCACTAATTGGGGGTACAAACTTCAAACATGAATATCTCTCAAACCGTGAAGAATTACATGGCATGCCATATATCAACGGAAACATCTCGACAAGTAGAAACCATCAAAAGAATTATTGACCCAGAATATATTAATTTGGTAGGTCAAAATTCCCATGCAATATTGGGTTAGCCCTTGGTTCTTCTTGGGTTGACATCAATGACAACCGCTGATCAACAATCTCCCCCTTTGGCATTGATGGCAACACAAGTACTCCCCCTACGATCGTGACACCTCTTCCTACAACATTCTCTCCCCCTTTGACATCAATGGAAAAGGGTAACTCCCCCTGAAACACAACCATCCTGCGGACCTGTACACACTTCCACTCCCCCTGACACACAACCGTCCTGCAGACCTGTAATCTACTTCCACTCCCCCTTTATATTCTGAAAAAGGAAAGTCTAATGAGAACTTGGGAGAATCCCAAGCTTTTGCCGAAGATATTCCAATGCTGAAGAATATTTAATATGTGATTCTTTTGGTGCTGCTTGGAATCTTTCTACTTGTCCAACTTCTTGCATAACATCTGGTTGGGAGGCTGTTACATATAGAATACTAATAATCATAGATATGTACAACCTTTGATCCACATCCTTAGATGAGTTGTCTATGCTCAATTTGCAACCTGTTACCATTGGAGTAAGGATGGGTTTGCAATCTTCCATTTTAAATTTCTTGAGCATTTCCTTGATGTACTTGGCTTGACATATAAATATTCCTTTCTCTTGCTGAGATATTTGAAGCCCTAAGAAGTATGTCAGCCCACCAATTAAAGACATCTAGAAATCACTTTGCACCTTTGTAGCAAGCTTCTTACTTAGTCGATCATCATTGCTACCAATTATTGTATCATCCTCTTTAGCTATTAGACATGAATTAGTTGCTTCATCCAGAACATATATGTCATTTGGAGCTCGACTTGCTGTAGCCACAATTTCACCATACACGCCTTTCCTGATTTCACATTTCGTGGAGTTGAATAGTATTGTGTGTCCTTGATCACACATTTGTCCAACACTGAGCAGATTGTGATTCATGTTTTCAACCAATAGAACATTATTGGCTAGAGAATATTTGCTTCCGAGAGTGACAGTACCTGATCCTATAACGTTTGAAGATCCATCATTTCCAAAGGACACGGTTCCATCCTTCTTCTCTTTCAGAGCTACAAATTTATTTCTATCTCCAGTCATATGCGTTGAGCAACCGCTATCAACATACCACACATCTTTGTTCTTTTGAGCCTTGAGAGCGAGATCACAATTATCATTCTTCTTCTTCTTCCATGTTCGTTCATTCTGTGGCTTCGAAGATTCTTCTGGAGGATTTTCAAGTCTGCAGTCTTTGGCTATGTGTCCAAAGTTTCGAAATTTGTAACATTCAATATTATTTCTTAAATGTTCAAATCTATTGATGTTTCGTTGAGCCCTGGGAGGTTCATATTTGACAGATCTCTTGGAATTGTATTCGTTCCTAGGGTACGTGCGACATTCTACAGCTTTATGACCAAATTTTCCACGTGAATAATAGTAGCCATAAAAAATATGTTGGTACCTGGATGGAAATTTTCGTCGAGGAATTGTCTTCTAAGGCTGTTCTTGCGAATCTTGTCCAATGAAGTCTACATGCATGTCAGATCTCATAGGTTCATTGTATTTTGTTGTAGAAGGTCCTGCTTCTTCTTCTTTG
Organism: Pinus albicaulis; assembly: GCA_034641835.2. Lineage (NCBI taxonomy): Eukaryota > Viridiplantae > Streptophyta > Pinopsida > Pinales > Pinaceae > Pinus > Pinus albicaulis. Next base: position 669,300,883 of record CM076569.1, on the reverse strand, counting down.
TAACCGATGCCAGTTTTGTCATTGTAAGATCGTTGATTGTTGATGAGTTTTTCCAATGCCCTTGAGCTGTTGGCATAGTTTTGGATAGTTTTTCCTTTCTTCACTTCCTCACGCAGCGAGACTACTTCGGCTTCTAATTCTTCCCTTTCTTGGTTGCTTTCTTCCAACTTCTTTTGAAGTGACTCTTTAATGCATTTGTGTTCTTCAACTTCAATTTTGAGACCTTGAACTTGTTCTTCAAGAGTTTTGGAACGGATCTTCTCTGCCTTGAGATCTTTTATAAGCTTGATTGCTTCCTCATAAAATTCGTCTATGGTCCATCCTTCTTCTTCGTTGTTTGATACCTCTTGCTTATTGTGCTTGGCCATAAAAAATACTCTCTCATTGGCTTCTTCTTCACTATCATTGTCTTCATCAGATGATGAGCTATCTTCTTTAGAGAGAAAGTTCCTTTGGGATCCTTGCTTGTTGAATTTCTTAAAGCCTTTCTTTCTTTTTGAGTTGCCATTACTTTTGTTTGGACATTTTGCTGCAAAATGCCCAACCTCATTACAGCTGAAACATATCAATGGAATTTTACCTTTGAATTGTCCCTTACCAATTTTTAGTTTTCTCGTGAAGTAAGCATATTCTTCATCCGAAAGACCTTCTTCATCATCTCCCTTTTCTTCACACTTGCAGGTGCATGTCTTTTCAATTGAAGGTTGTTTATCCTTATTGGTTTTCTTAGATGCAACGAACGTAGTTTCTAGATGCGAAGTACCCTCTTCTTCATCAAGTCTCATTTCATATGCTATGAGAACTCCATGTAATTCCTCTTTGCTGAGTTTGTCCAGATTTGCAAGACAAATACCTTTGGGTTGAATCTCCCTGGTAACGTTCTAAGAATCTTCCGTATAATAGTCTTCTCGTCAACTGGCTCTCCCAATCCTTCCAGAGTATTGGTTATTTCATCAACGTATTGAAAGTATGCAACAATGTTGCAATCTTCTTTCATTCTGAGTTGCTCAAATTTTTCTCTATAGATTTGAAGCTTTGCTTCTTTGTCATTTGAGTCACCTGCATATATATTCTCAAGCTTGTCCCATAAAATTTTGGCGGTTTTACAACCCAACACCTTATGATAAGCAGATTCAATAAGTCCATTGATAATAATATTCTTTTCTTTTGCATCATTCACCAAATTCTTCTTACCTTGTTCATCCGCGATTGATGTAAATCCATTTTGAACAGTGTCCCATACTTCGTAACCTTGTGCCAAGAGATAGACCTCCATTCTTCCTTTCCAAAGTGCATAATTATTTTCATTGAATAGAGATACACCATTCTTGGTATGTTCCATGATCCCCTTCCAGCTGTTAAACTGATATTGAAGGAACCAAGCTCTGATTCCAATTGTTGGAAATACTGAGAGGGGGGGGGGGGGTGAATAAGTGTTCCTTTCAATTAGAGCATTAGTTAATCTTCAATTATTAACAGTGTTTGTACAATGATAGCAGCAAACAAGAGGAACAAAAATGCACACAGTTTTTAATGTGGAAACCCACTCCGGGACAAAAACCACCTAATGCTTTTCTAATAATTCTTTAATATTCAACTCCAATTGAAAATAAAGCTCCAACTTCCTAGAATATAGAAAAGCATTCTTCTCTAGCTCCCACTAGATGAATGCTCCAACGCTCGAGATTCTTCAGTAGTCAACTGAATGGATGCCCCAACACCCAATGAGCTACAACTCACCCTAGCACCACCCTAGCACCCTATAGAAGAATAAAAGAAGAATGGACTCCCGTACCAGGGAAAATGGTCCACTTTACAATGATATAGAATGATGCAAAAGAAGAAGATATACTAGACCATAACCCCAACTTTGACACAACCACCTAATGATGATCCTAGACCTCCCAACACTGCCTCTTCAACCCTTGGCAGATAGATACTAGTACAATTTGTACAATAATGTATTTACAATGACCAAGTACAATGATACCTTTACAATGATTGTATGCAGTGCTGCCCACTTGAAGACTTCATATGATGAACTTCTTGCTGTTGTTATGCACCTTGGTTGCTGCTCTTGTCATGCTACTCTCTGCTGCACCTTTCTTTTCTTTGCTGCCATAGAAAGTCTGGTCCTTTGCAACCCTTGACAACACATGATCTAGCTTTTTCTTGCCTTCTAGGAGCTCGATATTGAATCTGGTGTATCTCTGTTATTTCAGATCCTCAATATCTAATTTTCGGTCCTATAGTAGTCCTCTGAGTCTTCTTTCCAATGCCACAAGTCTGACCCAATTTGGATTCTCCAAGAGATATTTATACCCAAGTTCTCACACTGCCCTAATTATGGACTGTTTCAGTAGAGCGCACTTGTACGGCATGCCACATGTCATCGTTTCTTCATTTGTCTCTGAAATTGATAGAGCGCAAATTAAAGACTGTGCACTATCCATCACTTTTTACGGCATTCCAATCCGATACTCAGAGAGGGAGTTATGACGAATTTACCAAGGTCATTTCTTTGATATGAATTTCAGGAGCCTGCACAAAACCCTTACTTCCACAGATCATATCTCCAAAAATGTTGCGCAACTTGATCTAAAAGTTTTACTACAGCTTCCTCAGGATTTCAGCTTCGCCTCGTACAAATTTCAGCTTCTGAACCTTCGTATAAACAAATTTAGAGGGAAAATGCCACGATGACCTATTTCAGATGGCCGAATCCCTTGCCTAAGGAGGAAATGAAGATCACAATATATATGAATGCTTAAGTTGAGAGGGGCTTCAACAAGTGAACGTGGGAGGGATTTTAGGAGCTTAAAAAATATTAATTATGACTTTTCAATGACCCATGCCCCAACCCCATGGGGTTTTAGCCCACTAATTGGGGGTACAAACTTCAAACATGAATATCTCTCAAACCGTGAAGAATTACATGGCGTGCCATATATCAACGGAAACATATTGAAAAGTAGAAACCATCACAAGCATTATTGACCTAGAATATATTAATTTGGTAGGTCTAAATTCCCATGCAATATTGGGTTAGCCCCTGGTGCTGCTTGGGTTGACATCAATGACAACTGCTGATCAACAGATATTAAGTGTAATATCGGAGTTAAACAAGGTTGCCCCCTCTCCCCTACCCTATTTGGCATTTACATCGACAAGCTAGAAGGTTGTTTAGAGGAAGCAGGCTGTGCTAGCATGATCTTAGCTGGAATAGTCATCATACTTCTTCTCTATGCTGACAATATTGTTCTTCTGGGAAGGTGCCCTTCTGATCTTGATAAGCAACTTAGACTTCTTAAGGATTTATGCTCTACCATGGGTATGACTATTAACACTGGCAAAACAAAAGTTATGATTATCAAATCCAAGAGGAACACTTATGCTAATTTTGTGTGTGGCAATAGCAACTTGGAGGAAGTCTCTTCTTACAAGTAACTAGGAATCGATATTCATCACAAGCTCAACTGGAACTATATCATCGAGAAAAGGATTAAAGGAGGGTGGAAAGCTTATTTTGGTCTTGAAAATAATTTTAAAGCAGTAAGCCTTGTGATGTGGGATAAAAGGAAGCTCCTCTTTGAAACTTTAGTCAGTCCTGTTATCTTATATGGATGTGAGTTTTGGGGTTGTAGCATCTCTAGAGAATCCTGGAGAAATATTGAGCAAATCCAGAAGCATTTTATAACGTATAACCTCAAAATTAAAAGCAATACAACCTATCATATTCTCCTTATAGAAGTGGGTCTTTCCCCTATTGAGAGCGTAGCTATGACTAGGCTCCTATTGTATAAGCACAAAATCAATAACATGGGAGACCATAGACTTCCTAAGCTAGCTTTAAATTTCAGCCAAAACCACCTAAGGCTCAAACGAGGTTGGTATAAAGATACCAGGGCCTGATTAAACCATTGGGAGATCGACGAAAATGTTGCATTGCAAAATATTCGTAACATTAAAAATATTGTTACTTCTAAGTTTAAAGTGAAAATGTGGTGTGAGAAAGATTTAGAGGCTAAAAGAAAATTAAGATATTATAAGGAGGTCATCAACCCTACTCTAAAAGATCAAACGTATCTCTTTGTTTTAACTAGCTCAAAGAAAAAAATTAATATAGCCAAGATAAGAACGAACTCTCATGAGCTCCATAGTGAAACAAGTCATTGGGCAGTTCCTAAAACACCATGAGTGGAAATGATTTGCCATCTCTGTGAGAATATGAACATTGAGGATGAAAATCAGTTCCTCTTAGAGTGCCCTGCTTACACCCACATTAGATCTCTGTTTCATAACCTGTGTTGCAATACTAACCTTCCTAGCCTTTTAACATGTCAAAATTATAGTGAGTTCGAGACGCTTCTCTCCAAGCTCTTTGAGCATAGGAGTACAATTTGAAAGCAAACTAAATAATTCGTTTCTTTAGGTCAGATAGACCAAAGTTTGGTCTCAGTGGACGTTAACTATCATCATCATTTAATTTTTAATTTTAATTTTAATTTAAATAATGTTTTTAATTTTTAATTTATTAATATATATATATATATATATATATATATTAATTAATTAATTTTTAATTTAATAATAATAATAATTTATTATTATTTATTTTTAAAATTTATTTTGTATATTGTAATTTTTTTTAAAATTTAATATATATATATATATATATATATATATATATATATATATATATATATATATATATATTAAATTTTAAAATTTTAAACTATAATTTTAAAAATGTTTTATTGTTTGTTTTTTATGTTTGTTTTTTTTTTTTTTTTTTAATTTTTAAAATTGTTTAATTTAAAAAAAAATGAAATTTGTTTTTTTTTTTCAATTATTTTATTTTTAAATTTTTAATTTATTTAATTTATTTATTTTTAATATAATTTTTTATTATTCTAAAATTTTTGTTTCAACACTTTTTATTTTCGGGGTGTTTTTTGCAAAAAAAAATTGACTTCCATTTAAAAAAAAATGGAAAATATACTCCGAAAAAAAATATGTTATTCTAGAATAACACTTTTCGTTTTCAGGCTATTTTTTCATGTTTTTTTGGTTAGAGTTCTCGTTTGATCGGTAACTATGTTTTTGCTTATTTTGTCTTCATGCATGCTGGCGTTTTAACATGTTTTAGCTTGTAGAAGTGTTTTTTCAAATTTTTGTTTGCCTTTCACAATATCTCTCGCATTGGTTTCTTTGTTTTTACACTGATGGTCGTCGTTGCGGCGACTCTCCTCACCGATTTGGTTTTCTTCCCATTTATTTAGTTTCTGCACTTGATTTACATTGATTTAATCATACTTAGTGAGATCTGCACTCAAGCTCTCACCATCACTTAGATCTGCTCGTTTTTCACACTTCCATTGGGAAAATATGCATTTCTCTTGGCCAATTTTCACTTTCCCCAACTGGGCACTACGTAATCCTAAGGCTCAAGCCAAGAGCTTGGCTTCTAGAACTGTGTAGAGTGTAGTATAGGTTGGACCAATTGTACATTGCACAGTTCCATGGCTCATCCTGTTTCCCTGGCCACTGAGACTGCGCAATGTGTAGTCTCTCCCAGTCCAATGCCTAGGCTGAACTGCACATTACACATTCTTAAGCCACAAGCTTCATCCTTAGCTGTTGGGATTGCATAGTGCGTAGTTCCAACAGGAAGCCAATCCCTCTTGTTGTTTAAAATTATGCAATCCTTCTCTCTAGTTTTCCGGTTTGTTGCTTGATCATGCCTTGAAAGTAGATTTGCTAAAGACTAATGTTTCTTGCCATGAGTGTTTTTTCTATCCCACAGGTACCACACTTGTTGAGCACTTCTCTCCAGTAGTAATTGTTATCATGGCACCAGAGAGAGCTGCTTCAAAAGAGACCACTGAAAGAAGTATCGGGGAAGCAGTTGAGAAAGCACTAGTTAACTTGCCAGTATATGGAGAGACACAACTCCTTATAGAAAAGGAGTTAACACTAACATGGTAGATGGTTAAAGATGTTTTTTCAAAGGACTTCGAGGTAGATATGGAAGATCGACATGTATATCTTAGTATCCAACTATCAATACAAGGTTGCATGTAAATATCTAGCCTTCCCATGTACAAATGCTATCAGCTGGATTGTTTCTCACATTAATGAGAAAACTATGACATTGAGCAGTTCCAGTGGAAAAAATCTTGCTACCTTTCTAGCAAAGGATTATCAAAGCATGTATCATCTTCTCGAGCCAGTAAAACTCATGGAGTCATACTTTTATGCCACCCATAACTACGTAAGCACAAAAGACATTTCCAAAGGCTAGGTGAAGGATCCATCAAAGTTTTGACATACACCCACCCATTCATACAGGAAAACGTCACTCAGAAAGGCCTATTAGTTCTTGGTTATCTTAGCCTACACAATATATGATCAGCAGAGCACAAAGACCTTTCCTGAAGTGTGGGCAATCTTATTGAATGGGGTGGTGAACGAGGGGAAGCCATTCAACTGGTCTTATTTGTTGGCTCATCAGTTGAGATCCCATGTAGCACAAGCTCCAAATCCTCCCAAGGGTGATCAAGCAAGGTTTTATATGTCTACATAATTACTGGATGAAATTTGTGCACAAAATCAATTTCCTAGCATGAAATGGACACGGAATCCATGAGAAACTGTTGTGCATATTTATTGTAAGCTTCTTTTGGATTGCAGCCATAAAGGAGTTATGGAACAACTAACTGATCACTTCATCATTCCACTATACAAGCTTATCTTTGAGAAGGAACCACCTTGCATGTCACGAGGAGCAATGAAGGAAATGTCAGAGATCGAAAATTGGTTTGCCTTACCAGATGGCACACTTATTAGAGTGTTAGGTGGATATAAGCCATCGCAATTTTTTCCAAATTATGCCACCGACAAGTTTTCCATGCAAGAAGAGTCATATCATCTTTCTATAGGGTTGTTAGCAACACTGCACAGGAAGAAGAAAGCACCATGTCCCACTCTTCCTTTTCAGATTGGATTATACGAGATTAAAAATCTCAAAGTTGTAGATATTGAAGCAAAAGCCATAGGGAAGTTTGAGTTTGATACAAAGGACTTCAATCCATATGATTTGAGGGGAATTTTCAAGGTCCATTGTGTGATGATCTACTACAATTGGGTTAGTGGGGCATTCATTAGCCGAAGGAGGATCCATGGAAGAATTGCTACAATGCCTCCAGACCCTACAATACGATAAATACAATTGGGAATTCACAAGCCACTCCATAGATGACAAAAGCTCCAAAAGAAACAACAACAGAAGGAAACAACCCAATACAATACAACGGGAAAATAAAGGTTGCTGACATAACAGAGGAGGAGCAAAGATGAAAGATGAAAGCGGATCCAATTCTCACAAAATAAGCTTTGGTAGCAAAATCAAAGATGAAGTAGAGGATATAGAGAGCAGAGTGGAGAATGAGAGAAAAGAAGAGTTTGCAGGAAGCATAATTGAGAGTGCAAAAAGCAGAACAAGAACCAAGGGAAGAACAAGAGAAAAGGAGGAGAGAATAGGAGGAGAAGCAGATGCAAGAATAATAAGGAAGGGAAGGTGCCATAGCAGAAGAAACGACACCAATAGAGGTTGAAGAGAAAGAACATAACCATCAAGCAACAAAGGGAGAGAGCGAACAAATGCGGGATCGAGATCTTGCTCAACAGATTGAAGACTTGATTGAAGTTCCATATATGGATTTGGAACTGGAGTAACAAGATGAAGATGTGACCCGATGCCTAATGCACCACAAGTCACTATTTAGACTCCACCACCTCCAGCCGCAAAGTTGGCCCCGAGCGAGGAATGGGACATAGTGCCTCTTGATGATGATCTGGTAATGGATGTGTACAATATGTCATATGATGAACTCCAAAATAGGATTGTACAAGTGCGAAGAAATAATTTTCTGGATGATCATGAATCACCTACTTTTGTTAGAGAGAGGGTGATAGTGGCGTACACCATCATGAATCCAAATTCCATTACTGAAGCCAATTTGGCCTTCGCAGGTGCGACGAGATCAAGCACTCAGTATTTGACGACTCAAAATAAGAAGTTGGTACAAAATCTACAGGGCCCAACAAGAGATAGAACATCTCTACACAACAATGCAAAATGCAACTTGCACACAGGTCTACTTGGAGGAAATGAGAGCAGCGATACTTGCTGAAGTATCAACATTTGGAGAGGCTATGCGGGACCTCTATGAGGAACTCATGACCGTACATAAGGCAATTGTCCGCTTGGATGGCTTGTAGTGACAAAATAAATAATTTGTTAAGACCCTTAAGAATGTGAAATATTCCATCACTGTCATGCAAGAATGGAGAATGCAATACAAGGGGGCGCTGCTTACCTTGGTGAAGAAAATGAAGCTGCAGGAAGAGCTAGAGAAATCAAGAGTTTAGATGTTGATATAGAAGAACAAGCAACTCACCTCTTTCATTGGAAGTATTCAGGCCTCATTTGTATGGATATATAATAATTTGGATTGCATAGTGAGAACCCATAAGATATCATTAGTCGGCTCACTCACAAAATCTAAATGCAAACATCAAGCCAGGCAGGAGATTGAAGAGTATTTGGAGCAGTTGAAACAAATCACGATGTAGGAGGACTTGGAGATGAATAGAAAAAACATGAAAAACTACATCGATGGTCCAGTCCAGATAAGAACAATGTTGGGCCTGCTTGAGAAAGAAGTTGAGACTGTTTCCAAATCATTGTACCCAGATGCTATGGAGGCTAGAGTTCGCTTCCAACCAGACGCCATCACATAGTTTGGGGATGTCATCACCCAATACTAATATTGACATCAATATGTGACCGAGAAGCATGAAGTAGAAGTTGATGAGCTAGATTTCACCCAAACTCAAGCATCATAATGTTTTGTCTTGTTAGGATGTCAAGTTGTCTACCCTATTTTGTCTCATATGGGCATGAGTGGAAAATTTAATATTATTTGTAATTATTTGTAAAAGTGAAATTCCAAGTGTCCATATTGGAATGTGAAGAGTCATAATGTAATGTAATGAGTCATTTTTTAAATAAGTTAAATTGTCATGAGGGGAGTCCAAGAGTCACAATGGGGCATGTGAAGAGTCACCCCCATTTGTTATAATTATATCCTCATAATTCATGTAACAGGCTTTTGGGAGCCAAGCTTTTGTCTAGCCTTATGCATAGGCTTAGGAAGAGCTTGGGAGTTTTGTGAGAGCCTTGACTTCTCCGTAGCATAGAGGGAGTATAGTTCTTTGGAGGAGCAGTGTTGTAGACTTTACGTTCCACTATTGGGGCAAGTGGTCTTTCAATGGGGTATGTATGATTGGAAATATTTAATAAAACTCAGAGTCGACACGTTTTTAGGCATATGTTTTGGATATAGTAGGACTATAATTTTCGTATTTGTGATATATGTTGTTTAACTTACGCACATGCTTATGAAATATTTCGTTTGAATTTGTATGAATCTTGTTGGATGCGTGTTGATGTATTAATTCATCACCTTAACTTGCGGACTATTCCACATGTTATTTTGTGTGATGTCATTATGATTCTGTGTTCCTTCCAAGTTGCATACTATTACAAGATTCCAAGGGGTGCACTTCCTTTTCCCTTCATGTGTTGGAACCTTCATGCATCACACTTGACTCTCCACAGTGTCACACACTTGTTCTCACCAAATACATCGTGCACCACTCTGTGTGTTTTGCAAACCAAGGCTGATCATTAATACCCCATTCTTGGGACTCCTACTCCAAATGGTACGAGGTCTAGTTGGGACTTCATATAGGGGAGATCCCCTGAATGTTTGTGGGTCCAACACCATCAACACTCGTCATGAAATTTTAATCTAAATCACAGGACACGATCTTACTCTATGGCTTTGTGGAATTCAATTCACAATTTAGAACATCAATCACATACACAAAATACGAAACACCACACATGCAAAATATTTTTCTTAGGGAAAGTAATCTGCTAAAAACCCCTTATGCCTGCTTGCTTTAATATGATGAATAAAAATGTATTACAATTGCTATTTCAATCTGAGCTCAACCTGCAAGTGAATGACCTATCTCTATGCTCACTAAGGAGCTCTGAACTAGACTTAGTCAAATTATGCCTCAGTTTGAGCCCCTGTTTCCTTGCACAATTCCTGAGGAAATTAGGCCCCTATTGTTTAGAAATTTCCTCCAAAATTCTTGCGTAATTCCAAAGGTTGATCTTCTGATTGCATGCAACCCCTGTACACTCAAGACTAGTCTACAACTGATGTTGCACTTCCTTGGAATCTCCACCACAACTGGGGAACTCGAATTCTCTGCATGAACTAGCTATTTTGGGATAATTGATTAGTTAACTAGATGATCACTGAGTTAGATTTCTATCCCACTGCGCAACTGACCTTCCACTAGTTCCTCCAACAATTAGAAATATTCTAACTGAAAACAACTTGAAATAACTGACATTGATTGCTACAATTTAGCAATCGCACATGCTTAATTGAAATCCAATTCCTCTAACTCAAATTTACTGAGCTGAATGAGTGATAAGAGCCATGTCACACAAGTTAACTGCATCCAAGTTGTTTGTTGATGCAGAAATTCAATTTTTCTCAATTTGAGGAAGGCAAAATCAAATTGAGACTTACTTGCTGCATTTTTCAACATGTTAATGTGACTTCCATGATTGGATTGTTTTTAAGATTAACAATCACCAATTTTTGCGTCAAATTTATTAGTAAGACTTAAGAGCCTTCAAGGCATGCTATCAAATTATTAAAGTTAGAGAGAATGCTATTTGAACAAAAATAGATACCCTTGAGACACATATAATTTTTCAATCAACAAATCAAGGAGAAGTCCACCAAATAACAATCATGATTGTGCATTGTCAATGAATGTCCAATTCTAAAGATCAATGCATTTATCCTTATAAGAACATATTCTAGCATAAAAATATATATATCCTTGATAAGGGAATAATTCAAATATCCAATTCTAATTATGATTAGAAAGACATACATTCACTAATATTTTTTACTGACATTGTTGAGCCTTTTGTGCCAATTAGCCATTACAATAAGCCTCATTACAACCAAAATAGACCAATTTCCTGCCACTCTTACCATCTTCGGATTCCATTTGATCAATAAAACCACTCGAATATGATTGTTTTATTTTTTGAATTATATGCATTATTAATTCATTTTTTCCATATCTTAGAAGATAGTATTTCTAGTAAAGATATATGTAAATGAGTTGGGAGGAAAAGAAAACATGGGTTTAATTCCTTGATATCCATGGATGGTTTATTTCTGATGCGATTGGTGAAAAAACTCAATTGGTTACACTACAAGGAAAAGACCCTCTAGTGGAGGTTATAAAGGAAATTTTTAGTGTTATAAAATTGGCCAAAATTTTCAAAAAAATATTTTCTACAACATCCGTTTACGGTTACGGAGGTTTTGGCAGAGCTTTTACTGAAAATTCAACACAACTAAAAAAAATGGGCGGCCAGAGGTTATTACAGATGTTTTTTTCATCGGCGCTGTACTAAGGTGTCAACGCATCGGTGCATGTCATCTAAAAGGTGGCCTGGGGCAGTTGAAGGTGTATGCACCGGGTCGTCAAGGTATAAAACTGCACCGGGCACAGCGTTGGTGATACAACGCACGGGACCGTTCTAATTGGTCTTGGGATTTGTGTGGTGCCCATAGGTTGTCTCAACGTACCAGTATGTAGACTTATAGAAATGCACCAGTTCGCAGTATTAGACAAACAGACCGATTGTTCTAATTCGTATTAGTATTTGTGCGGTGCCCATAGGTCGTAGAAATGCACCGACGCGTAGTCTCACATAAACGCACCAGTGTGTAGTATCGCACAAACACACCAAGATTTATAATTGGTATTGGTATTTGTGCGGTGCCTATAGGTTGTAGAAATGCACCAGTGCGCTGTATCATACAAATGCACCAGTGTATAGTAACTGACACACACCGGCGTCCATTTTGTATTTTTTAGAAACATCGACCTGTGACAGTGTAATTATTGTGATTTTTAAAAATTCATTATTCATCAAAAGTCGACACATATTATAACAATATTCATATTAATTAAATTTTTATTAATGCATTTGAATGTGATGTTTGGATTAATTTGTTATATCATATCATAATTATTGTGATTTTTTAAAATTCATTATTCATCAAAAGACGACACATATATATCTTATAACAATATTCATAAGAATTAAATTTTTATTAGTGCATTTGAATGTGATGTTGGATTAATTTGTTATATCATATCATAAAATTTCACATCTCTTCATTATAATATTTAATCATCCATAAATTTAATCAATGGTGTTACATTTCACAATGACAATGAAGAATGCAATAGAATAACTTAAAACACACACACACACACACACACACACACACACACACACATATGAATAAGACAGTCTTTGTCATACAAAATGGGACAATTATTGGTATCCCTTTGTCTTTCAATTGGGACATTATGTCCATTACATTAAACAAAATCTCTGATTTCACAGACAAATATTTCAAAAAATACAATGCCTTGCTTTGATATCCAAACATAGTGATCATCATTCTTCGCTTGAACTGCTGTCACTGCTAGAGCTACTTCCATGACTTGGGGTTATTTTCAGGAATGTTTTGTTCATGGTGTTGATTGTTTTCTTCTTCTTCACCTTCCATCTACAAACATAAAAATAAAATGTAATGAGTATATATACATTGGTGAGAATAATGAAAATTGCAATATTAAATAATATACATCAATGTAAATCGAAAAGAAATTACGTACCAGAGCAACAATTGACTCATGAACTATACACATTCTTTCAAAACCATGTAGTATGCCATCTTTCAAGATTTCATCTATTGGCACAGTTCCATACTCTGTTTCTTGCAAGTTTTATATCCCATAACAAATAATATATTTAATATAAAAGATTTTTTTGTTCTATTAATTATAGACGGAGCTAAGTAAAACAAGATCGATAGCTGCTTACAAATTCCACAATTAATTTCTGATATGTCAACATATACTCACAACCCATATTTAACCCAATCTCAATCAATTCGTCTTATGGTTCTTCGTTGTATGTTAGCAACTATTTGAAGACATTTAATGATGATTTTTTTAAAACAACTTAAAAAATACAAAAATGAAATCTAGTTTAGTTGTTATAAGGAAGTAACAATTACTCACAAACTTAGATATCAACCCTTTTCTTCCTTGTCGTCTTGTTTTATGTGCTGAATGGGTTCTATTTTCTTTTCTTTTCTACAAGAAAATACTTGAAAATTAATATTTAATGCTAAATTTTTTATTTATTGTACCTATTGATCGAAAAATTCAATGATTACACATTACATTTGAAGCATGTTGTTGTTGAGATGGCTCCTCCTATGACGAAATTTTGTCCATTTCTTTGACCATCTTCTTGTACACATTTTTGGACATTCCTACTGGCATATTTCTGATATCAACTCGTTCATCTTTTGAGATTTTCATAATCTTCCTGAAAATGTAACACGACAATAAACTATTTAATTTTTATATTGATATATGAAAAGTAAATATAAAATTTTTTATATTTATAAATAATTCTAGACAAACATTTAAAGGAATATTACTTTTTTCATTCCTTCTTTTTTGTTGTTGTATGTTTTTGCTATTAAAGGTCTGACATGTCTCATTGACCAATTCTCTGGAAACTCTTCATGTAGTTAAGATAAAATTTGTTTCTTGGAATCATTGGATTGTTTATTATATTGTAAGTGGAAAGAACGTCTATACATCCATTCCACTAGATCCCTCAAACTTTTGTAAAAGTTTTTCCCCCTTTCGTTAACCTCCAGCACCACTTCAGATGAGCTAGGGAGCAATTCATTTTCATTTGCAAGTTCTATTTTTTTCCTTTTCTTAGAACAACATTCCTTTTTTTGTGTTTTTGGTCTCTGTAGAACATTAAACATATGTGAATTAATAGATTTTTGGACATATGTTATCTAATAATTTTAAGTATATTATTAATGAAAATTTAAAAAAGAAACTCATATTGGATAGATAGTATTTTTTCATTCATCCGATTCATCCTTTTGCAAATTTTCCATAAAGCTTTTATGTTCTTCTGGTCCTAGATCAGAAATAATCTTATCGAGCTTCATCATTTTGTGGCTCTACATGATACACATTAAACAATACATATCAATTAAACTTACATATAGTTCAAAAATAATATTTTTTGTAAATAATTTACAAAAAACTTGCCTTTTTTGCTTTTCTTGATGTGTTATTAGTATTTTTGTTACTTGATCTCTTGTCAGCCATTTCTTTATCAATATGAAACATGTACCATATCATTCATTAATATATTTTATAAATAAATTGTCAACTTTTCAGGTAAAAAAAAAAAAATTATTAAGAAACCGGTGTGCCATTCATGGTGTACGCACCGACATGGTCTTATAAATGCATCGCCAAAACAATATAATAGACCGTACGGTGCTCTATGTAAACAATGAGCACCGATACGTTACATGTTAACCACCGCACCGATTAACACAGACAAAATAATAAAAATCGTCCAGTGTTAGTTTTTGTAGCATAAATGCCCCGCACAAAAAAATGGACCACCATACAGTGCTCTCTATCAACTAGGAGACCCGGTGCAGTGCGTTATATGTTACATGGTGCACCGATTAACACAATAAAATATTTTTTTGCGAAATAGCACGTGCGCGGTTTGCCATAATGAAATAGCGCACCAGTGCCCTATTTTACATATGGCGCACTGATTAAAAAATTGTTTTTAAATTTTTTATCACACAATACTTTCGCGGTGCTGGATTATATCCAGCACTGGTGCGCTAGGTTACGCCAAGCACACCGATAATTTTTTTTTTAATTTTTAATTTTTCAAAAATTCACGCAAGGGCCAACATGGATTGGGATCCGATTATGCAAGTCGTCCCATGGGTTGGATGTCATAGGCCTATATATAGCAATACAAACTCTATAAATCTAAAATGAAAAGCCCTAATTCTCAAATCACAGAAACAGGGAGAAGAAAGGGAAAAAACAAAAAGAATGAAGGGTTTAGGGTAAAAATGGATTTTTTTTTCTTTTGTTTTTGAAAATGAAAAAAAAATTGAAATTTTTTTCTTACTGCGTAAAAAAACTGCAGAAAAAAGTAAAAAAAAACAATAAAATTTAATCAGAAGATCGTTTGAAATTCTATGCTACAAGGTTTGAATCACTAAAGGTTTGGAATTTTGATTGTATGAATACTTCTATTCGAACGTATTTCGCTGCTCCACAGTGCTCTCGTGCTCTTTTGCTCCAGGTATGTCTCCTGCAAATATCTGGCTGTATTTTTTTGCAAAAATAGTGAAATAATGAAAAAAATTTAGTATTTAAAGAATTGTTTTATGAAATTAGATTTTCAAAAATATTTTGCCGCCCATTTTTTGATTTACCGCTTTTTTTTTTTTCACTTAAAGAAAATAGAGTTGCGCTTTTTTTATTTGCGGTTATTCGTCATCGATGCGTCACTTAATAGCACCGCACCGGTGCGTTTGTTGATAACACAACACTGGTGCGCAGTAACTAAAACGCACCAGTGCGGTTATATGTACATTAGCACCGATTACAAGAAGTTGATTTTTAAGGAACCAAAATTAATTTTAGGTGTGTACACAAAAAATTATTGTTGATTTTACTCAAATGCAGGGAGAAAATATCATAATTATATCGAATGGACAATTCTTCAAAATCCAGCTTGTTCCATAATATTTTTCAAAGTCCATCGTAGAGTTCTCCCTACCCATCTCGAGAGGTAATATTTACTTCAGATTTTATTTATATTTTCATTATCTAATTGAATTTATGTTTTTTATCCATGTCAATCATGCACAACTTAATTAAATTTATAATGTATACAAATTTCTAGGTTCGTGCAGATTCAGAATCGAGTTCAGATGCACAAAATATTCAAACAACTCCAAAACGTTGGAAGCTCTTATGAGGAGCAGCATACCGCAAGGCACATTTGGTAGATGAAAATGGACAGTCGCTTCACCCTACTAATTGTAACAAAATTGCATCTTCTAGCCACAATCCTGGGACAATGATGGTAATAATTATAATTGTTTGGTATATTGATTAATGTAATTATTTCAACGTCAAACCAATTAATCATGCAATATTGTCAACATGCTTACTAATAGATATCATATATTTTGTACTAATCATGTTCAATATATATATTTTTTTAAATTATTAGGATTCTAGTGATGATGAGAGACCTATCTACCATCTTCTGTTGCACCCCACGACAATGTCAAATCAAGAGAAGACTGAATTAAGAGAAAATATTAGAGAGGATCGATACCAAGAATGGTTGAATCAATCACCGATTCAATTCCCGCTACGTCCAGATTCACCAATTAGGAATGACTACAACAATAGTAGTTCTTCACAAGCTGGAAATGGAGGAAATCAAATAGAGGTTGGTATGGATGATTACTTAAGGGATAGAACTGCCATGGAGACAATGTTGTTAGATGCATTCCAAAACGATGATCAATTAGGGGATGATGCTCATATCGCTGACACCTTTTTCGGAAGCCTTAAATTTTCTTCCACCACCCCTCTCTTTGGACCTGGTGGTCAATCGAATTCTACCTAGTTGGGGACAACGATGTTATTGTACAACTTGAAAGAAAAATTTGGCTTGTCGAATGCATGTTTCTTGGAAATTTTGAGGTAAGTTACCATAAATTCCTCCCTTATATAAATTTGAGAAATATAATCAGTACACAATGAACATTACAAATGGTAAATTTTATGAACGTTAATAATTATATCGACATCAATGTACATTTATTAATATATTTTTCCATGATCACCAACTACAGGTTATTCAAAGATAAGGTTCTTCCGAGTGATAATGTCTTGCCAGGTAGCTGCGAAGAGGCAAAGAAATTGTTGAAAATGTTGGGTGTTGAGTACATATCATATCATCCATGTCCAAATGATTGTATTCTATATAGAGGAGAAAATGTAGACAAAGAGATATGTCTGAAATGTGGGCATGAAAGGTATGATAAATAAAAAAGAAGGGTAAATCACGTACTGGTCCTCCTTTTAAGATATTGAGGCACATGCCTATAATCCCAAGGATTCAAAGGCTATTTCGTTGCAAAGAACTAGCTATGTTGTAGGGATGGCATGCCTCACACATAAGTGAGTTGGGAGTTATGCGAATCCCAACTGATTCAATAGCCATGAAGCATATAGATGATACATGGCCCGAAAAATTCAAAGATGAAGTACGAAGTCTACGACTCAGCATAACCATGGAAAGCATCAGCCCATGTTCCCTCCAAAACACCAACTATTCTGTTTGGCCTATAGTAGTTATCAATAACAATATCCCCCCATGGTTTTCTGTGAATAATGAACATCTTATGTTGGCTCTTATAGTCCTTGGTAGAAGACAAGTGAAGAATATGGATGTTTACTTACAACCACTGGTAGATGAATTGAAGGAATTATGGGATGGGATAAATGTATACGATGTATCAAGACCCATCGCAGTAGAGAGGAGTTTTACGTTGTATGGAATATGTGCTTACACAACACATGATTATCCATGCTTAGGAGTTTTCTCTGGTAAATTAGACATTTAATTTATTGATTTTTTTATATACGTAACAATATTCTTTCACATATTAGTTATTTAATTCGTTGTAATTGTTCTGATATTCATGATATTCTTTAACGTGCCATGCATATTAATTGTATACAATAATCTCGTAGGTCTTGTAACAAAAGGGTATTTTGGATGTAAATGTTGTGGACCTTCTCTGAAAGCTAGATGGTCCAAGGACCTACGAAAGCCAGTGTACGATTGCTCCAGCGTATTCCTCCCAAAAGAACACCCTTACAGAAGAGCAACATCCGCTTTCAATGGTAAACGTGAGAGAACCCAAAGGCCTCCAATAACGACACTAGCTGAATGGCTTAGAGCATATGAGAGAGAGAAGGAGAAGGAGTTCATAGAAATGTTCGATTCAAATGGGGAGCCTATGCTCGATGATCCAGAATTCTTCGACACCTATGTTGAGAAATTACCCATTCGTATGAAAATGAAATCTATCTTTTATACCCTCCCATATTGGGAGCATCTTAATATTACCCACTTATTATATCCCATGCATATATTTAAAAAGTTTTCATCTTATTTATGGAGGAACATATCATCGAAACAAAGTGACACATTGGCTGTTAGGAAAGATCTTATTACTTCAAAAACTAAAAAGAAACATTGACCAAGACGATTAGAAAGTACAGGATCAGAGGCAGGCGCTGGTCCCTCTAATTCATGGTATTTCAAAGAAGGTGATGTCCCATGGATTTTTAAAAAAGATGATCTTTCTTTGGAAAAGGAAGTTATAATGGGTGTGAGGCTGCCATCTTCAAACGGGTCTTCACTATGACGCTGCTTCACCGTGGATGACCATTTGTCGGGGTTGAAATCACATGACCATCTGAATCTTATAAGAGTACGTATAATGTCAAAAGCATGATTTTATTATTTTTTATATTAATAAATTTTATCCCATGCAGGGATCATAAAACATAACTAATTTGTATATTATTGCACATGTTTATAACTTTGTAGTGTCATTATCCTTTGTTCATGCGTGGGTGTGTGAAACATGAATTCCCTCAAGACCTAGGACATGCCATATCTAAATTATCTGCATTTGTACGTTGGATCACATCAAAGGAGATTCATGTGGCTAGCATTCCATGGTGGCGTCAAGAGATAGTTGAGATTGCTTGTATGTTTGAGAAGGAACTGCTGACGAGTTTCATGGACTTACAGGTTCATCTTCTAATCCACCTAGTAGATGAGGTTGAATTAGTTGGGGTGGTTTCTTATCGTTGGATGTTCTTCTTAGAGAGGTACATGAATAAATTGAAAGGTTTTGTTTGACAAAGGGAAAAACTCGAGGGGTATATGGCAGAGGGGTACATATCGTATGAGTCTTTCTATTATACTAGTGAGTATATCAAGCAGATCGACAATAGAACAGGTGCGCTGATTTGGGACGATGAAAGGGATGAAGACAAAAGAGAAGGGAAGTTGCTCCAAACGAGTGGAAAAAAGCACTTGATAAAGGACAAGCGACTTATAATTTTTCAAATTTACACAAAGTAAATATTCATGTTGAACTTCGATATAATGTATATTTTCATCTCTATGTACTATATAGTGTCGGTTTGATTTCATCAGCGAATGAAGAAATTGAAGCAATCAATAAATTTGTTCTTTATAATTCTGAAGCGATACAACCATGGATGGCTTTGTACGAAAAAAAAAGGATGAAATGGGATAGTGGCAGGAAAGAATTCAGACGGTTGAATGGTAGAAGTGTGCCTTATCTCGATCATTTAAAAGAAAATATGCCAAAAATATGCCCCAACAGTTGGGTTTCTGACAAAGTCAAAGAGAAATACGGTGCAACCGATCGTTACTCGCGTGCTGAAGGGGATGCACTAAACGTAGGGATTGGGTGCAGCGACTTGGTAATAATCTATTTAATTTATATGTACATTTGAAACTTAATATATTACCTTTCAAATGTAATTACATCTATATTTCATTTTTAACTATTGGGTTATTATAAGACACATGACACTATGATCTTTTTAACTTTTTTATAATAGGTGCATCATCTATGTGGGCATATGGACACCACTTTCACACAGAAAATGCTGATGCTGGAAACATCACTAAATACTGTGGAGTGGAAGTTGATTTTGATCAATCTAGTCGATCTAGCCACCATGATGAAAGCTTAGTATGAGGGACGTTAGGTTACGTCAGAAAGATAGAAGGGATCATTGAAGTGGATTTATCTTCTTTCCAATGTGTTATTTTTAGGTGCAAGTGGTGGGACACCTTTGATCGGAATAATGTAAAGGAAGATCGCGATAGTAGGATGATATGTATCAACTCTAGAAAGATGTGGGATGAAGCTAAGGAGCCCTATGTTTTCCCCAAACACTGCAACTAGGTGTTTTTTTACCCAGATGTATTGGATAGGGATTGGTGGTTCGTATTGAGACATGACCCTAGATCAAAACATATTTTTGAGAACAATAGTGTTATCATGCCATGCGAGCTGGAAGATAATGAGGGCAGTCATGAGAACCGAGAGTGATATGGTACATATGTTATTTCATCAATATTTATACTTTTTAAGATGAGTTTTTCGAAACATTATAATATGTATTTTGAATTAATTGGTAATTTGCATTGTGTTAATGTTAAAATCAATATTTCACTTGATAATTTGCAATTATGTTGATCTCAAAAGCAATGGCGTACTGTATAAAGTTAATTTTTTTGTATGTAAGATCATAATAAAATAATGATAATTCTAAAGTACATGAATTTATTTGCATTATTTTCTAAACTTTATTATGTTAAAAAAATTCATATTATTCTAGATTTATTATTTTACAATTATTTAAAATTTTACAAATTTACATATTTAAAATTTTTAATAAAATAATTTCACATTAATACAATTAAAATTTTACAAATATATTACATACAATTAGAATTAGAATTAGAATTAGAATTTTACAATTTTACATAAATTACAATTAAAATTACTATTACAATTTTAGAATTTTACATACAATTACAATTACAATTTTACAATTACAATCATTTCACAGCAATACAATTAAAATTTTACAAATATTTTACAAAGAAATAGAATTAGAATTAGAATTAAAATTTTACAATTTTACAATTTCATGTACAATTATAATTATAATTACAATTACAATTACAATTTTAGAATTTTACATATATACAATTACAATTTTACAAATTTACAAATTTACATATATACCATTACAATAACAATTTTAGAATTTTACATATATACAATTACAAATTTACAAATTTAAAATTTACAAATTTAAAATTTACAATTACAATTACAATTTTACAAATTTACATATATACCATTACAATTGCAATTTTATAATTTTACATACAATTATAATTACAATTACAATTAAAATTAAAATTACAATCATTTCACAATAAATTAAATATTACAATTACAATTAAAAATTTACAAATATTTTACATACAATTAAAATTAAAATTAAAATTACATATACAATTACAATTTTAGAATTTTACATACAATTATAATTACAAATATTACAAATTTACAATACCATGATCATTTAATATTAAATTAATTAATAAACATCACGACCATGATAACCATCGTACAAACATCATATTCGACTAAAAAACACATTCAAATTCGCTAACATCATCATGATCATGATCATCTAACAAAACACAATTCACATTGTATAACATCAAATATACATCTCATGTGAAATAACTGCTATCACATACACATCTATCTGCAAGTTGCACATTAAATGAACATATCTAACATGACCTAACAATATACATATCATGATGATCATCAACATGTAAATTAAGTACAATTGCAACATGAACATAAAATACATGGATATATATATATATATATATATAACTGAATAATGTCAAAATATACAACTGTAATATAAATGTCATAAATCAGTGGGTGGCACACCATCAATAGCAGTACTATTCGAGGCCTACTTAGTCAATGATGCAACATCGACAAGCTCAGATACATGTTGATCATCACATGCCTGCTGATCTAGTATTGGTGCCTCATGCTGATCAGGATCAACTGTCGACTGCTCATCGTGATGACTCGACATGGTCGATGGTCCAACCTGCTCATGATCATGAGTACTGCTAGATGCTGCAGGCTATTGACTCGACGTGGTCGATGGTCCAGCCTGCTCTCCATAATGACTGCTGCTCGATGCTAGTGGAGGCTGCTCATCTGGTGCGGCGCGGGGTGAACGGTGATCACTCCCATGATCGTGATCATCAGATGATGCATTGGCGCTGCTCGCAGACTGTCGATCATGTGTCGCATCTTGACCACACCTATAACGTGCAAGGGTCCTACTCAGCCGCGTAACTAAGGTCGTAGCTCCTACGACATGCCACATCAGGCTATACATGTCACGCGGCATGCCTCTCCACATATGTACCAACCTACCATCGACCTATATGTCTCTCATAGTAGCGGGCATGAATCCTGCCTCAACAATCAATGCATAGAGTTGGTCACCCAACTCCATCCTCAATCTGATATTAAGCCTACCGAGCCTAGCAAAAGGCGGTATCGGCGCACCAGTAGGAGCAGGTCTCTCTGCACCGGCCTCCTGATGATCTTCGGCATCTGGCATATCCTGATCGTCATCAGGATCCATACCTGGATCATGTGGTGGCGCTGGCATGTCCTCGCCATTAAAAGACCCAATGTCTGCAAAATATATACAAGTATACAACATTAATTAGACAATTCCATTACACAATTTAATAAAAACAAGTTAAAGAACATGTTAGAATAAATTTAAATAAAACAATAATATTACCTCTATCATTCAGCGGTTCACATCTGTGAAGAGGATGTTGGCACACCCCCGCCAATCCAAACCAGCATAAAGACAGGGGACCATAACGAAGGGATTCTCATCAACACTGGGTAGCAACTCCAGTGAATCATGTGATATTCTTGTGGAAAACTCAGTCTCGTCCTTCTTGGGCATCATCTGTCCCCACATGTGCATCCGTGCCTCCAACATCGGCTTACGAGGTTTCCGAACAAAAGTAGGCCTCGTATTTTGAAACCTCTCAAAAAATAAACAAAAAATATCTGAAGCAAAAGGGAAGTTGACCCTCCCTTGTGCATGAGCACGAAATCTATCTAAGGCTGTACAGGACTGCCGCAAAAAAAATGGCAGACCACCTGACATGTCGTGGCTCCTGTACTAAAGAATCAACATAATATAGAAGCAGACAGCTAATGCGTTTCCCATCGCTGGTGTTGTGTGAAATGGTTAAAATCAGAAGTGAGAGGCACCTCACCTCCTCACTACCAAATGCAACAATACATAACTGACCTCCGGAGACCTAAAAATATGAAGGAGACAATGTATCTGCGCTAATGTATCTCTGGGAGTACACCAACTGAATCCCTGCAGCATAGCCAATTGGAACCTCTAGGAACGAGGGAAATTCCACCCCTCTCCTTGATAGCCCTGTAATGAAATATATGCCCTCCTCAGTGGGCGTGTAACAATGGCTAAGACCCACCCAGAAACCCTGTAGGTGGGCATTCAACCTACGGATAAGATGTATAAAAAAAAATCCATGGCCCTTTAGGGAAGTAGCCTCCTCATTGAACTTGAGGAGGCCTACCTACCTTAGGAGACCCTGGGTAGCTGCTATAATAGGGCGAGGGTATGCATCTCTCTCCCTCTCTCGTGCCTCCCACAGGCGAACCATGTTATACTGGTCCGCCTATTGTTGCTGTTGTTCGCTCTCTTCTCTCCTTTCACGTCTCTGAATGATTGACATATTAAATACAATTTTTTTATTAAATGAGACATGTATTTAGGAATATACATATATAATTTTTTTTTGAAAAAAAAAACAGTCGGTGTGCCATAAAAAAGAGGCATGCACCGGTACTGGTGTGTCTTTTTTTGTCGTGCACCAGTGGTGGTGCACTATAAAATATTCAGCGCACCGGAGGTGGTGCACCTAAAAATTTTCAGTGCACCACCCTCTTGGCATTGTTCATAAGTCAACGGTGTGTCCTGGTAAAACACCGCACCATTCACTATGGACCGTGTCGAGAGGGCGGTGCGCTGACCAAAATATATGCCCCAGGGCGCATAGTTCGGGTAGCACACCGCCCTCCTGAAATCATTACATAGGCAACAGTGCGGTATTTTACCAGGCTGCTCCATTGACCGTGTTGAAATGCCGAAATGCGGTGCACTGACAAAAATACCCACCTCGGGGTGGATATTTAAGTCAACGCACCACATTGTCGCTATTCCACAGGGTCAATAGTGCGGCTGGGTAACCGACCGCACTGCTCTTTTTTTAAATTTTAAAATAGAACGGTGTATCTTTTACTACCGCCCTGGAACTGGTGTGGATACCGTTAGCACCGGTTGCGATGCAACCTGTAAATTTACAGGCAGCACCGCGAACCGGTGCGAGCCGAACGGATCGAGCGCACCGCTCGACAATTTTTTTGTTTTTTGTTTTAAATGATTAATTTTAAGGTTATTTACAATTCTAATCCGCTAAAAGGATTAATTATGGAAAAACAAGAAAAATACCTATACATTTGACCGTTGAGGAGGCATATTTGCTGTAGAATTTGCAAATGAAAATTTTCCCACTGTTTTGCAAAATTCAAGCTAGAGATTGGTGGGAAATGCATAGCAGCAGTGCGTGCAATGGGAGCACCGATGTCAGGGTGGCTCAGACAAGGATAAATGGCACTGGTGCTTGAGAGGTATGGAGCCCTGAGAAAAGTGAAAAATGCGGTTTTTTAGCTGTAATTATTTATTTATTTATTTTTTTTAACCCTGTTCCGGTGCGCGAGGTTTTGTAGGCGCACCGGTGCGATTTCTTAAGATCGCACCGAGCGGTTTCAGTTTTGGCGCGGGGTTTTAGGATGCACCGGTGCAGAATCTTTGTAAAGCACCAGTGCGCTACAGTAATAAGGCACACCGGGCAGGTTTGTACGGAGCGCACGGTGTTCGATGTGCCAATGTTTTATGCGCACCAGTGCTTTCTCTTGTTGAATGCACCGGTGCAGTTTGGGATGATAAGCGCACTGGACAAAAAAAATTCGCAAAAACCTCCACCCACCAACCTCCTCTAGTAACCTCCGCTAGAAACGGATGTCTAGGGTATTTTTATAAGGGGTTCCTCGACATTTAGTTTATTTTGTGATATAAATATACAAACAAGTGAAGCTTAAAAAGGTACCAATTAGATTTTATTTATTGTCCCCATGCTCATAATATTTTGTTATTAAAGCTCTACTTCATACTTCCTTTTATTAGTATATACTACCATTAATATTTTCTTCAATTGATAGTTTCTAAGTATGAAAGTTGAGGCTTGAAGGTCCTCCATTTCTTGACCTCTACAATCTCTTTTTCCTTTATGCATAACTCTGAATTGAAATTTGACAATAATTTGAGAATGAAATTGTTTGAAATAATGGTTGCAATAAAAAACTAGAACAAGAGTAGTAAAGTTTGAAATAAAATGGACTTATAATAACAACTAAAAAATACCAAACTCAAAATGATAACAAACTTGAAGACAATGTTGAGCACAATTCAAGATAAGGTTGTTGAGAACTTGCCACTATAGAGAGCACAACTGGGGACAAGGGCACTGAGTGCTTGCCACTCTAGAAGAATGTTGAACATAATTGAAGACAAGGGTGTCGAGAACTTGCCATTATAAGAAAATGTTAAGCACAATTGGAGACAAGATGTTAAGAACTTTTTTTTTTTCCTTAGAAATAATCAGTAACTTTTTATTTATAGAAATGAAAAGTTACACATAGCATATGCATTGAAGCATTTTCGGAAATTGCCCATTGGGCTCATGTGCTCTCGCACACAATGCATGGTAGCGAGGCTACATTGCATTCAGAAAAAATAAAAGAGAGAGAAAGAGTAGAAGGGTAGAGAGAAGAAGCCAGAAAAACTAAAAGCCACTAGATCGTGGGAAATCGTCCCACAAATTAGGTTTTTCTCCCTTTCTTCTTCTCAACCCTGTGCCACTCGCCCTGAGATGGCTCACATGTGGCAAGGACAATCTGATTTTCTGCATTTTGGGTTCCTATATCCTTGTCCGAATCTGAAGTTTCTGATGTATGGTGTCGTTTGATCCCTCCACTGCTTGTGTCCACAACATTCCTTTCGGTTTGTTTTGTCTGAAGGTGTGGATCCATGAGCGCGGTTGTATCATCTGTTTGTATCTCTGGTTCCTGTGTAGGCTGCTTGATTTCTGTTGGAACTGGTTCCTCTTCTTCTTCTGACTTATCCTCCTCTGAGTTGTGAAGGGAAAACTGCCAACCTTTTCTCTACTTCCTTTTCGGATTCTTTTTGCTGTTTGCTTTCTTAGCTTCTGGGAAAGTATTTTGTAGGTGTCCTGTCATCCTACAATTCCTGCATCTAAACGCAGTATTTTCATAATCTAGTGATTGCAACCAGCTTCGTTGCTTATAAATCAACATAATGTTTGCTGGTAATCCTTTGCTTAAATCTACTTCCACACAGATCCGGGCGAAGGTGAAGATTCTTTGTTCTAATATTTCCATGTCTGTTTTAATGTACCGCCCAAGGCTATTCCCAATGCTCTCGAGTATCGGATCGTTCCAGAAATGTAAAGGAAGATTGTGTAATCTCACCCATACAGGTAATCTAGAAACTGTTATAGTGTTGGGGTCAAATTCTGGAAACCATGGAGTGATAAAAAGCCCCATGGACCCCCAAAACCAAGGCCCCTCTCTGATGATAATATCTCTTTCCTCCGAGGTTTGAAATTTCACAATAAATAACCCCTTGGAACAGAGGTGAATTTCACAATCAAGGGACCATTGGGTGAAAATCCAATGGAAAAGGTCCATGGGCTTGGGCCAGAAACAATTGAAGCGACATATTAGTGCTTGAGCTTCGTATGTCTTTATGTGCTCCTCTGTTGCTGAACTGTTGATTTTTAGTGCTGGGGTTTTGTCCTGCTGTTCTACTATGTAGGGCCTCAGATCATTTCTAGCCTGTTCTGAATGTGAGCCTACCGCTTTTTTTCCCTGTAGGATGTTTTTGTAGGAAGGCCCTCCATTTGTTTGTTGCTGGCTAGTGGGCGTTTTCCCTCTGTCTCCCCCTACGGATCTTGGCATTCTCTAATTTACAGCACCCCCTCACAGGTGCAGATTTAGGGCAATTATCATATCTGCCTTTATGGAGTAATCCTTCATGAGCCTGCAATCCTGGAGAGATCTGTGCCCATTGACTAGATGTTGGATCGGTACTGGGTACCCCATCGGTCCCCATATTTTATGCTTAAGTTGCTGAATAGAGGTGTCTTTGTTTACCAAAACTAAACGAGACTTACCCACACGGGGTCTGATAAAAATTTGAAAGGGAGTAGGGCTCAGCTGGAACGAGAGATTACCTATTGATTGGGGTTCAGAAACCGGTTTGGTTGGTGAAGCTAGGGCAAAATGCGCTCCTTGCTATTGCCGATCCCTCCTCGATTCTACCTCTCCTTTCTTCTGATTCTACAGGGAGTTCTGCAGATCAGGCTTGGACGCCTCTTCTCTCGCCGATTGCAGAGGTAAAAGCGTACAGCTTAATCGGATCTCCCACATAAAAAAGAAAAAACTGGTAATCGACACATGATATTTGTCTGCAAGAATCTGCGACAGCTTCTCTACCCCCGAAGGGATGGGGAGTTCGTCTCCATCTGCTGCTGCCGCAGAGCAATCGATGAAGGGCACGATCCGCTGACTCCTTAATGGCAAAGGCGACCCATTTGATCAGATCAGATATTTTTCAGCTAAAAACTCAGCATGTAATGGAGCCGGCCAAGTTCCCAACTCCGATCTTCTTAGAGACCTCGACTTCGGCAAGAAATAAGAAACCCCTACTCTCGACGGCGTAACAAGGGTCATCGGAAGCCATGCGGGATCAGGCTTCGGGATTAGGGAACCACCGAAATTTTTTCGCACGTATGGAATACGAAGCAAAGCCTGTGCCGTCCAGTTCTTCCAACTCGATTCATCCACGCCCTTTGTAAAAACCACCCGCGCAACAATCAGATCCAAGCTCTTCGTATGGTATAGAAGCTGCTTGTGGCCAATATGGATTCCATACTCGTCGGTAGGAGGCTGAAACCCTGCACCAAACACCAAGGATGCATTGCAGAAACCCTTTGCCATAGTTCTCCCCAAGAGGTTAAGAACTTTGTTTTAAGCGAATGCCCAATATTAATTGAATCGAGTCTTTATTATATAAACATAAATATTGAATGTGTAAAGTTTTTATTATCCGTAAACTTATTTTTTATTTATTAACAGTAATGAATGTGAATTAAATTCCATTTTAATCTAATTTGATTTGATTTGATTTATTTATAATTTTTTATTTTATTTTTGTTTTTCCAAATTATGACATGCGCACATTTGCTTAATAAGTTTTTCAAATATGTCGTATCTTCTTTACTTATATAAGCAAGAAACCTTTCAAAATGTTTGAATCTTTTATATCTATATATAAAAGAAACCCTGCAAAATGTTTTAATGATTTATGTATTGAAATTAATGGAGAATGCAACTCTAAAAGAATGCATTAAAGGGACCATCGATTTCTTAGAAGCGTGAGGTTGACTTTCTTATGAGCAATTGTTCTTTTCCTTATTAGGATACATAGCCATGAAATTAGGAACTATTGGCAATTCTCTTGCTTGCAAAGATGGTATATTTAAGGA
Source organism: Pinus albicaulis (assembly GCA_034641835.2). Lineage (NCBI taxonomy): Eukaryota > Viridiplantae > Streptophyta > Pinopsida > Pinales > Pinaceae > Pinus > Pinus albicaulis. The sequence continues at coordinate 669,272,322 of CM076569.1, read as the reverse complement.
TTTTTAAGGATTAGAGATTGAATTTATTTATAAGGAAAATTTATGTTAGATGAAATTTTGTGACTACTACTTTTATAATTATACAAGGGAACACAACATGTGTGCGAGTAAGATTGAAAACATATTGTCATGTCGACTTTACTCTTTAGAAGTTGCACTTTACTTTTTATATATTCACTTTATTTTAAAAAAGTATGAGTGAGATAATGTGATATCTCTATTGTATTTCTAAGATATGTGAATGACTTTCTAACACGTGGTTGAGAATTTAATATCAATACCCCTCACAAAGATAGGCTTCATGATAGATATGCACTTTAATGAACACCATGTCACAATGGAAACCGAGAGTTTTTATTTGAATAAATAGTTGGAATCTAAACTAACAATGGGGGCCTACTATCACAACTCCCCCTCACAATTATTGAACCTCACCGACTTAACTTCCCTCACAATTATTGGACCTCACCCAACTACTAGCCCCCTCCATATGTTCTTTTCACTTAGCTTGAAAATAATATATTTTTTATCCTATGTTAACAATTTCCTTATCTCAATGTCGATAGAAGTTCTTGAAACATAAAGTTTAAATTTTTTTCTAAAATACCTAGAAGAATATGAATAAATAAATTTGAGTTGATATGAATGACAAGATGAAGGTAATATTAATGCCAAATGAAATACTCGTGAATAAATAAATTTGGGTTGATATGAATGAGAAGAGGAAGATAATATTAATGCCAAATGAAATCTAAGTGTATAACATTTATATAAAAATTTAATGTTAATTTTAATTATATAAAATTAATCCTTTAAAATTTTAATTATAATAGTTTAAAAGGGTTGGATTTAATAGTGGAAATTAAGAATTTTTTTTATTATTGGACAAGTTTCAATTTTTATGAGGGCTTCTTTGGTGTCATGTGGCACCTTGAGATAGAGGTTGAATGTGTGGTTGCACCTAGAGAAACTATATTAAATAGTTTCACAACTCGTGCACACACAAGTGGATCAAAGCCCACCACCATATCCTCCTTTAAAATAAGTCAAAGGATCTTAGCTCGAATGGTTTGGTGCACAATTTGTTTCCTAGTTGTATGGTTCAAGTCTCTAGAGACATGTTGTAACCAACCTGTTTGTGGCATTTATTAAATAGTTGTATCTGGTGTAATAGTAGCAACCAATCTTTTGAAGCTACCCATTCTCCACAAATTCTCGTTCTGGTTATAAAAAAAATAAAATAAACATAAAAAAACAAACTTTAATAATAACATTAATCCAATTTGAGATCACATTCTAGGGAGATGTCAAATTGACATAGGAGATTCCCATATTTATGAGACAATAAACCCCTTTATGCAGTAATTTGACCCTTTAGTATAAGGGGTTAGCTCAATCAATTGTTTTCAATATTGTTGTGAATTTGGCTAATTCTATATTGATAGGTAAATAATTCAAATTTTTAATATTTATGAGTAAAATTCACTAATCTATACCAATATATTTATTAGAATTGTCATTAAAAAAAATAAAAAAACATTCATTAAATTTCATTATTAACTAAATGTAAATACTTTAATTGTCATTCTCTAGCTAATTGGAAGAGATGCTGTAATGTCATGTCATGTTAGACATTTTGATGAGGTCAAAAGTAAAAATAAAATAAAAATAAAAATAAAATTATAATTATAATTATTAATAAAATGTTTTGATGTGGTAAGTTACATAAAAATAAAAACAAAAATAAAATAAAATAAAATAAAATAATTATAATTATAATTATAATTAATAATTGTTCTGGAGGGGAAGTTTAATTGGTCATAGAAGTTATATGAAATTGTGTAAACTAATAGTTTTAAGGTTCAATATCTCAGAAGTAACTCAGTTCATAGAGAGGAGGACAGGTCGTAGGCCCCAAAGGTATAGTGGTAGCGACCGAGATCGACCTCGTGCCACTCAAGTACAAGACTGACCCAATTGTCGATTCCTCTGGTTACAAAAAAAAAGTGATAATTAAACCCGCTTAAATCTATCTTAACTCCACATCTACCAAGTGTAGAGACCAAATCTCTTGAGATAGAAAATTCTTTTATATTGAAAAGATATTTAATCCCTCTTAGCGCTTAATAAATATGAAGTTAAAATAAATCTAAACTAATTTTACTTAAATCAACCACAATTACCAATAAAAAATATTCAAACTTTTATTTTTCCTCGACATTTAATTTAATAATGAAACAAAAAACAAGTGTAATTTTCCTTGAGGGCTTTCGAGCAATTTTCTTTGCAAATAAGTTCAATGAAATTAATTTATTTTCACAATAAGAATGAGGTGCAACCAATATAACACTTTTTCCTTAATAATTTTTATATCACATTGATGTAAGAGATTGATGTTATTTAAGTTATAAGTTTAGTAGAGACATGAAGTTTAAAATATCTTGTTTTCCTTTAAATGTTTGCATGTAATTTATATGTAAAAGTTTTTAAAAATATTTTTTTTCTTTTGTTTGTTAGGTAATGTGAGTAGTGAGATGATTGACACACCTAACTTGTGGCTTGAGTAGCCATGATCTAAATTACCTAGGGATCGCACTTGGCATGGGACACACCAACCCTTAACATGACTAAATTTTTGCCCACAAAGTTTCAAATGAGTAACCTTTTCACCACATAGTACCTTTATAAAACACTTTGTCACCATCTATTTTATAATAATAATAATAATAATCCAATTTTAAGGTCACGACGAAGCCATATACCAAATTGGTGTATGAGACCCCCTTGTTTGTGGTACAAGGGACCCACCTCTGCGCAACGATTTGATTTCTAAGTCTACGAAGGCATACATACTCTACACCCCTCTGGTTTTGAACCTATGATCTCTTAGGAGGAAAAACATGCTCTTAACCATTAAGCTCACTCAAAATAAACTTAAAAAAATTAAAAGTTAATAATAAAAATAAAGATAAAACTTTTAAGTATTTTCTTTTAAGCTATAAAAATTTAACATAAATAAAATAATATCATTTAAGAGAATAAATACATTTTAAAAATTTAAGACACAAATTTAACATTATTTATAAATATTAAACCTAAAAATAGAAATTATTGGTCTAAATTATTGCTAATATTTATTTTTAAATATTTTCTTTAAAAACGTTTAACATAAATAAAATGATAAACAGTTTAACATAAATAAAATAATATCATTAGAATAAATACATTTTAAAATTTAGGACACAAATTTAACATTATTTATAAAAATTAAACCTAAAGATAGGAATTATTTGTCTAAATAGTACCAAAAATATCTAAATCAGTAAATCTCTTTAAATATAAATTATAAATATATTTAATAATAATAAATTAACTGAGTTTTACTCATAATAACGTAATTAAACCATTGAAAAAATCCAATTCTAAATTAATATAAAAATTAAGTATAACTTTTTAACCTAAAATATAAATCACAATCAAAAGTTTTAAAATATATAAAATATTAACTTTCGAAGAAATGATAAATCAAAAGAAAATGGTGCATGAGTTAAATAGACTGCTTTCATTGTCACAAATAGTGCTCTAAGTAGACAACTAGTGGTTTCCCTTTTGGAGTTTAAGCCCATAAGTTACCTTTTTGAAATTCAGAGTACACACCACCATGTGTACGGAACATTAATTTGTTAAAAGTGATATATTTTTTAATATAATTATATTCAAATATAAAATAGGTATATTTAATTATATTCTATATCTGTATATTTTTTATATTTAAATATAAGTTTTTGTTATAATTTTCTTTTGTTAGACCTTAAATTGTAATTGGGACAATATATATTTGTATATAGAAATAAAATTAAGGGGTGGCTATAGGGAGGGACTTTTTATGGTTAGGGAAATCAAAATTTTAAAGTAGTCATGGGTTTAGGGAAGTGACAAATAATTAGACAAAAGTTTATGGTTTACTTTATGTCATTTTTCTCATCAATGAATTTCGTGTCTTTTTTCTTATTGTGTTGGTTGTTTTTTTTTTAATAATTTAATATTTGGTTAAACGATGTTTTCTAAGAGATAAAATTATGGATAATCTCCTAAATCAAATTAATAAAATATTAAGGGATATTCCAAAGATGAGCTTCAAATATAGTATAAAGGATAATAAATAGGAAATAGATCAATGTGCTAACCAAGGTTGCAATTTGAAGTTTGGAGAGTTGATGGTTAATGGTCAATTAAGAACATCCTCTATCCCTTAGTGGATTAAGCATGAATCCTATGTTCGAATGCCAAAAAAGTTCCAGTATTTCTAATGGAAAGTGTCTAGAGCTGAATGATCTAGTGGATCCAAGGAAATATGTTATGATCAAGGATTATATTTTGAAGTTGACCATATGTACTGCAATTTTTGTTTAATTTTGGGGCTCTATTGGAAGGTATTCACCTCCAAAGACCCATATATGCTTGATATCAGTTATATTCCTCTTTGGAGGATAATTTTGGTTCAGGTGTTTGAGATGACACTGAAGATGGAAGAAAATCATAATGTAACTCCCGATGTACAATTGTGATCCGAGCATATATTTTGCAATAAATATAAATATTCTCATTGCCATAAAAAAATATAGAAGTAAAATTAATATTATTATTGTTACTAGTTTGAATCATGATGAATAGTAAGTCGTTAGAGTAATCTAGGCAAGGCATGAGAACATATTTTTCAGTTGCCACTATAACAAGAAGAGTATATCCAATACCTGACAAGCCAAATATACCAATAACATATGAATTGGAAAGAGCCAAGACATAATAGGGTGGGGCGGGAGGGGGGGTGTGAGGGGGCGGGCGACGCTTACTTGTCGAGATTTATCGCAACAAGCCAAACATGTCCCTTGGAATTGAACCCAAGTGGATGAGATAACAAATTATGTTCCCAACATAATCTACCAACTAAAAAATACGTGATCCTATTAAAGGTAGCCTTACTGATGTCTATAAGAGACATTGGGGCCCTTTTAAGATACTATTTAGGGTGAAGCCACCTTTTGGTCTTGGGGTAAACCCCAAAATTATTTTTAAGTTGTTAAGAGCCTGTTTTCCTTAAATACACATTAACAACCGAAAACCATCATAAATCACTGGTAGATTATTTTAGGATATCTGATTTTCCTTAAATAATAATGACTAATCAACTCACATTTGTAATTAATAACCACTAATATATGTTTTAACCATAACTAGGGAATTTTATTAATCAAAATATATGGCTGAAGCATACATAAAAAACACATTAGTTTGTAAAACTATGGAATTGGTCATGTTATATATCAAACTAGGTAGGAGACAATTCTTCTAGAGAAAAAAGCAATGAAGTCTCTAATACATCAAAATTCCTAACTGTAAATATTTTGTAAAAGACTCCCCAAATTCAGCCAACTTTGTGATATATTCAAGTTATACAAGAATATGAACATCACTAACTAGGAGGGTTTCCTCCTATTCAACTACCCTTGTTAGAATATTCAAGTCTAGGAGAGACGAGTCCACATGCCATACCGTCTGAGTAAGCAAATGATTAGAGGAAGATGAAGAGCAAGGAATTGAAGATACATTCATCTTTACCTCATCTAAGTGGGACTGTAACTAGCTCAATTCATCATTGACTCGTTGAAATTGTTTTCGATGTTGAATCAAAGTGTCCATGATTATTGCAAGCTAGCTACCAACTATTCAAGTCGCCGTTGCAAGTGTTGGAACAAATCTTGAATATCATCAATCTTAGTTTGGAGGCATAGGAGCGACTTCTGTAGTTCCATTGGAGAATGAGACACTATCACTAGAAGAGAGTATGAATGGGGAAGTTCTAATGCAAGTTTAAAGAGAAAAAAGATGGGAAAACAAGGTTACAGAGCAAAATGACATCCTCCCCTAGATGCCATAAGGATGTGTAGCCAAAGAAGTTCCATCTACATGATGAAAACCATGTCGCTGCCTATTAATTTGTCATGAATGTATAGGTACAATGCCATATCCTAGTAGTAGGGAGGATCTTCCAACTTGCTTTCCTTATAATTTTAAACCATATTATCTAATTTGTCAACATGTGATAGTCATAGTGGGCTAAGTGTATGTTGATCCTCCACCTATGCCAATTTCCTCATGACATTTCATGATATTGGGTTCATCATTGAATGGGCTGGAAATAGATTCATGAATTATTCTGATTAGTCCCTTCCTTGGCTTTAACTACTAGGTTAGGTAATCAATCCACAATAGTGTTGATGCCCTTATGCAAGTGAAAAAAAACCATGAATAAGATGGAATTAAGCCGCAAACAAACTCTTCTTAAAATAGAACTTAAGTTGGGATACAAAGGAGAGGAACCAATGCATAAATGGCAAATTATGTTCTTTGAGTAAACAATAAGGAGCAATTTATGGCGATTAAGAGTAGCTACGAGGTTCATGCCTAGAAACAAAATATAGATTTTACTTAATTGCTATTGGCTAGTCCTAAACTTTAAGATTAAAAAAAAAAAAAAACATTTTCTTTTGAAAATTAAAACTATTTATCTCTCCATCTTAATAATTATTTTTATTATTAATTAACAATTTTATTTTTTTAACTAATAAATTATATTAAATAAACCTTATAAGTACTCTTCACATTTAAATAAATATTATATAAAATTACCAAAAAAAAATTATTATAAAATTATTGAAGGTTGTTATTATGGATATTTATCCAAGCAAGCTTTATATGTGACATTTTCACTCCTCTGATTTCCACTTCTTTGAACTTCTCGCATCATTAGCCTCATTCATAAAGCTAGAGATAAGAATGACCTTCAGTACTTTTATACAATACAATGATTATGGCATGGATATATTTTGGATATTTATATTTCAAGATGAGGAGAGACTAGGAAATTGAGAGTTAGAGGAGATGTAAGTTTTATGGGAAATAATCTTAATAGTGGCTATATCTTTATTATTAACGTCCATGTTAATAAGTCTAGAGTGTTTTGTCGTTGTTTTGTGGATTTTTTTTTAATTAGACATTTAACAAATTTTCTTAAACACTTATTCATAGACATGATTAAGGATTAAGTTTTTAGGTATTTTAATTATTTTTTTGAAAGAAAAAATTGTAATTTTGTTCAAACTTAAAATATAGACAAAATTACATTCTATAAATGCTTGAAAGAATTTAAATATATCAACATTTTAGTTGATGTAAACTAATTTGAAGAAAAACTATAAAAAGACACAAAATTTAATAACGTTAATGTCATAAAAATCACTTAATCTCTCTTTTTTTCCTTTCTTTTTCTTGACTTTTCGCTAGACTCCTTGATTGGGAGTAGTGGTTACTATTGCCATTTAGTTGCCATTTATTTATTGAGGTGCTTCTTTGCCTAAGTCCAAACTCTCAGATACATGAGCTCTCTTTATGTCTCCTGAATCCTTATCCATGGGTAGTTTCCTATCCTGCTACACTGGAGCTATGATCTTCGTTGATTCAATACCTCTCCGGATAGCCTTTGTTGATCTAGACGTATACCATTTTCCCCCATTTGGTTGGCTACCAGGTTGAGTCTGTGTTTATTTGTCTAGAGTATTTCCTTCCATCTCCCCTTCTTCATCTTAATTTTTTTTTGTAAACTACCATCCCCTTTGCTTAAGGGCTTGTCTTTTTTTTCGGGTGCATTTTGTTTCTTGTGGGAAAGAATTATGAAGATGTCCTGTTTGAAAATAGGTCGGACATCTGAAGGCTGTATTCTCATAGTCTAACACCTGAGTCCACTGAATTTTTTCATGTTTTATAAGAATGCGATAGGGAAGAGATTTACTAAGGTTGATCTCTACACATATCCCGACAAAGGTGAAGATACATTTTAATGTTCTGTCCTGTATTTTTTTTTTTTTTTTGGAACTTTCCCAAAATATTTATGATATTTCCCAATACGTGGTGGTGCCAAAAAGGAAGGAGGATGTTTGGAAGCCTCACCCAGACTGACACCAGTGTTACCACAATGTTTATTGCATCAAAATTTGGGAACCATGGGGTAACAAAAAGCTCAGTCGTACCCCATAACCATGGTCCTTCATTTATAAAATTTTCCTTGTCTTCATGTGTGTCAAAATTTGCTATGAAAAAACCTTTGGAGCACAAATAGCGATCACAGTTTTTTGTCCAATAAGAGTGCACTTACTCATATAGGTCTTTTTGTTTTGACCAAAACCCATTAAAACTACATATTAATGTCGTGGCTTGTAGATTTTCAAAATCATATTTTACCTCTAAACTTATTACATTCATGGCCGATACCTTATCCGATTTCTCAACAATGCAAGGGCCTGACATGTTTTAGGGATATGTGCTTTAACTAGTATTCTTCCCTTTGAGTGCATCCTTGAACGATATGGATCCATTAAGATTTGTATTAGGGTTTCTATGGACTAAAGATATTCCTTGCACCCTTAGATCTTAGATTTAATATGATGGTTGTGTCCTTTCCCACGCCATAGTATTTAAGCTAGTAGGAATCCCATAACACCTTACCCTCGTATTCCGAAACCTAGAGTGTTGTTGGTATCACTTTGTATAATATAGTTCAATTGTTCCACTAGATCCTTGCCTCATATCCAATAGACGAGAGTCTTCCCACTTAGGATTTTTATGAAAATATGATTTTTTTCTTCTACTTCTATTCCATCACCCGACCCATAACCAAATTTGGCTTTATTGACTGCTCCATGAACCAATCTGCAAGAAAATAAGGAGATGGAAGCCATGGAATTAATTTCCATGAAAGCCTCACATATCTGTCCTCGATCAAAATGACAAAGGAAAAGAGATCCATTCTCCATATTTTCAATGAATTTTCAATCCCCTCACCCATTTCAATGATAGGATTTTCATGTGGGAAAAAACCACAATGTACAACCATGTAATCAACCATATCCATGAAAGAAAATGACAGATTTGCAAAAAAATTGGAAAATAACCCCTTTTTAAATCTATGCAGTTTCAGATCTAGATATACCAGGGAGGGATCCGACCTCTACACCTTTGTGACCTAAAAATACCCCTCCTCCCTTCCTACAATAATGACAAATGTGCAGACCACTGCACAACAAGGTAGTGACTATGCCCTATCCAGAATCACTTCTAAACAATCACAATATGATCCATTCACTTGACGAAAATTCTTATCACTAGAAATGAGAAATCCATTTGGATCAGCGATGTGCTAAAGCTCTACAACGACGACATAAAGTTCCTTGTAAATGAAAACCCTACCCATCCATTTCAAACATAGTGATTTCACTAGTTATAATATTTTGAGTCCATTTTTAGTAAGTACATATATGTTTTGGTAATGTAAAATGATCCTAGAGCACTATATAATATAAATGATATTTTATATTATGTATTACACTTTTTTGTCTCTTTATTGATGAATTAGAGGAGATCACAATAGGCACAATATGAGTTAATCTCCAATGTGAACTTGACTCCTAATATCTTGACTGCTCAATATTGCGCCTCTAGAATTAAGAACCTTTTGATTAACTCTTGGTCATGGCCCCCTTTCTAGACAATATGGCTAATGGTTGGGTCTAAATCCCGAAATCCCCAAAGTGTCATCCCTGTATTTCTAAAAATCTCGCTAAGATCTTAGGCGAGTTTTTAAGGAATGAAACTAACTCTAACAAGGAAATAAAACTTCCCCAAAGACTTCCCAAGGCTAAAAATCCTTCTCCAAACTATGAAGGAATCCCAAAAATTGTATTCAATGAGAACTATGCATGAAAAAAATACATAGAATGGGAAATGGATAGCTCTTTTCAACTTCTCCCAATTGAGATGAAAATTATTCTCATTCATTTAGATTGCACAAACTGCCAACTCTAGATTCACACACACAAAGGGGCCAAATTTTATGGCACATATATAGAGGACATAAAGTCTCCCATCATCGATAAAGTTTCAAGTTTTCTCAACCAAATAAGGATACAACACAACCATTCCAATCCATTGCTAGCATATTAAGGCCATGCACATTAACCTAAACCAAGAAGAGGCTTAGGATCAAATCAACCTTTATATTTTTCTCCACAACACAACATATGTATAAGAATCATTATGGGGATACATACTTTAGGGAATAATTAAACATAAAATGTTCATTCAAGACATAAATAAAAAATATTAACCACTCACATTTCTACATTGATTAAGCACATCACCACATCACACATAGTGATCCAACACAACATATTTCATGAATCAATGAACACTAGTAAAATTTGATCAACAAAAGAATAGAACACTTATTTGATTTTAAAAATTTGCTGGAAACTAAAGAAGAGAGAGCTAGTCTCCACCCAATAGTAGGCACATTTATACTGTAAAATTTTCTGCAGTTTCCCACCCCCAAGCCAGATCTGATGTGTTAAGGAAAAAATTCTCTCAGGTTTCAAAAAAATTCAACTCATTGTAGAGTACATGAAGATCACTCTCCTTAATGATATACGTGATATCAATAATCAACCTTTCAATTTCTGAGTTTAGGCTTGTCAAAATTCATAGTATTTTCATTATGGGCCTATATAGCATAAACAAAGGCCTTCATTGATATCACAATCCTTCACTCCTTCCATTTTCTCAGTGCTTTTCATGCTAATTTAAGACCTATTATATAGACAATATTTTGGCCCCTAAATCAACCTGAATGTTGTCGCACTAACTTCCTTGTCAAATTCTATTGAAACATACCACACTAGTTGTTGTGACCTATAATGTTCTCTTTAGTTCATTCTCCTCTCTCTCTCTCTCTCTCTCTCTCTCTCTCTCTCTCTCGCTTTCTCTCACTCTTATTATCTCTGTCTTGATACTCTCTTCCATTGTATTTTATTTATTGTACCTCTTTCCACTTGTGCACTACCCTAGCATAATAATTATGGGTTCCTCCTTAGGACATGTGGAAAACCAAAAGTCTCCAGAATGGGCATGTAGCCCATACTCCTGGAGAAGGTCGATACCACTCCCCTTATTCTTTCATAGTTGTTGGAAATTGGGTAGTTTAGCTTCAAAATTAGAGATATGGATAGTTAAATTAAAGTAGATAGGAAACTTCCAAAATTCCTCTTACAACTTTTCCCTCAAGAATTGGGATATGTGTTGGATTCTCTCTTCTTAAGCCATAGCAATAAAATTAAAAATAAATATTTATGTCAAAATAAGTTTATCGAAGTATCCATTTTGGTCATCCAACATTATCAGTCTTTAATCACATTTTGCAAAAAATTGGGATTGAAAAAGGGGTGTTACAATCCTCTCCCTCTTAAAGAAACACCATCCTTAATGTTCCAATATATGTAGAACTGATTTTACATAATAATAAAAAATGAGCATGCCATTTTCATGGTGTCTTCCAGTTCCCATGTTTCTTCATATAAACCAAATTTTTTCCATTGCCGCTTGACCTACACAATGGCTTGATTCTAGAGCAAGGCGTCCCTCCTATCAAGTATGCATTGAGGCTTTATCTAAATCTCTCCTTGAGGTCCGACCTATATCATAACCCAATCAATAATATGATTAACATCATGCAAATATTTCTTAAGCAACGACATGTGGAATACATCATGTGTTTTAACATTAATAGGTAAGGCAAGCCTATATGCCACAAGTTCAACTCTCTCGAGAAGCTCTAACGGTCCATAGTAGCATGGTGCCAATTTGGCATAAGTCCTTATCAAGGAGATTATTTGGGTTTAACCTAAAGATATATATGATATCCCACCTTCAATTCCCTTTGGGTTTGATTTTTATCTATGTAGCTCTTCTGGAAATCTTTGGATGCTTTCAACCTTTGCTTGATCTGTAAGAATTCATATTCCATTTCCTTTAGCATGTCAGGTCCAATTTTAATATGATCCACTAGATGGTCATAAGTAATCAAAGTAGTACACTTAATGGCCATATAAGGCTCAAATAGACTAATTTTCAATGATTCATGGTAGCCATTATTGCATACAAACTCTACTAATGGTAGATTCATGGTAGCCATTATTGTATATAAACTCTACTAATGGTAGACATTTCTATGATTTACTAGGTTTACCCATTGTGAAGCACATATTTTAGAACTTGATTTTCTCTCTCTATTTTACCACATCTAAGGATGGTGGGAAGTAATTAATGCTAATTATGTTCCAATTCCTTCAAACAAGGTTCTCCAAAATCTTGAAATGAAATTAGCATCTCAATTAGATACTCTCACTTTTGGCATACTCTGAAATAAAAATTTAAAAAATATCAATTTCCTTATGAGTGGATTATATTAGGATGAAATGATAAACTTTTCTTAGCTTTTCCAATTCAACCATTATCGCATCATCCCGTCTCATGGTTTTTAGTAGCCTTGTGGTGAAATCCATAGTTATGGTTTCCTGCTTCCATTTCTAAATCAAGAGGGGTTTCAACAAAATTGATATATGTCTACACTCAACCTTGAATTGATGGAATTACAAAGACTAAGCGATCTATTTCATAACTTTTGTCTTCATCTGAGATTAGTGGTATAATTTCTTCACAGTGATAATCATATTTTGATAACCAAGGTATCTATAATAAGGATTTTTATGTAGTTCATCCACGGTGAGCTTATTAGTTCAACATCATATGGTATGTACAACCTATCTTGTTACATCAATAACCTATCCACAATAAATTCATATCTTGTGCACCTCAATCCTTTAGTTATTTGCTACAAGAATTCCTCAACACGCTTAAAATGTGCATCATCCTACAAACCTTCTTTTAGCTTATCCCTCAATTTAATCTCATAGGTGTTAATTGATACCATGTGTATTGTCTACATGATATGACTTAATGAATTTTCCACATGATTTTCTTTTCCTTATACGCAAAACTCAAAGTCATAATCACTAATGAATGCTAACCATCTGGATTACCTGACATTCATATAAGACTGGTCAAACAAATACTTTAGCCAACTAAGGTCAACCATTAATACAAATATGCGGCCAAGAAAGTATGTCACTACATCTTAAGGGCACATATAATAGCTGCAAGTTCCAATAAATGTGTGACATATTGTTTCTCATTCTCATTGAGCTTTCTATATTTGTAGCTAATTACATATCCATATTCCATAAGGACCCCCCCTAGCCCTTATTTGCACACATTATTGCACAATAGTAACTCTTTGTCTAGATATTCAATATTATATACTAGCGAATTTGTAAGGAGATTCTTTAGTCGTCGAAAGTTTTCTTGTAATATCCCAAAATAGGGAAAATCAACAATATTGGGAATATCTTATAATATCCCAAAATTGGAGATCCAGCAATACATGAACACAAACTGGAGTAGCAGTGACAAATCAACTCATAAAATATAATAAGAGCACATAGCCATCATATTAAGTTACAACAGAAAATTGTATACAAGATCTTGAGGAAATAGTCACTCAAGTTAGGTAATACTAGCCTCAAGAAAACATGTACATGAAATATAAAAACACTGCTACACAAGAATGCCCAAGGCTATGACAACGCAATTTTATAAGGAGAAACTGCTGCTAGAAAATGTCAATACATGGATATACAAATGTATAGTTCATACAAAATTGGGAGTGAAGACCTAAGCTCCCAAACACAATTTCAAGACAATCCTGGAAGGATTGGCTGAAATATGCAAAAATGGAAAAATGCCAGAGTTGCAATCTCAAGACTGAGTAGCATCTGCAACTAAAGAACTGGATGGAAATGGCTATAGATGATGCACAAGCTGAACAAACCTCCACCAATGGATCTTCCAAGTGAAAGGTTGATCCTAGCACTGAAGATTTCACCCTCCAAACAAACACTGCAACCCTCACTGCAGATGCTCACTGAAAATAACGCAGTCAAGGAGAGGGACTGCACTGTAGCTGATGGAAAATGGTTGGCCTGATGCCAAATATGGTGAAATCAGCCTATATTCTTCCTCACTGATCCTCCAAAGGAAAGAAGGTTTCCTCCTCTGAAAAAGAAGCTCCGGAAGTGGTGTTGTAGAAACTCCACTGCAACACCCTACAACACAATGTTATACTTCAGCGAAAATAACGCTGTAGCTGAAGGAGGTGGCTTGGCCTTGAGCCTGAATGTGGAGAAATGAAGAGAAATCTCCCTCAAGAGGCCTCTCTTGAAAGGATAAGGAATTCTTAAACATGAATGCCTTGTGCTAAGCAGCACAACAACTCTGCTAAACAACAAGAGAATGCACAAAGTCTAACCAGACCATAAAATCAATAATCCATAACATGAATAACAATGGTTGCCTTGCCCTCCTTTTAAACAAATGGAAGCCCTCTCACCATGGGTCCCACTCATTAGGATTTCCTCCACCAAGGAATATTCCTCCCATTCATACTTCGCTGTCTCTCAAAGTGTTCTCCACCTCCTATCCCAGCGCTGTTGACTTGGTCAAACTTGACCTTGTCCACATGCAAATGACCCTGTTCACACATGAGGGTGTGAAATCCAACTATTATGACTATCCCCTTTCACATTATGAGGGATTTTATTCATATTTTTAATATGCATGGGCTTCCTTACTCATTTATTCAACTGCTAGGTGATACAAACAAAATTCAATATTCCAATTAGCTGCAAGCTAATTTTGGAATATTACAGTCCTCCCCTCCTAAATGTTGCTTGTCCTCAAGCAACTGCAAGGATAGAAGTAAGAAGTGTCCCCTCCTCCTGCTGTATCATCCACATGTGATATTCTCCTCCAAATAATGAGATGCTGTCTCATCAATAAATCTCCATATTGCCCCTCCCAAGCATGCAAGTTAGCTAAATAGCTATCATCATGAGCAAGTAAAATACTCAAGGAGGCAATAAGGTGCTGTCTAGAGGTCCCTTTGAGGCATGGGATCTAAAATGTATTGGGAATCATCATTCCCATGTGGATCCTCCATCCCCAAGCAATCATCCATGCAAAATGAGTCACCTCCCAACATGGAAACTCCTGGAAATATTCCTCCACCTTTGGCTCCGGCAAGGTAGGTGGGCTGAAAATCTGAATATGGTAGAAAATATAGCCTACCCCACACTGTCCTCCTCTCCAATTATGATAAGTGTAGAGTGTTTTTTGATCCTAGGCTGCAATAATGTTTCCATTAAGAGGCAAGAGGAAGACTAGATATTCAAAGATCTCTCCTCCAACGCTGTGAATCAAGCTGGCCCACACCATCTCATATATGATGAATAGGACATGATCACCATATGGCATCCAAATGAGAATATTACTAAAGGTTCCATATATTGCTGGAAGGTACCAATAGTCTCCCAAGTGGTTATAACGCATTTTTTCTAACTGCTGCTTCAGAAAATGACATGGCAAGATGTTTCTTGAAAAATAGCTAGTTGTATATGTCAACACCTCTACTAGTGAATAGTAAAAGGCTTGGTGAATTAATTGAGCATACATGAAAGAATAATGAAATTTTTTACCAAGGCTACATAAGAGATGGCTGTCTCCATCACAATAGTTGGCCAAAATATGACCATGGAGCCCAAAGAGAAGCTTGCCCTCTTATGGAGCAATGCAATGAATAGAAATGGTAAGAGCATACAAATACTGTGTTAGATAATCCATGTATGTAAAAGAAAAATTCTTACCATGTGCTGGAAGTAAGAGGATATATGGATCCATGAATAATTTCTCCATAGTAGTAGGACATAATCCTATGAAGAGGAATGTGCCATGTGCTGCATGAAGATCCTCCTTCTCATGCTTGAAAATCCAAGTTAAGAAGATCACACCTTGGTAATAGATGTATCCATCCACTACTCCATCTCTCTCATCTCCTCCTTGTCCACCAAGTGCATCATATGTGAAGTGATCCTGGGAACACTCCATAAATAAACCTTAGCTCCAAAGTGACAACGCTTTTTGCCTATGTAAATAGGCTCCTGCCATCCCATAACTCCATTCTTTGACATGCCCATTGTCAAAGACATCTCCCATAATGCTGCCATATATAGGATGCTTCTCCCAAAATGGATGAACCTCATGATCATATAAGGCTAAGGAGTAGCCCCCTTGCACCATGATAGTGCCATCTCCTACTCCTGCAACATTATGTAAAGTGTGAGAGAAAATCTTCCCCTGCTCTCCAAAAAGCAACCCAAATAACAATAGTTTTTGTTGCCTCCACATACCTCCATCATATAAATCATGTGGTGAAAACATAATGATTGATATGAAGAATTTCATATCAAAATAATGCATCCATACTCCTTACTGCCCCATGATGCAAGTATCCTGCAAAAATCCTCCCTCCCTCATTCCCTTTGAAAGAGGATATGTCTCATGATGGCCAAACTATTTTAAGAGTAGCCAACGAAGCCATGCCTCCTGCTGCCCAGTGTCATAAATTTGCAAGTAGCTTACCAAATTCTTGCTCTCCATCTACCCCCATTCATCCCAATGTGGATGTCTCCTATCATGCTCCACCTTGGTACCCTTCCAAAGAAGACTAACATCCTCCCAAATCAGAATTCTCTCTTTGCATTTCATGGGATGTTGAAATGAAACTCCTTGGAGATCTCCTAGAGAAGATCTCACACCAATGGCCATCTTGAATCCATAAGGATCCAAGTGTGTTGGAGGAAAAACCTCCTCACTACTGCTATATGACAGCGCTGTTAATCTCTCCAAGGATGTACTTGTTGTCTCATGCTCCAACTCAAGGATAAACATATGGTTTTGTGCAAGTTTATTTGGAACAAGATTCATCCTCTCCTCCAAGTTTTCAAACCGCAACCTCAAGTGTGGTATACAAATCATCAATGGTATATGAGGATGATGGTTCCTCCCTTCATTGAATAAGTCAAGGTGGCACAGCGCAATGAAATTCTGCTGCTCTAAATAAGCAGCATGGAATGGTAGACTGCCTTCCATAGAATTTGCTGAAACAATAGGAGATGAAAACTTAGGCATACCTTGGTGAAATTTGGAAGAATCTTGTATGGCTGCAAGAGTTTCTTCCTCTAATTTGTTGGCTCCCCCAACTGCTGATGTGAAAGGCTGCTCCTCCAAGGTTGTGACAGCACTGGTACAAGTATCCTCCACTGATTTCTCTTTGCCAAACTTTCTAAGCAACCTTTGAGTAAACTCAGCAAAAGTATGCACTGAGGGAAAGCTAGAGTCTCCTCCAATTAAATGAACTGAGGGAAAGCTAGAGTCTCATTGAAGGCTCTAGGTTGAGATTTGTACTCAACAAGGTATTCACTTAGGATATTATGATCCAAGTGTCCTTCATATTTCTGAAATTTTTCCTCTTTTTCAAAAGGAAAGGGCATAGTCCCATTGCTTCTTCTTTGCTTGACCTCCTTGTTGAGGTCCTTCTTGCTTCTGAAAAGAGATGAGAGAAAACTCATTCCCTCCAACATTCTGATCTTCTTCTTTGTCTTCTTATTCTTCTGATATCATAATGGATGAAACTCACAGGCTGAGCCAAGATTATGCTCTGATACCACTATAATATCCCAAAATAGGGAAAATCAACAATATTGGGAATATCTTATAATATCCCAAAATTGGAGATCCAGTAATACATGAACACAAACTGGAGTAGAAGTGACAAATCAACTCATAAAAAATAAGAAGAGCACATAGCCATCATATTAAGTTACAACAAAAAATTGTATACAAGATCTTGAGGAAATAGTCACTCAAGTTAGGCAATACTAGCCTCAAGAAAACATGTACATGAAATATGAAAAACACTGCTACACAAGAATGCCCAAGGCTATGATAGCGCAGTTTTATAAGAAGAAACTACTGCTATAAAATGTCAATACATGGATATAAAAATGTATGGCTCATGCAAAATTCGGAGTGAAGAACTAAGCTCCCAAACACAATTTCAAGACAATCCTGGAAGGATTGGATGAAATATGCAAAAATGGCAAAATGCTGGAGTTGCAGTCTCAAGACTGAGTAACAGTTGCAACTCAAGAACTAGATGGAGATGGATGTAGATGATGCACAAGATGAAAAAACCTCCTCCAATGTACCTTCCAAGTGAAAAGCTGATTCTAACATAGAAGATCTCACCCTCCAAACAAACACTGCAACCCTCACTGCAGTTGCTCACTGAAAATAACGCAGTCAAGGAGAGGGACTACGCTGTAGTTGATGGAAAATGGTTGGCTTGATGCCAAATATGGTGAAATCAGCCTAGATGCTTCCTCACTGATCCTCCAAAGGAAAGAAGGCTTCATCCTATGAAAAATAAGCTCCGGAAGTGGTGTTGCAGAACCTCCACTGCAACACCCTGCAACACAACGTTATACTTCAGAAGAAATAGCGTTGTAGCTGAAGGAGGTGGCTTGGACTTGAGCCTGAATGTGGAGAAAGGAAGAGAAATCTCCCTCAAGAGGCCTCTCTTGAAAGGAGAAGGAATTCCTAAACAGGAATGCCTTGTGCTAAGCAGCACAACAACTCTGCTAAACAGCAAGAGAATGCACAAAGTCTAACCAGACCATAAAATTAATAATCCATAACATGAATAACAATGGCTACCTTTCCCTCCTTTTAAACAAATGGAAGCCCTCTCACCATGGGTCCCACTCATTAGGGTTTCCTCCACCAAGGAATCTTCCTCCCATTCATACTGCGCTGTCTCTCAAAGTGTTCTCCACCTCCTATCCCAGCGCTGTTGACTTGGTGAAACTTGACCTTGTCCACATGTAAATGACCCTGTTCACACATGAGGGTGTGAAATCCAGCTCTTATGACTATCCCCTTTCACATTATGAGGGTTTTTATTCATATTTTTAATATGCATGGGCTTCCTTACCCATTTATTCAGCTGCTAGGTGATAAAAACAAAATTCAATATTCCAATTAGCTGCAAGCTAATTTTGGAATATTACATTTCTTTACATTTGTTTGATTAGGAAATATTTACTCTTTTATTCTGTAATTAAGTGATTAAATGACCTATCTTTGAGAACCCTTGGATGAATCTCTAAAAGTATCCTTCCAATCCCGTAAACGATATACTTTAATAAATTTCTTTAAGTTGGGCCAATCCAAGATGGCCTTTATCTTTTCAGGATATACTGGGATCTCTTGTTCAAAGATGGCGGGACCTAGATAATGAATTTGGTTTTGGAAGAAGTCATATTTATTGAAATTAGCATATAAATGATGTCCCTCAACACTTGTTGTACCATCTTAAGGTATTATTTGTACTCTTCCTTGGTATTTGAATAAATGAGTATGTTGTTGATGAAGACAAATACAAATTTGTCTAATTACTTACTAAGGGTGTTGTTCATCAGGATCATGAATGTATTCGAGGTATTAGTAAGCCCAAATGGCACCACTAGTAATGCATAGTCCTTATATATGGTTTTAAATGCTATCTTCTGAATATCCTCATCTTTTATCCTAACTTGGTGGTATCCTGTTCTTAGGTTTACCTTGGAAAAACACATTGGCTCTCATTAATTGATCAACAAATCATCAATTTGGGGCAATGATTACCTATTTATGATAGTCATCTTTTTTTTGGATAGTCGATGCACAATCCAAGAGTTTTGTTTTCTTTATTTACAACTAAAGTTGGTGCTCCCCAAGGAGACACACTTGGCCTAATATATCCCTTGTCCAACATATTTTCTAACTACAACTTTAGCTAAATCAATTTAAGTGAGCTCATATTCTAATGTACACTATATATTGGTACTGTTCTCGACTCGAGCTTTGTTGAGAAGTCCATATATTTCTTCGGTGGAAATCCCGGTATCTCTTTCGACAACACATCTTGGAACTCTTGTGATAGGGGATAGTATTCAAGCTTCATTGTTTCAGTGTTTGCTAAGTCTAATGCATTATTAACATACAAATAGTGCCCTTTCCTATGAAATTTCTTTCGCTCCATTGTTGATACCTATCAAACAACCACATTTTTTTATATGGATCTGAGGGCCCTAGGCTATTCATTATTGTCCACACATTCCAAATGTTGGGTGTGGAGCCTGATTATCTTGTTTATTTTATATCACAACATTGGACCCCTATACCTTAATGGGGCGGAAACGTTGCTCGTAATTAAACACTGCCTGGGGGGTCTAGGGGGGGCAGCTGCGACTTTATGGAGCCCCCCCTAGCGGGGGGTTTCGGGGGCAGTGCCCCTGAAGCTAAAAACAGATGTAAAATTGCCTTGTAAAAGTATAGTAATTTCTAGTCAATCTGGGCCGTTCATTAGGCAGATGATCTGATGGTAGAAGTTATGTTTAGTTTAGGGTTTTTTGCCCTAGAAGGCAACCTCTCGCATGTATGAGGTATTGTATTACGGCTGTGTATTGTATGTGTATTCTCAGAGCAAGAAACATATAGGGAGACTGTGAGAGAGAACATAGGATATTACAGTGGATTTTTTGTAGGTTGTGTCTCTTCATTTTGCTGGATAATAGAAAGGAAGGACTGGCTGTTCGGGGTGGACGTAGCCCAAAATGGGTGAACCACGTATATCTGTGTCTCTCTGGTTTTATGTGTTTTGTGTGCTTATATTTTTTGCGTATTTTATGTGTTTCATTTCTCTGTAATATATATTTTTTCTAACAACTGGTATCAGAGCCGAAGGTCTATTTGGCTGATAAATTGGCAGGAAAGAGGGGTTCCTGGTTCGAGTGGGAGCAATGGCGGAAGATGGTAAGTTTAGGGTCGAGAAATTTAACGACCAAGACTTCCCACTGTGGAAGATGCATATGGAAGATTATCTGTATCAGAAATATCTGTACCTACCATTGAGTGGAAAAAGAAGAATATGACAGCTATGATAGATGCAGAATGGGAGATTCTTGATAGAAAGTCACTCGGAACAGTACGGTTGTGCCTCGCGGCGTCAGTAGCCTTCAATATTTTGAAGGAAACAACAACAGAGGGTTTGATTAAGTCATTGGCGAAACTATATGAAAAACCCTCGACCACAAACAAGGTATTTATTATGAAACATTTATTTAATATGAAGATGTCGAAAGGTGGATTTGTTGTAGACCATTTAAATGATTTCAATACAGTTACCAGTCAGTTAAGTTCTGTAGGGGTAAAATTTGATGATGAAGTTAGGACTCTTTTATTTCTGTGCTCATTTCCAGAAAGATGGAATGGTTTAGTTATGGCCATTAGTAACTCTGTCTCTGGATCTAGTACTTTAAAGTTTGATGATGTTGTCAGTACTATCCTTAGCGACAAAATGCGACGGAAAAGCTCCGGTGAGACATCGGGTAATGCCTTGAGTGCAGAGTCCCGTGGAAGAAGAATGGAAAGAGGAAAGAGCTCAGGATATCACAGTAAATCAAGGAAAAGTAGATTCAAGTCCAAATCAGGGATATTGTGTTGGAAATGCGGAAAGAAAGGACACCTAAAGAAATACTGTAGATCTCGAAGGGAAAAGAAGGAGACACACAACAAGAAAACAATCATGAAGCAAATGTAACTGGTGATGTGTTACAAGATGCTTTGGTTATTTCTTTCGAAAATTTTACTGATTCCTAGGTGGTAAATTTAGGGGCCTCATTACATGCCACACCTGATAAGAAATATTTTCATGACTATGTTCAAGGAGATTTTGGACAAGTCTGTTTGGGTGATGATAAACCCTGTAAAATTGTTGGAATGGGTAAAGTTATTGTAAAACAACAGAATGGAAACCAATGGCTATTAAAGGAGGTAAGGCATGTTTCAGATCTGAAGAAAAATATGATTTCATCAGGGCAGTTAGGCGGTGAAGGTTGTGTGACAACTTTCACAAATAAAACTTGGAAGGTCACCAAAAGAGCCCTAGTAATAGCAAAAGGTGAAAAGGTTGGTACATTGTATTTATGCAATGGTATTTATAACTCTGTTAATGCTTTAACTTCCAAAGGAGAAGATGCAGCATTATGGCATCATATGCTCAGACACATGAGTGAGAAGGGGATGAAGATTCTTCACTCAAGAAATTTGTTGCCAGGTTTGAATAATATTGATTTGGATTTCTGTGAGAATTTCATTTATGGAAAACAGAAGAGAGTTAGATTTCTCAGAGTTGGGAAAGAAAATAAGAGCGAAAAATTAGAGCTTGTGCATACAGATGTATGGGGACCTGCTCAGGTATCATCTCTCGGTGGCTCTCATTATTTTGGTGATGCAACTATAAAAACTTGGATTTATTGTATTCAGAATAAATCTGATGTATTTGATACTTTCAAGAAATGGAAAGATTTGGTTGAGATTGAGACTAGAAAGAAGTTGAAGTGTCTCATATCAGACAATGGAGGTGAATATTGCAGCAAAGAGTTTGATAGGTACTTTTCAGAGCATGGAATTTGCAGAGAGAAGACAGTTCCAAGAATACCACAAGCAAATGGTGTGTCAGAAAGGATGAACAGAACAATCATGTAGCGTGCAAGGTGCATGAGATTGCATGCAGGATTGGCTTTAAAATTTTGGGCAGATGCTATAGATACTGCTGTTTATCTAATAAACAGAGGGCCTTCAAGTTCCTTGGATGGTGATATTCCAGAGGAAGCATGAACAGGTAAAAAGGTAAACTATTCTTTTTTAGAGCCTTTCGGTTGTGAGGCCTTTGTCCATATTAATAAATAAAACAAAACAAATCTTGAGGCAAAATCAAAGAAATGTACCTTTATTGGATATGGTGTTAATGATTTTGGTTATCGCTTATATGATTATGAAAATCACAAAATCATTAGGAGAAGAGATGTAATATTCAATGAAAAGGTCTTGTATAAGAATCAGTTGCAGGAAAATAAACATGAAAATGAAAACAAAGAATACACAGTTCTTGATGAGATCGCAGAAAAAGTAAAGGTGCCTGAACATAATAATAATCAACCGCCACAACAACAACAACCACCACAATAGCAACAGACACCTCAAAAACTTGAAAGTGGTGTCAGAAGATCTACCAGGATAAGTAGACCCCTTGAACGATACTCTCCTTCATTATATTATTTATTGTTGACTGATTCTGGTGAACCCGAATGTTATGAAGAAGCAATGCAGGTTGAAACCAGGAAGAAGTGGGAGATAGCCATGGAAGAAGAGATGGAATCCTTAATGCATAACCAGACTTGGGACTTAGTCAGGTTGCCTGCAGGTAAAACTACATTGCAGAATAAATGGGTTTACAGGCTGAAGGAAGAAGATGGAGGAAAACAAAGGTACAAAGCTAGAATTGCGGTGAAGGGGTTTGCACAAAAGAAAGGTATTGATTTTGATGAAATATTTTATCCTGTTGTTAAGATGACTTCAATCAGAACTATTTTAAGTCTTGTAGCAGCAGAAGATTTACATCTTGAATAGTTAGATGTAAAGACAACATTTCTCCATGGAGATTTGGAGGAAGAGATTTATATGGAGCAACCAGTATGATATGAGGTCAAAGGGAAAGAAAAAATTAGTGTAAGGTTAAAGAAGAGCTTGTATGGATTAAAACAGGCTCCAAGGCAGTGGTATCTAAAATTTGACAGGTTTATGTCTAAACAAGGTTATACTAGATGTCACTCGGATCATTGTGTTTATATGAAAAAGAAAAATGATGGCAGTTATATTATATTGTTATTGTATGTAGATGACATGCTTGTTGCAAGGTCTAACATGCAGGAAATAAATGTGCTCAAAAGAAAATTGGCAAATTCATTTGCAATGAAGGATTTGGGAGTTGAAAAAACAAATCCTTAGTATGAGAATAACTAGAGACAGAAAAAATCACAAATTAACACTGTCTCAGAATGAGTACATACAAAAGGTGTTGAAAAGATTTAATATGCGTAATGCAAAACCAACTTAGTACACCTTTTGCTAGCCATTTAAAACTTAGTAAGGAGATGTGCCCCAAGACCCAAGAAGAAATGGACTATATGTCTAAAATTCTATATGCATCAACAGTTGGAAGCTTGATGTATGCAATGGTCTGCACAAGGCCTAATATTGCACATGTAGTGGGAGTCGTAAGCAGGTACATGAAAAATATAGGAAAAGAACATTGGATGGCAGTAAAATGGATTCTCAGATATTTGAGAGGTACCACAAATCAAGCATTATGCTTTGGTGGTTCAAACATTTCTCTACAGGGATATGTTGATGCGAATATGGTGGGTGACAGAGATAACTGGATGAGCACTACAGGATATGTATTTACTGTAGGTGGAACAACTGTTAGTTGGGTTTCAAAATCCAAAGTGTTGTTGCACTTTCAACAACAGAAGCAGAGTATGTTGCTGCTACAGAGGCTAGTAAAAAAATGATTTGGTTACAAAGGTTTATGGATGAAATGGGTAAGAATCATGATATAGGCACATTATACAGTGATAGCCAAAGTGCCATTCATCTTGCAAAGAACTCAGTATTTCATTCCAGGACTAAACACATACATCTGGTATGACAGTTAATACGCACAAGATTAAATTCATGCACTGAAGCTGGAAAAGATACACACTAGCCAAAATCCTGCATATATGCTAACAAAAGTTGTAACCAGGGAGAAACTGAGATTATGCTCAGTTTCAATTGGTCTTCAAGGATGACGATGAAGATGAGAAACAACCAGGTCCAAAGAGGAGTCATTGTCCAACAAATGAATCAGCGGTGGAGTTGTTACAATCAGTCTCCAAGTGGGAGATTGTTGGCTGTGGAGCCTGATTATCTTGTTTATTTTGTATCATAGCATTGGACCCCTGTACCTTAATGGGGTAGAAACGCAGCCCGTAATTAAACGCTGCCTGGGGGGTCCAGGGGGGGCAGCTGTGACTTTATGGAGCCCCCTCCTGGCAGGGGGTTTCGGGGGCAGCGCCCCTAAAGCTAAAAACAGATGTAAAAGTGCCTTGTAAAAATATAGTAATTTCTAGTCAACCTAGGCCGTTCATTAGGCGGATGATCTGACGGTAGAAGTTATGTTTAGTTTAGGGTATTTTGCCTTAGAAGGAAACCCCTCGCATGTATGAGGGTATTGTATTGTGGCTGTGTATTGTATGTGTATTCTCAGAGCGAGAAACAAATAGGGAGACTGTGAGAGAGAACAAAGGATATTACAGCGGATCTGTTGTAGGTCGTGTCTCTTCATTTTGTTGGATAATAGAAAGGAAGGACTGGCTATTCGGGGTGGACGTAGCCCAAACTGGGTGAACCACGTATATCTGTATCTCTCTGGTTTTATGTGTTTTATGTGCTTGTGTTTTCCACGTATTTTATGTGTTTCACTGCTCTGTAATATATAAATTTTCTAACACCAAAGCCTTTTTGTAGCAGTCTAGGTTGACATTATGCACTAAAAATAAATCCATTATAATCAATATATTATATGAATCTAAGGGAAATATATTCAATATTTCTTGAAAGTGTAACCCATTCATTTCAATTGAGAATGATTTCATTATCTTTGTCACCTTCCTGTTAATCCCTGAAGCTAGATGGAACAACCATGGTTTGTTATGCTTATTTTTATGAAGGATACAAGCATCAAAAACTTGGGTCATAACATAACTAATACTAACTTAAGGGTTAATAAAAATAAAAATAGGATGTTGAGCAATTTTTCCTCCTACTTAGACCATTGATTCCTGGTGACCTACTTGTCAGTTCTCCACAACTGCATAAATTTTTGGCATCACTCATGTTACACCATTAAGGATGGTAGCTTCTTGTACTTGATAGATACTCTTGCTTTCATCTTTCATGTGAGGATAGTATCAAAGTCAATGCTTTTCTCCATAACTACAATACTTCAAGGGTCCATTTTTCTAATCCCTTATGTTTTCTTCCATAGATTTTATTAAATTATTACCACTTTTCATAGGGAAATTCTACGGGAATGTGATTTTGACTGGGTGTATCACCTTGGTACCCTTTCCTATAGTATTGTGTTTTTGTGATTTGATTCTTTTCTCCTTCAAGTCAGTCTTGTATTTCTTCTTCCAGGGTTTTTACAACTCCGATCAGTGCCTTGATTTCTCATGAAAATATGTTTCCTTTATTACCATATCATCAAGAGTCTCGGGCTCATCAAAATTCATACAATCCTAGTAAGATTGAGACAACCCGCTGAGAAAAATTTGAATTTTTAATTTCTCATTATTAATATATGGCACATAATGCAATATTTCCAATTTTTTTTGGCATAATATTCTATAGTTAGTTGTCCAACCTCTTCCATAGTTAGTTGTCCAACCTTTAAGTCACGAAACTCCCCAATAATCCCATCATAGTATATTTGGAAGAAGCACTTAATCTTGAAGTATTTCTTGAATTGTTTCCAAGTGATATTCCTTTTCTTTCTTCCTTTTACATTATTTAGGTCTTCCCACCATATGGAAGCCCTTCCATCCACTTAGGATTTCATGTTCCTCGAATAGTCATGTATATAGAAGTATATATTTATTCCCAAAAACCATCCCTTTTCCTTTCTTGATTTTTCCACCAAAATAAGAAGGTATTTCCTTCTCAAAGTCTTCATGAAACATATTCTTGAATTACTTTATCTTCTTCTTTTCATGTGAGATTGATTTGGAATTAGTACCTTATAGTTCATTCGAGCTAGTTATACCTTCACTAGAAGAATGTGTGGATGATATATCATTGGATGTGCTTGAATTTTTGTTTCTAGACCTTCTTATAGGATCATTCCCCCTGCATTTATAGTAACTAGCCCATGCTTCTAGATATCTGACCGGATATGCTCATTTTGTGAGTGATTTCTCTCTATGTTGTTAGTATTTGGTCCTTGTTTCATTTGATTTTATATTTTAGATAAATTTTGTAGTAGTATGACATGCATTTATGCTTATCCTCTCTTTGTTTTCCCTGTATCTTGAAGGCATTTCCTTCATACTCCTCATTATTTTTCTAAATTCAAAGGTATTTCCACATTCTTCCTTTCTTTAGATTACTAATATTTGGCATGTGAGGTTTCTCCTAGAGGGCACTAGATCATACTAATGAACATTCCATTTCTTTTCTACTGTCGACAAGTCTCTATATGTGTTGAAACAATACACATTTGTTAATTTAAGAAAATAATAAAATTTTAACATATCTAGTCATGTTGGTTAATTCTACATTGGCCTATGCTAGTTTGAAATTTATTTTTTCCTATTACTGAACATCACACTCAAATATGATTTAGATAAATTAGATAAAATTTAATTCAATTTTTTTTTTTTTTTTTTAAACTACAACAAGCCTTTAACATTTACAAGACCCAACTCATTTCTTCACATTTGAGTCCATTTAGTCAAAGTGTTGAAGCTTATCTATGATACCATTGTAACATACCCAATCTCTTTAATTATTGATTAAGGATGTAGAGTATATAGGCCCGATCTCTAAGGTTATGTTGACGGTGCTGCTGGAAATCCGTCAACCAATGGGTCTCCCCGATGCGAATTCCCAATTAGACCTCACACCGTTTGGAGTATGAACCCCATCTGGAATATCAACCCGGTTTCCATGTATTCTTATTGATATTCCTTGGCTCTAACTGTTAGCAAGAGAGAGGAGTGACAATGCACCTTCGAAAATAAAGGGGGGTGTGCCTGGTGAGTGTTTGATCGTATGTGTGTCAAATTTATTTCAATGCGGAGGGGAGGAAAATTAAGCCTCTAAGAGAGAGGTAGTAGTACCCACCTAGTAGAGCCACACATGAACAAGAAGGGTCCATACAACATCAAGAAGAATAGTCCACAGAGATGCGATGGCCATTGAAACCAATATAAAAAGGAAGATCTATCTAATGTCCAACATAATAGTCCACGAGGATGCAACATCGATAATAGCTATTACAACACATTCTCAATATGATAAGTACCAAAATAAATGAAATAGTTCAACTAATTAAGCATATATGAAAGTAAATATGAATTATAAACATTCACATAATAGTCTTACAAATATCCATAATCCATGCATGAAGAACGTGTTGGCCCATATGGATTCTTATATTAAGTAACATTTCCAAGACACATGTATACAATGAACACCACTAGCTCCAATAGTGGAGCGTTGGAGCCACTCCTTGCTCCTCAAAATAACAATCTTATCTCTCCAATGCCTTGCGGGATGATCCAAGGTGAAAGTCCCTTTTCTCATACAATGAGGGTGTATATATAACCAAGGGGTGATGCTTCACCCTCCTTGTGACTCTTTGACTACCATCATGACTGTTTGACTTCCTATGAATTTTAGACTTACATGAATATTCATATTCCAATTTTGTCCTTTGGAATTCCACTTTAAAATACATTTTGAATACAATTTACATGATCCACAATAATGATGTGGCATATGATCACTTGTGACAGGACATGACATGACATTGATGACATGGACTGCATGATGATGTAACATTTCCAAGCTTTCCTTCTTGTTGCTTCTTTCCTTTTGTCTTCTTGAATATATGGTACATGTTATTATTCTTCCTCCTCCTCATGTATTGAAGATGATGAGTCTTTGTGTGATCTTGATATTTATATTTTGTTTGAGTTAGATATCACTTTGTCTTCTTACTTGTTGATCATGTTATCTCTTCAACTCCATATGTGTCTTCAAGCATGACCTCCTTCTCCATATCATTATTCATCATCTTTCCATAGCACGATAGAGTTCTTGCATCTAGAATTCACTCATGAGAAGACAACATCATTCCAATAAGCCCCTAATCTAAGATGGTGCACATTGATCCACTATCTATTTTGGAACTGAGTGACAAGCTGGGAAAGAGGCTCAATAACTGTGTAATTGCACAGCTCAGGCAGTCAAAGGTGAAGCTTGAGCCTTGATACTGCACAATGCGTAGTTTATGTTGGGATGAGGAAGAAAAATGTGTAGTGTATGAACTCAGGGTGACATGTTGAGGGATTTTGCATTGCTTCAGCCAATTGCGTAGTTATAGAGGGAATATGAGACCAAGTGATTGCAAAAATACACAGTTCAAGAGATTAGGGCTGAGGCTTGAGCCTTGAGATTGCGCAGTGCGCAATTCAGACAATACTGGGGAGACAAACTGTGCAGTTTCTGGACTCAGTGAGTGCAACTGCGGGGTTTTGCACTGATTGGGAAAAATACACAGTTATGGGAGGCAACGGAGGCGGGGACATTGTGCAACTACAAAGCTAATGAGATCAATGATGAGCTTAAGGCCAAATATTGTGCAGTTGATGCCAGGCTAGGAATATGAATTGTGCAATTCTGGGAGGCAAGGTCAGGCTTGACCACTGAATTTGCGAAGTGCACAGTACTAAAATGCAGGGTCAGGCTTGAGCACTCAATTTGCGAAGTGATTAATAACGGAAGGCAAGAACTATGAATTACGCAGTGTCAAGGGAAAAGGACGTAGCTTGAGGGTTGTAACTGTACATTGTGCAGTTGAGGAATGCTGGATGAGGCTAGGTTGCTAGGAAATTTCTGAAAATTGGCTAAGTCTGGGACCGAAGAGACTGATGTGAACAGTGATATGAATTGACTATGATCACACACTTGAAACACTTTGAAGACACAACAACATATATCATCCGGACACATTGAAAACATATTTCCCTTAATGTGACAACCTTGCGATGACTTTACGACAAGTACGACACTAAAGGTACATGTTGTGACGACCGTGAAGACACTTGTGTGACAATGCTTAAGACTTTGGGAATGAGTGTGACTGATGTTTACGTGGTTATACCATCTCATTCACACAAAAATAAACCAGTGATACCATCAAAACAAGCATACATACATTGTGAAACAACTAACATGCGAAAATATGCCAATTTCTAAAGTGTGAACAAATCTTGTGATATGTGGATGACAGTGAAAGTAACACATGCTAGAGAAAATATAACATGAAAATTACACTAATTAGAGTGAAGGTAAGCAAAAAAATCAACCAAAAACATGAAAATGACACTCACGAAAACAAAGGTGTGTGAAAGCGTTAGTTTTCAAAACTCACCGAAATGGAAGTATGTACCTACGCAACAAGAATGCAAGAAATAGTCATTGTCAGTGAAAACTGATTGTCGATATGGATTGGACATCACACAACCATAATATTGATGGACCGTGCTATGCTTATCCAAGCTTGCGTAAAAGGATGTGCTCATACACTTGTTACAAACTGGTCATGTGTGAGCAAGTGACTTCGACACTTTCGATCCAAGAAGGTGTTGGGAAAAATACTGAGAGGGGGGGGGGTGAATCAGTATTTAGAGCTGACTAGAAAATATTTTACTTTTTATGCATTTAATTCTTTACTTAGATTATTGCATCATTCATTCATCAGATGTTTGGTAAGCAGTAAGCATGAGTAGTAATAACATAGTCAACCATCACACACAAGGAATACACATGAACACCAGTATTTAAGATGGAAACCCAATTCGGGAGAAAACCACCGCTACTGTCATCTCTGTCTTCAATATTTATTATAAAGAAAACTTCTTACAATTTTGTACTGGCGCAGACTCATACCAGCACGCAGGCACCCACCTATAGAAAGGCTACAACCTTCTCTCGTTCTCCAGCCACTACTGGAAGGGAGCTCCAACCCCCTGATTTTAACACCAACTTCTACTGGCAGAAAACTTCCACTCTCATACTGAAGGCTTCAACCCTCAGATCCACCAAATTTCTTCAATTTGTACATCAGACTTGCAGCAGGTCTTCATCATTTCTTTTGCAGATCTTCCTTGAGATTCATCATTTCTATATCTAGAGATCTTGAACCTTCTTCATATCCACTGGTGCATCGTAGATTCAGATCTATCTAAGTTCAATCATGCAGATATCTCTTAAAGAGATTTATTCGTTATCAACCCCTCTACATGCACACCTTGTACTATAATCCTCCTCATCTTATATAGTTTTTTCCTTTATTAAAACCATGAGTCAAAACCACCAAACCACTGATGGTATTCCTGGATGGGATCAATTTGATAATCCAGCGGGGTCTACCCAACCCCCAAACAACTTCTCATTGTTCTATTTTCTTGGTCAGGCAATTAATTAAGCTAAGGCTTTTTAATATCTCAATCTGAGATTGAGATATTAATCCAATTCCCCCTTTAGTTGTTACAAACATTAACGTGCCTCTGACTTATATAAAAACCCAACAGTAATATATATCCATATAACCTTTCGGGCCCTTCAATAATATTTAATCTTCGACTTGGGGATCTGCGCTGATAATTGAAGTTCCTATCAAAAGACCCAACCCGCGGACACAACTAGCGCACCAGATATCAAGACAAGTGCCTCCGCAGTTGACCGAGTTGACTGCGGGGACAATAGAGATGAATGGCAGAGATTGAGTGCGGGGGCACCAACCAAAAATTTCATCCATACCTCGAGAGCCCCCGCAGTGACGCAAGAGGCTGAGTTGGTCACAGCTGTCTTCCACGTCGGGTGAAGATCTCGGAATAACAAAACAACGTATATTGAACCAATAATGTGAAGGGAAATCGGGTCCCACACCCTTAATACACGACATAATACTTTGGGTTAAACCCGCAAACCTCAATACATGCGTATGGGCCCCAATGTTAATGGTCGTCTCCATTCGACGGTTGTTATTGCATCACGCCGCCTGATTTGATCAAACGGATATCGCTCGACGAAGACGCGCGAAAAATAACACGCGATGGCCACCGCACTTTGGTTAACCTTCGCTCATCTTCCTCATACGACCACCGTTCGATGGCTTCCCTCCAGATCGACGGTGCTCAATAATATCGCTGGGCATCCTGGGTCGAAAAATAATGCGCGATGGCGCGCAGTGACAAGCGGTTTTGTGGAGTCATATAGGGACGCGTGTCGCTCGTTCTATGGAATCGCTCCCCCCTCCTCAAATACTGCTCACTGTGCAAAGGTGGTGCGATAAAAACCAGAAACCGTGTTTACTGTTCGTCCTTCGTGGTTCCGCCCCTTCGCTCAAGGTTTCGTCAATCCTTTGGTTCATTAATGTTTCAATACAACTCCTCCGCATACTATAACGCGCTGCTTCATCAGGTTATACATTCCCCATTGTTCACTGTATCGTGGCCTTAGCAACCCGATATCTTATACAGATTCACGAATCTACTCCTTCCACAGAGCTTACGATATTTTCAGACCATGAGTAATGCTTTCATAATTCAAGCAGTCTACACGTGCATAATCCCACTGTCAGTAACACAGGGACTCAAATATCCTTCCTACTGAATTCAATCAAGAATATACATATAATTCTCAGAGATTTTAGAAGCAATCCCTCATCATGATTTACAAATGTAACTATTTACAAGAACTTCACTTATTCTTCTCAATTTGCAAGATTTTCTATTTATCTGTCTCTGGACAACTCTGCTTCAATTCACTGCTTGTCTCTGTTCCTTGATTGATACTGCTCTCTATAAATGCACTCTTCCTTTGTTCTTCTCTGCTACTTTGCTTTTCTCTTTTCCTAGTTACTGTTTCAGATGCTCCTTCTTTGCCACTTCCTTTGCCATCAATGACAATATTTCCAACAATCTCCCCCTTTGGCATTGATGGCAATACTCTTCCTCTGATTGTCTTATAGAAGCCCCTTTTTGCTTTCCCCCCCCCTTTGAAATCAATGGCAAAGAGTTGATCAAGATCCTTTGAACCGACAATACCATGCTCCCCATGAGATCATGCTACATTTTCAAGACTTATACAATCAAGATAAAAAATTCTCAAGCATGAGATTAGACTACAACAAATAATTAGAGTGCCAATGATGCACCCTTTCCACATGACCAATGCTCCCCCTTAGCCTGTGCATCTTGAACACTTTCAACAGGAGCATATCCAATTTAATCTTTTGAATTTAAGTAGATCTGATCTTCTGCATGGCAGAGACTACTCCTAGCTTCTGTATGAGATATTCGAACGATTCCCTAGGTAAAGGTTTGGTAAATATATTAGCAACTTGTTCTTTGGAGGGAACATACTCCAACTTCACCTTTTGTTCAAGCACTTGTTCACGTAAGAAGTGATACTTGATGGGAATGTGCTTGGTCTTGGAATGCATAACAGGATTCTTTGAGACACTGATGGCACTTGTATTATCACACATAATGGAAATAGGAAGTGAACATTTGATTTGAATGTCTTGTAAGGTTTGCATCATCCAAAGAAGTTGAGTGCAACATGATGTGGCAGCCACATATTCTGCTTCTGCTGTAGATAAGGAAATAGAGCTTTGCTTCTTGCTGAACCAAGATACTAACTGGGGCCCCATATAGAATTCACCACCACTAGTGCTTTTCCGATCATCAACATTTCCAGCCCAATCTGCATCAGTATAAGCATGAAGAGTGAGATCAGCATTCTTTGGATACCATAGTCCAAAGTCTTGAGTTCCTTGCAAATATTTGAATATTATTTTGACAGCCTGAAGATGGGACTCTTTGGATTAGCTTGGAATCGTCCAACAATTCCAACTGCATGCATAATGTCTGGTCTAGTCCCAGTGAGATAAAGTAGACTTCCTATCATAGATTTGTATTTTGGTTGATTCACTGTGGGAGAATCATCATGAGAACAGAGATTACATCCGGTTATCATTGGTGTACTTACAGGTTTGCAATATTCCATGCCATACTTCTTCAAGATTTGCTTAAGATATTTTGCTTGTGATAAGAATATGCCATCTGTTGTTTGTTGCACTTGCAAGCCAAGAAAGAATGTTAGTTCCCCAAGTAAAGACATTTCAAATTCTTGCTGCATATCAGAAGCAAATTTTTGACTCATAGACTCTTCATTACTTCCAAAAATGATATCATCAACATATACAACCACAATCAATAGTTTGTCATTTTCAGTTTTTGTGTATAAGTTGCTATCAGTAGACCCCTTTGAAAATCCTTGTTGATGAAGATATTTGTCAAGACGATAGTACCATGCCCTTGGAGCTTGTTTGAGACCATATAGAGCCTTTTTAAGTCTACAAACAAGTTTTTCATCATTCCCCAAAATGAATCCTTCTGGTTGTTCTATATAAACTTCTTCTTCTAGATCACCATTGAGAAAAGCAGATTTAACATCCATTTGATAAACTTTGATTTGTTGGAAGCTTGAAAAAGCAAGAAACATTCTTATGGCTTCAAGTCTAGCTACAGGAGCAAAATTTTCTTCAAAGTCTATACCTTCTTGTTGAGCATACCCCTTGCAAACAAATCTAGCTTTATTTCTTACAACATCCCCATTCTCATTTAACTTGTTTTTGAATATCCATTTAGTTCCAATGACATTTTTTTCATGAGGTCTTGGTACTAATTCCCAAGTGTGATTCTTTTCAATTTGATCAAGCTCTTCATTCATGGCTTGAATCCAACATTCATCTTTTCTAGATTGATTGACATTGTGTGGTTCAATAGTGGATAGAAATGCCAGATGGCTAGAAGATCCTACAAAAGTCCTTCTTGTTTGTACACCTGATCCCTTTTCTCCCAAAATTTGAGATTCTGGATGGTTCTTTTGAACATATCTGGATGGAGCCTTTTCAGATAAATCATCTTCGGGTTCTTCATTGGGTTCACTGTCTACATCATTCCCATTTGATGTAGAAGGATATATGTCATCATCGTCTTCTGTTGTTTGTTTTTCTTCTTTTGGAGCTGCAGGAGACTCATCAATAACAACATCAATACTTTCAACAATCTTCCAAAGTCTTTTATTGTAACATTTATATGCTCTACTTCTAGAGGAGTAACCAAGAAGTATTCCTTCATCTGCTCTGGGTTCAAACTTGCCAAGTTTTTCATCATTATTTTTGATAAAGCATTTTCTTCCAAAAAATCTAAAATGCTTCATAGTGGGAGGATTACCATACCATAGTTCATATGGAGTTTTATCACTATTTACACAAACATGTGCCTTGTTAAGAATATTTACCGCTGTATGTGCTGCTTCTCCCAAAAATGTGTCAGGTGTTCCGGAATCATCAAGCATAGCTCTAGCCATTTGTTGAACTGTTCTATTCATTCTTTCTGCTACTCCATTTTGTTGTGGAGTACACCTTTCAGCTGTCGTTTAATGCCATTTTGTTCACAAAATTCAAAGAATTCATTTGATGAATATTCTCCTCCTCGATCAGATCTAAGACACTTGATTTTTAGATCTGATTCATTTTCTGCCAAAGCTTTGAAGTTCTGAAATTTTTCAAGTGCTTGATCTTGTGTTAAGCAATCAACATTACAGAGAAATCATCAATAAATAAGATATAGTATTGTTCACCACGAGGTGACTTTTTCCTCATAGGTCCACATATGTCAGTATGAATGAGTTCAAGAGGCCTACTTGATGATCCTTCCTTGGCATTAAATTGTACTCTGGTCTGTTTACCGAATTGGCAAGATTTACATATGATACTTTCGGGTAGAGTAATATTGGGAAGACCACGAACAGCTTTAAGTCTGCTTGATTTGTTGATTTGAGAGAAGCTCAGATGCCCCAACCTTCTATGCCATAGCCAATTTTCTGAAGATTTGCTCAAGTAGCATTGATCTTTGCAGTTCTTCAATACATACAGGTTGCTCGGAGTTCTTTTTCCTTTTATAATTGTTTTACCTGTATCAAGATCACGTACCACACATTCTTTTGAACTAAAGACAACTTCAATTCCTTGATCACACATTTGACTTACACTTAACAGGTTATGCTTTAATCCATCTACATACATGACATTATTAGCTTTCACCTTTTCTTTTAGAAAAACAGACCCTTTTCCCTTAATAACAGCAGGAGTATCATTTCCAAATGTAACATTCTTCTCTTTTTCTAGAGCACTATATGCAAGAGGTTTGTTTTTGTCACCTGTCATGTGTTTAGAGCATCCACTGTCAATGTACCATTGATTTTCTTCACCTTCTGCAAATAAAGCTATGCCACAATTTTCAACCTGTAATTCCTTCTTTTTCCACACTTTGGAGCTTGAAGGAAATTTCTCTTTTGGCTGGATTTTGCTCCTGCATTCAGATTCTTCATGGCAAAAGTTATTGCAATAAGCACATTCAACTTCATTTTGAAGAGGAGAAAAGTTGTTATAGGTATTCTTCTTTGTTCCAATATCCCTCTTTTTCTTTCTTGCTTCTCTTGTCATAATGGTTTTGTATGCAACACATTGAACAGCTTTATGACCAAAATTGTGACATGAGAAACATTGTCCATTGAAGAAGAATTTTCTGCGATCATGAAATCTTCTACTTGAATTTACCTGTTGGTTGGTGTTTCTTTGAAAGGTATTCTTGTTAGTGTTATTTGAATTGAGCTGGTCATGCTTTACCTGTGAAGATTATTTATTCCCTTGCTGAGTGGCAAAATGTTGTATACTGGTTGTAGCTGCTTTTAGATAGTTTGGTGCTGAAGTTTGAGAAGATTCTCCGATATATCCAAGACCTGTCTTTATAAAAGGAGAACGTTGTACCTTGATAATCTCATCTAATGTTTCAGATCCTTTAGCAAATCTAAGATTCAAAGTCTTCACTTTCTCAATTTCTTTTCTTAGACTTACTATTTCACATTCTAATTTCTCATTGTGTTTCTCTTTTTCTTCAAGCTGATTTTTTAGAGTTTCTATGGATATTTTACTTTATTCTAACCATATTTTACTTTC
Organism: Pinus albicaulis; assembly: GCA_034641835.2. NCBI lineage: Eukaryota > Viridiplantae > Streptophyta > Pinopsida > Pinales > Pinaceae > Pinus > Pinus albicaulis. The sequence goes on along the minus strand of CM076569.1, from coordinate 669,235,616 downwards.
TTCTAAGAATATTTTGAGTTGATTGAACTCATCAAGAAAATCATTGTCCTCTAAAGCGTCCATAAAAGTATCTTTTTCTTCTCTAGATTCCTTTTCAAATGCCATGAGAAGTCTAAGATCTTGTTCACATTCTTCCTCACTGTCAGATAACCCATCACTATCTTCATGAGTATAGTAACTTTTTCTAGTGCTAAACCGGTTTTTATTCCTTCTTGCTACTTCCTTTCCTTTTTCATGTGTTTCTTTGTGAGGACACTTAGTAGCATAATGACCAACTCTTCCACAAGCAAAACATTTGAAAGGAAGCTTACCTCTAAACCGTCCTGTACCAAGTTGGAGTTTCTTTACAAAATTTACCTCATCTTCTTCTGAGATATACCCTGATCCTTCTGTTTCTTGTACCTCTTTCCCTTTTGTAGAAGCTCTAAATACGACTTCTTTGATTTCAGATGGTCCTCCTCTTCTCATTTCATATGCAGTTAGTATGCCATGAAGCTGCACCACAGTAAGATTTTGAAGATCCTGTTTTTCTTCAAGAGCATCAACTTTTGACTCAAATTTTGTCGTTAGTGATCTTAAAACTTTCTCAACCAAAGTAGATTCGGTTATTGTTTCTCCCAGATTTCTCATATGATTTACAATATCATAAAGACGTAAAAAGAAATTGGCAATGCTCTCCTCATTATGCATTTTTAGATTCTCATATTGAATTCTGAGAGTTTGGAGTTTAGCACTTTTTACCTTTCCATCACCTTCATAACTTAGAATGATTTTGTCCCATATGGCCTTTGTTGTATTCAGGTGCATGAATTTGGCAAATTCTGATTCAGTTAGACTTCCCAATAGAGCATTGACCGCTTTTGCATTTGTTTCGTAATTATTTCTTTCTGTTGGATCTGTTGGTACTGCGACTGGATATTGATATCCTCCTTCAACAATAACCCATACATCTGCTCCCAGAGACTGAAGATAGGATCTCATCCTTGTTTTCCAGAAGATTAAATTGTTTCCGTTGAAGAGCAGAGGCCTGATAGATGCTGTTCCATCTTGATTGCTCATCTTGATTAATCTTCCTTCTAGCGGAAAAGATTTTTCAGAAGGACCTCCTCTGATACCAATTGTTGGGAAAAATATTGAGAGGGGGGGGTGAATCAATATTTAGAGCTGACTGGAAAATATTTTACTTTTTATGCATTTAATTCTTTACTTATGTTATTGCATCATTCATTCATCAGATGTTTGGTAAGCAGTAAGCATGAGCAGTAATAATAGAATCAACCATCACACACAAGCAATACACATGAACACCAGTATTTAAGGTGGAAACCCAGTTCGGGAGAAAACCACCGCTGCTGTCGTCTCTGTCTTCAATATTTATTATAAAGAAAACTTCTTACAATTTTGTATTGGTGCAGACTCATACCAGCACGCAGGCACCCACCTGCAGAAAGGCTACAACCTTCTCTCGTTCTCCAGCCACTACTGGAAGGGAGCTCCAACCCCCTGATTTTAACACCAGCTTCTACTGGTAGAAAAATTCCACTCTCATACTGAAGGCTTCAACCCTTAGATCCACCAAATTTCTTCAATTTGTACATCAGACTTGCAGCAGGTCTTAATCATTTCTTTTGCAGATCTTCCTTGAGATTCATCATTTCTAGATCTAGAGATCTTGAACCTTCTTCATATCCACTGGTGCATCATAGATTCAGATCTATATGAGTTCAATCATGCAGATATCTCTTAAAGAGATTTATTCGTTATCAACCCCTCTACATGCACACCTTGTACTATAATCCTCTTCATCTTATATAGTTTTTTCCTTTATTAAAACCATGAGTCAAAACCACCAAACCGCTGATGGTATTCCTGGATGGGATCAATTTGATAATCTAGCGGGGTTTACCCAATCCCCAAACAACTTCTCATTGTTCTATTTTCTGGGTCAGGAAATTAATTAAGCTAAGGCTTTTTAATATCTCAATCTGAGATTGAGATATTAATCCAATTCCCCCTTTAGTTGTTACAAATATTAACGTGTCGCTGACTTATATAAAAACCCAGCAGTAATATATATCCATATAACATTTCGGGCCCTTCAATAATATTTAATCTTCGACTTGGGGATCTATGCTAATAATTAAAGTTCCTATCAAAAGACCCAACCCGCGAACACAACTAGCGCACCGGATATCGAGACAAGTGCCTCCGCAGTTGACCGAGTTGATTGTGGGGACAAAAGAGATGAATGGCAGAGATTGAGTGTGGGGGCACCAGCCAAAATTTTCATCCGTACCTCGAGAGCCCCCGCAGTGACGCAAGACGCTGAGTTGGTCATAGCTGTCTTCCACGTCGGGTGAAGATCTCGGCATAAAAAAACAATGTATATTGAACCAATAATGTGAAGGGAAATCGGGTCCCACACCCTTAATACACGACATAATACTTTGGGTTAAACCCGCAAACCTCAATACATGCGTATGGGCCCCAACGTTAACGGTCGTCTCGATTCGACGGTTGTTATTGCGTCGCGCCACCTCATTTGATCGGACGGATATCGCTCGGCGAAGACATGCGAACAATAAAGCGCGATAGCCACAGTACTTTGGTTAAACTTCGCTCATCTTCCTCATATGACCACCGTCCGATGGCTTCCCTCCAGATCGACGGTGCTCAACAATATCGCTGGGCATCCTGGGTCGAACAATAATGCGCGATGGCGCGCAGTGACAAGCGGTTTTGTGGAGTCGTATAGGGACACGTGTCGCCCGTTCTATGGAATCGCTCCCCCCTCCTCAAATACCGCTCACCATGCAAAGGTGGTGCGATAAAAACCAGAAACCGTGTTTACTGTTCGTCCTTCGTGGTTCCGCCCCTTCGCTCAAGGTTCCGTCAATCCTTTGGTTCATCAATGTTTTAATACGAATCCTCCGCATACTATAACATGTTGCTTCATCAAGTTATGCATTCCCCATTGTTCACTGTATCGTTGCCTTAGCAACCCGATATCTTATACAGATTCACAAATCTACTCCTTCCACAGAGCTTATGATATTTTCAGACCATGAGTAATGATTTCACAATTCAAGCAGTCTACACGTGCATAATCCCACTGTCAGTAACACAGGGACTCAAATATCCTTCCTACTGAATTCAATCAAGAATATACATATAATTCTCAGAGAGTTTAGAAGCAATCCCTCATCATGATTTACAAATGTAACTATTTACAAGAACTTCACTTATTCTTCTCAATTTGCCAGATTTTCTACTCCTCTGTCTCTGGACAACTCTGCTTCAATTCACTTCTTGTCTTTGCTCCTTGACTGATATTTCTCTCTGTAAATGCACTCTTCCTTTGTTCTTCTCTGCTACTTTGCTTTTCTCTTTTCCTAGTTACCGTTTCAGATGCTCCTTCTTTGCCACTTCCTTTGCCATCAATGACAATATTTCCAACAGAAGGGAGCTTAAAAACATCAGTTGACCAAGAAGTGACTATGGAACAACCGATCACAAGATCCATAGTAGGCTCCAAAATTTTAAAGTATGCAAAATTTTGGAGGGTGTTTATCGAAGCGACAACACTTGGCGACACACTGGTAGAACTGAAACTTCTCTGCCTTGGTCAATTATTTCATGTAGGGTCTAGTCCTTCAGGAATTATTGATTCATCATTTACATTACCATGGCTTCCCCACTTACCCCATGCATAAAAATGGTCCCCTTAAATTTCTAAAATATGTTAAACAAAAACATAAGATCAACGATCATACAATGTTTCAAATAAGGATAGGGTAATGAAGTTCGCGAGCTTTAGATTTTCATAGTATATTTTTTCATCTTTGGTGTTGCTCTACTACCATCAAGCCTAAAAAATGCCTTTGTGGAGTCACTTTAGGGACACAAACATTGCTTCGCTTCCAACAAGCTTGGACAGTAACTCGGTGGAGTTGCTTGCTTCATCTCTCTGCACAAGAATTCGTTCTCTTATTTCACCTTTATTTATTTATATAGGACTGTGCATCAGCACTTATTTATTTCATGGGTGGAAGAGGGATCCAAACTTATTGAGAGAAGGATACGTTGTCCCTTCATAGAAGCATATATAAGACCTATGATATTGGTTTTCTCTTTTAGATTTTCCCCTTTTCCTTCTCTACTTGATTGGATCAGATTGAAAACACCAAAACACAAAAACCCGAGTGCAGGCATGAGGTTTCCATAATCGAAAAGGAGGTCATGGTTTGGCATAAGGATTTCTTAACGCAAGGAACAAAATTTCCATCAGAACATCATCGACCTAAAGATGTAACCCATGCAAAGAAGAAGGAAAAATAGTTAGCCAAATTTAGTAGTGTTACAAAGTCCTTTTCTATTTTGCCACATTCCCTTTGAACCAAAAGAGAATATTTATGCATGGTATCATAAAAATGAAAGGAAAGAAAACATGTAACAAGGAAACAAAACCATAATACAAGACAAAAAATGGCTAAGGATAACATGATGTGAAACCAAAACTAGAAAACAAAAGACAAACTACAGGGAACGAATGTGAGATAAATGTGCAGGTAAACTACAATGGAACTAGACCTAATCCTAACCTAACAAAATGGACGGTCAGGGTCACGTATAATGGAATTTCCAATGTAGCCAACATAATCATTCTAGACCTGCATTCACAAAGACCCGATCAATTAAAACGAATATAAGGTAATGTGCAAGAGAAAAGATGAGAGCTTGAATAATTTGCACAACTAAAGGAAGGTCTTTCTTGTGGGCAGAAAGGTGTGTCACAACCGCTACGTTCATTCAATTCATATTATTACCTTATCGATGAATACCATCCTAAAAAAAACTTTAGAATATTTTCGTAGATGTGTCTCCATCTACACCGAACTCCTTAACAAGTGTAAGGGAAGATCAAAACTTGTTATTTGCAAAGTAGCTTTCCATGTAAGATTGTTCCAACCATTCAACGATTGGATCATAAAATTCATGATGATCCTCTTGAAAACCCCAAAATATTTGAAAAAATGAATTTTCAATTAGAGGCACATGATTATAATGAGAATCTTGTGAGGGAAAATAGATCTAATCATATTCAACAATCATGTTGAGATAGGGAGGACCTGACATAACCATCAGTGAAGGATGAAGTGCCTCAATCGCTCGAAAAAATTTCAAAACAGTGAGATGTTGAATGATGAAGGTCGAAGGATATGAAAAACTGTCATTGGATATACTGGTGAGAAAATGATAAAATAAATGATAGTCATATAAAATATAATAATGATCAGATGAGCTGATTAAAGCATCAGATTCCCCGTTTGTAATAAACAAAGATAAATAAATTTGAATGGTTTCACAAATGCTCTGAATAATAGAATAATATTCCTCTTGTGATGAATGTGACGAACTATTTATTTTTAACTGGTAACACACTACACTAGCATCGTAATTAATGAAAGAACTGAGAAGGAATGCCAATATAACAAACAAACAAAACCAGTCAAGAAGTAGTGAATGAAGAAAAAATTGATTCGCATGATAAATCATGCATTCATTATCACTCAAGAGGATTTTAGGATGAAGGGAAATATTTGAAATATAACATTCGCAAGAAGAACCATGAAATCACTATTAAGGAATGATTTCGATAAGCATGATTCCTTCGGCAAAATATAGTCCTTCGAATGATCAAATTCACAATTCCTCAACTCTATGAGAGATATGCATTCAAAACTTGAGTTTGATGTGAGATATTTTCATGAGGATGAATGAACTAAAACAAATTCCTGAATTCGGTCAAAAATAAAATCTTGAAAATTTGAAATATCACATCTGAAATACCAAACATTTTTCAAAAATAATTTTTCATTGAGTGAAACCATGCAAAGAGAAGGATTGTGTGGGAGAAACCATATCTGTCTTAGTTCTAGGGGCTTACCAAAGTCGTGAGATCCTGACATAACCATTAACGAAATTTGAAGTGGCCCGACTCCCTGGCAGGTTACGAAACTTTCCAGAATTGTAAAATTGCATTTTGAAGATTGTACTAGATCATGCATGGTTTGAGGATAGCTACTACCACTGTTTTCAATAAGGCCACTACTCATGGATGGAAACCATCTCTATCATTGATTTTATCGTATTTTCCAATTTCAACAACTAGATTACTAAAGTCGAAAGATTCATGTGATCGTAGATGATAAGGTATGACACCAATGATTAACACGACCTTCGAGAGTGACGGTGAATAGAAGACACATAACATCTTCATCGTCAATTTGGAGGGTTTTACAAAATCCAAGAAAATCATTTATGTGTATGGATAAAAATATACCACACTTGACATTAAAATTGAACTGAGACAAGGCATGAACAAGTTCCGTGGGGATTGAAAATTTTCAAGGAGGAAGGTTAGAAAAATGCTCCAAGAATATGATTTGGAAAAGAGCCATTTATGAAAAGAGATTCAAAACAGACTCAACGGGCTCAACTTGTCATATGGCCCTCCTTCTAGCGCCATTGTTGACATTGTTGGAAATTCGTCAACCAAGGGGTCTCCCCAATGCAAAGTCCCAATTAGACCTCACACTGTTTGGAGTAGGAGCCCCATCGGGAATATCGACCTGATTGCCATGTATTCTTATAGAAATTCCTTGGCTCTAACTGTAAGCAAGAGAGAGGAGTGAAAATGTGCCTTCGAAAAGTAAGGGGGCTATGCCTGATGAGTGTTCGATCGTATGTGTGTCAAATTTATTTCACTATGGAGGGGAGGGAAAGTGAGACTCTAAGAGAGAGGTAGTAGTACAAACCTAGTAGAGCTACACATGAACAAGAAAGGTCCATACAACATCAAGCATAATAGTCCATAGAGATGCGATGGCCATTGAAACCAATATAACAAGGAGGATATGTCTAATTTCCAACAGAATAGTCCACGAGGATGCGACATCGATAGTAGAAATTTTAACACATTCTCAATATGATAAGTACGAAAATAACATAAATAGTTCAAATAATTTAGCATATATGAAAGCAAACATGAATTACAAACATTCAAAGAATAGTCTTACAAATATCCATAATCCATGCATGAAGAATGTGCTTGCTCATAAGGCTTATTTTATTAAGTAAAATCTCAAAGACACATGTATACAATGAAAACCACTAGCTCCAGTAGTGGAGCGTTGGAGCCACTCCTCGCTCCTCAAAATAACTAGCTTATCTCTCTAATGACTTGCGGGAGGATCCAAGGTGAAAAGTCCCTTTGCTCATACAATAAGGGTGTATATATAACCGAGGGGTGATGCTTCACCCTCCTTGTGACTCTTTGAATATCCTCATGACTGTTTGAATTCCTATGAATTTTTGACTTACATGACTCTTCATATTCCACGTGTGTCCTTTGGAACTCCACTTTACAATAAATTTTGAATACAATTTACACGATCCACAATAATTATGTGGCATATGATGAATTAACAAATGACACTGATGACATGGAATACATGATGATGTGACAGTGCCATGGTATCCTTATTTTTGTTTCTTTCATTGTGTCTTCTTGAATAGATGGTACATGTTCTTCTTCTTCCTCCTCCTTATGAATTGAATATGAGGAGTCTTCCATGTGATCTTGATCTTTATATTATGTTTGAGTTTAATGTTCCATTTTCTTCTTTCCTGCTGGTCATCTTATATATTCAACTCCATATGTGTCTTCTAGCATGTCCTCCTTCTCCATCTCCTTCTTCATCACCTTTTCATAACACGATAGAGTTCCTACATTTGCAATTCACTCATGACAAGATGACAAGAGTCTAATAAACTCATAATCTAAGATGGTGCATATTGATCCACTGACTGAGCTAGAACAGGGTGAAAGGCTGGGAAAGAGGCTCTGTAACTACACAATTATGTGGTTAAGCTTGAGTGTTGATAGTATGCAATGCACAGTTCAAGATGGGTTGAGGAAGAAAAATGCGCAGTGTATGAGCTCAAGGTGACAGGTTGAGGAATTTTTCACTCGTTCAACCAATTGCATAGTTCTAAAGGGAAGATGAGCCAAGATTATTGTGCAGAGGAAGCTAGGACATTGTGAAACTATGCAACTTAGGAGAGCAAGGTATGAGGTTGAGGCTAGAGATTGCACAATGTGCAGTTGAGGCCATGTTGTGAAGATGAATTGCACAATTTTGGGAGGCAAGTTCGAGCTTGAGCATTGAATTTGCGAAGTGCGCAGTACTGGAAGGCAGTCTTGGGCTTGAGTACTAAATTTTCAAAGTGCACAGTACTAGAAGACAGGAATTTCACATTGCACATTGTCAAGGGACAAGGATGTAGCTTGAGGGTTGGAACTGTGCAATGCGCAATTGAGGAAGGTTGGATGAGGCTAGGTTGCTGGGAAATTTCTGAAAATTGGCTAAGTGTGGGACCAAAGAGATTGATGTGAATACTGATATGAATTGACTCTGATCACACACTTGAAAAAAATTTACGACAAAAAAATGTAGATCATTCGTACATGTTGAAAATATATTTCCCTTAATGCGAAAACCTTGCAATGACTTTACAACAAGTGCGACACTAAAGGTACACATCGCAACGACTGTGACGAAACTTGTACAAAAATTCTCAAGAATTTGGGAATGAGTGATACTGATGTATACATGGTTATACCATCTCATTCACACAAATATAACCCCTTGAAACCACAAGAACAAACATGCATACATTGTGTGACAACTAACATGCAAAAAGACGCCAATTTCTAAAGTGTGAACGACTCTTGCAATATGTGGACAACAATGAAAGTAACACATCTCAGAGAAAATATAACATGAAAATGACACTAATTAGAGTGAAGGAAAGTGAAAGTGACAACCAAAAACATGAAAATGACACTCGCAAAAAGAAAGGTGTGTGAAAGCTACAATTCGCATAACTCACCCAAATGGAGGTAAGTACATAGCTGGAATGTGAGAAACTGTCTTTGTTAGTGCACATTGATTGTTGACATATATTGGACATCACACAGTAACAATCTTTATGGAATGTTCTTTTCTTTCCAATCTTGAGTAAAATGATGCACTCATGCACTTGTTACAGACTAGGCATATGTGAGCATGTGACTTCGAAACTTCCGATCCAAGAAGGGAGATTAAAAGTGTCAGCTGAACAAGAAGTGAATATCGAATGGCCGATCACAAGATACATGGTAGCAACTATACTAGTGCCACATGACAACCCTTTTTCCAATTTTTTCCCACCCTAATACACTATTCCATGTCATCATTCCAAAAATATTTTCCTTATAAGAATGTCATGTTGAACAACTATGCCAACATGCCACGTTAGATCCTACTATGCTATATTATAACCATATCAACCCATCCAGATTGGGAGGAAACCCCAAAGGTTGGTATCTTGACCTCTTGATAATCGACCTCTCGATACTCAATATCTCATATCATGAGGCCCTGATAGTTTGAAAACGAATGTTGCAACACTCGACTAACGATCCATTAGCTAATAGAGATTAATCTCCGTCTTCTAACATTTTTACCCTCTACACCAGACAAATAAGATCTTTGCTCATGACCACTCACCTGACCTGATGAATGGGTGTCAACTAATGGAAAATTTTACCATTAATTGACATACATATCAAGAGTTTACAAAGGGGGGATGATTGAGGTGTTTCCCGAAACATGACACTTGATACATCATTATTCGACATCTGAATAATAAAATACATTGATACTTTTAAGGACGATAGTGAGGGGTATCGATACTCTAACAAATAATAGCATGATGGGTCTTGATACTTTGAAATTTTATAAAATGAGGCCCGATAATTAATATATGATAATGGATCATTAAGTGACAAATTTATTTCCATTAACTAATAGACGTATCAATATATATTAGTATCAGGGGTTTGCAATGGAGGTTATATAATGTGTTATGTCAAATCCTAATATCTCAACAACATGATACTTCTCTTCTAGACAAGCACCTTCTAATTAACTTTGGGTCACGACCCCCTTGATGGACCATATGACCAAGGGTTGGGTGTTAAATCCTCTAATCCAAAAAAATTTAAGGATCATTCCCGAATTTCTAAAACTCCCACTAATCCCTCAAGCTATTTTTTGAGGACTGAAATTGACACTATCATGGTAGAAAAATTCCCAAATTTTTTTGAAGGCTTAGAATTATTTTGTAGCCTATGAAGGCATATTTTACACTTCTTTCAAAAATTCATCTCCATGACAGGAAGACGAGAATGGATAATGGACATTTCTCCTCAACCTCACCCAATTGAGATGAAAATTACTCTTATTCATTTGGTTTACATACTACAAACATCACATTGTCGACTCTATATTCTTACATGAGAGAGGTAAAACCTTTGGAATATCTCTAAAGGAAACAAAGACTCTCACATCGATGAAATTTCAAGTCTTCTTAGTCAAACAGGGATATAACACAACTATTCCATTCCATAGACGACTTAGTAGGAACAAACACACTTATAGAAAACAAGAAGAGCCTTATTATCAAATCAAAATTTATAATTTTCTCCTCACCACAATATATTTATCATAATGATTATAGGGAAACATACTTTAGGTAATACTTCTACATACAATGAAAATTCATTACATAAATAACAATTAATAACGAAGCACAATTCTACATTGATTCAAGTTATCACCACATCAAACATAGGATTTAGAATAAAAAACTTCATGAAGTGACGAACAATAGTAAAATTTCATTAAAAAAGGAATAATACACCTATATAATTTACAAAATTTGTTTTGAACTAAAGAAAGAGAGAAACTCTCAACTGAATTATAGGCACAACTGCTTTGTAGGCTTTCTTGTAACTGTCCACCCACGAGCCAAATCTAATGCCTTAAGGGAAAATTTATCTTAGGGTTCAACATATTTCAACTCAGGATAAAGTACGTGAATGAAAATCTCCTTCATATACATGAAATAAAACTCTCAACCTTTCAAATATTGAGTTTGGGCTTAACATTCATAGTATGGCCACTATGTGCCTACACAAAAAAAGGCAGACCTTCACTAATCTCACATTCCCTCGATCCTTCATTTTTCTTAGTTATTTTCATGCTAATTTAAGACCAACTATCTAGATAATATTTTGTCTCCTAACTCAACCTAAAGGGTTCCACTCTAACTTCCTTATCATATTGAATTGAAAAATATACACTGGTTTCTATGACTCAGAAGGTTCCCTCTAGTTCATTCTCCCCTCTCTCTCTTCCCCCCCCCTTGCCCCCCCCCTCTCTCTCTCTATTTCTACTCTCTTCCATTATATTTTATTCATTATCCTTATTTCAAATCATGCATTTCCCCAACATCAGAGTTTTGGGTTCCTCATTGGGAATGTGGACAATGAGAAATTTATAGAATGGGTACAAAGCCCATAATTTTGGAGTAGTTCTATACCACTCCCCCATTCTTCTCATAGTTGTTCTCATTTGGGTAGCTCATCATCAAAATCATATATCTGGATAATTAAATTTAGGTATATGGAAACTACCCAAATGCCCATTTCAACTTTTCCCTCAGGCATCGAGATCTGTGTTGACTTATCTCTTCTTCAACTTTAGAAATATATTAAATTAAAAATGAATATTTACATCAAAATAGTTATAAAATATCCATTATAGTCATCCAACATTATCAGTCTTAAGTGCATGTTGAAAAATTTGGGGATTAAAATGTTGTGTTACATAGAAGATGCTAATCAAAACCTGCATAGGCTATCCTAGGATATACTTGTGTTACACTAAAATTTTTCACCATGACTGTCAATTCGGATATCTTGCCATCCGATGGAGTGTCTCAAGTGAATCCCCTATGAATCTTGAAGTAAAATAATACCAAGGAAAAAATGAATTTTGGTTTTCACTGCTTAAAGACCATTTTTGAGCACCTGCTTGGTTGTCCTGAACCAAACATGCGCAGGTGCGCAATTTTCTTGAACAAAAAGTGCGCAAGTTCATTCACGCAAGTAAAAATAAAAAAAGTAAGTTCTAGAAGCTTTGGTTTAGGAACCTTATCTTAATTAGAAACCTCAAACCGCCACATACCCGCGCCTCATCACTTGGTATATGGAACTAATCTCCTTTTCTTAAGGATCATATCCCTTTAGAAGTGGAAATAGAAACCTCTTCATCCTTCTTATAAATTCAACATAGGAATGGGAGGCTATAGAGACTTGGATTGGTAAAGTCATGCTGTTGGTTTTGGGTTTGAAGAGCTTGTCATAAAGGGAAGGAAAGGAGACCATTGGAAGAGGCTTGTGACATCAAGGCACCACGTTGTAAACTTCTTTTCCTTTTTTATTTTCTGATAATACATATGGATCTCTTTTTCTCATTTCCTTGTTTTTGAATTCATGGAAATGATATCAATAGTTAGACTCCTTGATCACTAAGTTAAACTAGTATTTATGATTATTATATATTGTAGGTTCTTTGATATTTTGCATTGTTTGTGATTGCAAGTTCTTCTAAACATTGAATAATTGTTTTGGAGTGAAAGGAAAAAGGCTACATCGAATGTCTCGGTTGAAAGGTAGGAGCATAACCTCCTTATTTCAAAGTTTTAATAATTTAAAATACAAATAATTTAGAAAAAGAGGCATTCAATGGATCTTTGTTTCTAGTTACTTGTTGGAGTAATAGGGAGATCGCTCTTGTCCGGAAGAGGGATTAATCCGAGCAAAAAATTGGCAACCATACTGGGGAACAAGTTCTCCTTTGTGTCCTTTTGTAACCTTTGATGCCTTTAGACCCTTTTAAGAATTGAAATTTTTGGTTTGAAACCTTTTTTTTTTTTTAATTTTTTCTTAATTTTCTCAATTTGCACGGTTTCTGTTTAGAGAGAAAGCGCATATGTGCGTAATTTTTCTTTAGAAACAATACGCATGCGCATTGAAATCTATTGTCTACCTGCGCAACCCTGTACTTTTTTTTGAAAAAGTTAAGGTTTCTCTAATTTAAGTCCAGAATTTTTGGTTTTTATGATCCTATTAGCTTGTTTATAGTATCATTAAGTCTCTGTTAAGTTAATTGGGTGTTTTGAATTTTATTTTTTGAGAAATTATTAATTTTATTTCCTTTTGTCATTACTTCGAGGTTTGTCTCAGTTTCTTAACAATTTTTGCATCTTTTTGGTTTTGTTTTTTGCTGGGGGGGACTAAATTGTGTTTGAGTGTTTTTACTTTGGACCTTGGAATTCTCACCCAATTTTCTTTACTTACACTTGTTTGGTTCTTTAGATTACATTGGTGAAGGAAAATAGTCTTGTTGTTCTTTCACTGATTTGGAATCATCTTGTGTTTGAGAATTCTCTTGCATATATTACATTTGCATGGTTATAATTCTCATTTTCAGAACTCGAACAAAAAATGTGCATAGATTACATTTGCATATTTTTCAAGTGAACTATGCATAGATTACAACTGCATAGTTTACATTTTGGAAAAATAAATAGTAGATTTAGATTATTTTCTTTGATTGTCTTTTTGAGGAAAATCACTTATCTTTACAATTTTTGTGTTTTGAGTTTGTGTTGGTTTGCTGATCTATCAAAAAAGAGTCTTTCACTTCTCGAACTGGTTGTGTTGATCTCTTTTCTTTCAGTGAATCTCATCATATATTCATTTATGCCTATTGTAAAGAGTTATTTCATCGATTGAAAGATAGCCCAGATTTGAATTTACATGTTTTTATGCCTGTTTTAAAACATAAAAATAAAAAATTGTTTTGAATTGATTAGCATTAGTTTTTCTTGTTGAAATTAGTGCATTAGATAATTTGTTATATTTTCTCTTATTTATCAATTTTTGCATTGTTGGAAGTGAATGGAACCTCTCTCCTTACTTTAGTTAGGATTCATCGAAGTGAAATATTACATTATCATATTCTATTGCATTTAGTTTTCGGTCAGGTTATAACACCACTGTTTTCATATCCATTTACCCTTTGAGTAAAAAAAACCAAAATAACACAACCCTAAATGAAATTCATCTAGAAATTTTTACATTTTCTAGGGCTCTTTCCACTAATCTATTTCAGGATTAGTGTTTTTTAATAGGTTGTAATTAACTTTTCAAAGAAAATAAAATAAACAAGTAGCATCTTGCGATAGGGAAAAACCTAATTGTTGCAATTGTGCTATGGGAAGCTCTTCTTAAAAGAGTAAATCACGAGTTCATATCAGACCCAATGGAGTAATCATACCTACTTCATTGGTAAAGATAGAATATGTGCATGTATTACAAATGGTAAACCTAAAATTAACCATTGTCGAGGAGCCTAGGATCACTTGTCAATAAACTTGAGATTTACCATGTCGAGGATATTTCAAGGGGATTGAGCTTAGTTACTCTCCCCTTGTGTGTATATCTGGCCACAGACCATTCCCCCAGGTTTGATTGTCTTATTTGGTAACCTTAGTGGCTATAATATTAGGATTTTTCCTAAGGTGATAGTGGAGAGAAGGTCCCACTGTACCTGGAACTCACATTGACTAGACTCACTTGGAATTTTTGAAGGGTAATCTTCACTCGAGATGAATAATGGAGTTACTTGCACTAGACTGTTTCATTAAGTAGGTTGTCAGGGTAAATATTCCAACCGCCAGTTTTTTACATTGATCTCTGCGAGGTTGGAATTCATCACCAACTAGTGGTTTGATTGTGGAAACATAATTTTTATGTGTGGTTTGAATCCTAGTTTTGATAGCGCGTGTTCATTTGTTTATTTTTACTTTTAGAGACCTTAGGTGTGGATTTTGAATTTTAATTGTTAATATTTTTGAATTGTTAATTAAATTCACTGAAGCTGAATCTAATGACAACTATTTCGAAATTTACCAACCAAGGAACCCCTCTTAACGATAATCCTAGTACTTTTCATTTATTTGGAAATGTTGTTCCTCCTCATATGGCTACATTGTCATTACCTAGATTTACCATAGATTTACCGGTATGGTTATTTTCAACTTCATTGGCCTCCACTACTCAAATTGTTCCACCTCAACCAGATGCTTCACCTCAATAGAGTTCACCATCTCAACATCAAAAACATCATGTTGACCCTTTACCTTCTTTTCCCAACATGTCTTCCTCCCTTTCTTCTTCTTCACTTGGTAAAATCCTTGATGCTAGTAACCAGATGGGTAAGAAGAAGAAAAAAGGGAAGAAGAAGAAGAAGCAAGATAAGAAAGAATTCAACCAACCAACCATGGCTGTAATTGTTGGTAGTGTTGAGGAAACCTCCAACATGCATCGTAAACCCAAATACCCTTGCAAGCTTTGTAAGGGTGACCACTTCCTTATCAATTGTCCTGGTATTCCTAAGGTCTTAGAAGTATGCTTAGAAAAATCCTATCAACTTACCGTTGATCCATCAACCAATGATTGTCAGCTTCCTGGGAAAAAGGGTAAAGTTAGGTTTCCCTGTAGGTTATGCAAAGGGAGTCATCATAGTCACCTTTTCCCTCATATGAATGAAGCCTAAAAATTGTTGGAAAACCTTACTGTTCCACAACTTCCAACTTCCAACTGGTTACCGTAAAATTTCTCCCAACCTACCGTCTATTGACAAAGTGATTGATCTAATTCCAAGTATATTCAACCCCACACTTCCATTGGAGAGTGAAACTCATATCACTCATGTTGATGATCCATTACTTGATCAGGTGTTCAACTTGATTTCACATTCAGTTGATCCCACTCTTCCTATAGAGAGTGAAATTCATATCGCTCAGATTCTTCTTGTTACATCAAATTCTTCTACGCCAGGGGGCATTTCACTCTCTACAGGGAGAGTGGGATCGAATGAATGTGAAATCAAGTTTACCACCAGATAAAATAATGGATCATCAATCTGAGTGATATGAGTTTCACTCTCCAGTGGAAGAGTGGGGTTGAATCCAATCCAAGGTCTCGTATCCATAAAACAACAACTGACAAGTCTTTGAAAATATTTTATGAGCGATTCAGTTTGTGGATGTGTGTGCAACCTTAAGCTGTACAACAACTTCCATGGGAAAGGGAGGCTAGGGAATGAAGATGCGTTACATATGATGATATGCAATTCGAGGAACAAATAATGGATAATTAGGGGCCACACAACCTGGATTTATTTAATTGATTGATTGAATGGTCCCATGGATGGCTAGGCAATGAAGGCCTGTGCTCAAGGCAATCTATCTATAGGTAGGTAGGAAGGAATATTGGTTGGTTAATATGGAATAGCGTAAGTAAGGAGAGCGATAAGGCGTAACGTATTGAAAGCCGACGTAAGTTTCACTAGTTAGTGATTATGTGATCTCGTAAGCGATAAGATCTATTATCACAAAATTGCACTTGATTGGCTGCTAATCAGACAAATTCATGTAACTGTTTCAAACCAACTTGTAACTGAAGCTTAGCCTCTTCAGTCTGAGAGGGCTCTCTCAAAAGGGGTTAATGATATTTGATTATGATGAAACTAGATGGATAACTCTACTTGGAAAATAACTTGCTTGTGATGTGTGTAGGTTGAAAATAGTATAAGTCTACATTCATTGGGCTTATGGAGTCAAAAAATTTAGTAGTTCAGTGGTAATTTCTATTGACATGGAAGCTGAGGCAGGTAAGATTTTTTAGCAAAGGTAAATCACACATGAAACATGAAATAACACAACCAATTCATCAATAAAGGAAGCCAGAGCATACACCTATGAATTTTGAGTATTAAAGATGAAAACCACTGAAAATGGTACACATAGAAAGTATAGATCAAATAAGCACTAAAAAATCCATGAGAATCTCAGGTTGGTCAAGAAAAAGTCCTCTATATTACTGATTTTAGTCAATTTACATAAAGCTGCAGTATTGCCAAAAAAATCTCCAATCCTTTACAAATTCGAATATCTTCCCTTTAATAGACCTTGTTACATCAGAGATGATCTGAATCTTGGCTAGATTCATCAAAATTTTCCTAATGACACCTTGCATAACAAGAAAACATCTACTTTAATGAGAAAATGACAACTATTCTATTAAACAGGCCTTTTCCTAACAAGACTCAAACATCTAATTATTACATCAACTACCTTATCTCTTGAAACAATTATACATCTGAAAACTAATGATTCACATGTTTGAATGAGCTATTACAGAACTCATCACTACTTAACATCTTGATTATCCTCCTCAAAATCTGGAAACAAACCCTATTTTTTAGGAAAACAGGGCCTTATCTCCAACACATGATTTAGCTGATGGATTATCTTCATCTCATGGTCTTCAAGTCTTGGATGATTACTGGAAAATTCCCTTGAACCTTTGAAAGTGTCCACCTGACCAACACTGCCCAAAAACCTGCTCAAAAACCTTCAAAACATCACGCTCCGAAAGTATGACAATTTCGTAGCATACAAAAAATGACCTTTGCCATCAAAATTTTTGCCTCTTTCCTTTTGCATTGTGTTCATCACTCCCTGACACATCCTCCATATCATTTATTATCCTTGGAAGCTACTGAAAGTGGTTTTAAATGCAAAAAGAAGGCTACATGTGGTTTCGTAGTGTTTTCCTGGCTTCAAGCCTAGGAAATGCTACGAAACTGTGGAAAATTGTGTTAATTCCAGATTTTTGCTTAGTTTCAAAAATGAACTTTCTAGCTGTATAAAATATGTTTCCAACACTCCATTTAACTTTCAAAACATAAACCAACTCAAACTAGGAGCCTTGAGGTGTTTCTTCTTCATTGATGATGCGTTGAGCTATTGGGTCCTCAACTACTGTCATTTTTAGACCTTTCTTCTCCAACTCCTCATGGATCAATTCTAGCTATTCTTGGAGGTCTTTAACTTGATCCTTTAGCTTTCCGTTGGTACATTTCAAGTGCATATTGATTCTTCTGACACGTTTCACCTCTTTCCTCAATGGCATAGTCCATTTAGTTAATTATTGTGTGTTGTCTAGGGTCTTTGATACAGTGTCAACCTGCTCTTCCCAAACCTCTTCCATATTCTCAAAATGAACCTTTTGGACATTATGTTTCCTTTCCTCCTTATTCATAACTGCAATTTCATGATTAGCTAACCTCAACTGTTCTTCAAGGAGTTCAAACTCTAGTTTTTCAATGACTTTCTCCTTTCCTTTCTTTGGCTTGCTGATTGGATCATTTTTTGTAGGTGATGAAAGATCAATAATGTCTAGTGGTGGCTGGACTGTGTTAGTGACTGGATGAACCTCTTTACTTCTCTCCAACAGTTTTCTTGAATGTCTTGTTATGGGATTCCTGGCTCGGAACATAAAACCTACATCCTCACCTTCAAATTATAACCTCTTTGCTGATTTAGCTTTCTTAAGTTTATGTCCACCTTCATCTATATCCTCAGCCTGGACTATAGGAGTCTCTTCAATATCAATGGCATGTAATATGTATTCTAAATTTCCTTTAGCCACTGTTTGACTCCTTGTAATCCTTTTTCTTCCTTGTTTACTCACAACTTGCTCTTGTTTTGCAGGTGTAACAATAGGTGTATCAAATCTCTGCAACTATTCTGTTTCCATCATGACTAGTTCACTTTTCTCTTCCCCTACTAGTTCACTTTTTTCTACCACTAAAGGTGATGGTATCCCTCTGGGTTTAGGAGTTCTCTTAGGGGTAATGGTATCCATTTCAAAAACACTAACAAACAGAAATGAAGACCAATCTCTGCCTAGTATTTGTAACTAATCTAAAGCCAACAATTTTATTAAGCCATGATGAAAAAGTGAAGTTTCACTTCCCTCAGATTTTCTTGAACTTTATCTGCCATTTTTGCTAAACTTTTGTGTAAATAGAAAGGCAGATCAAGATATATCTTACCAACAAAGTGTAGGAGAAGCTTGAAATGGTAAGAATAGACTTTATGATATCTTCCTTCACATGTGAAATATTTATAGATAATGAGCAGTAGCTTTGAGAAATTGTCGTTCATGCAGCTCCTTGGAATGGAATTTGTATGGTCAACTTCACTTCTTTTTGGCTTGATAAACTCTTTGCATTCCTCCATGTTGAGTTTGAACCCTTTGAACCATTTTCTTGTCCTCTTGGAATCCCTATTGCTGTTGCAATGATCTCTGGTGTAATAGTGAGATTCAACATCCCCACTTTAGCTGCCGTTCCATTGAAGTTTAGGAAAAATTCTTTGGAAACTTGTACATGGAATCCTCGTAGTATTTCACAAAACTGTAAACATCCTATCCTTCTAAAGACTTCTTCAGCTGTTGGGTCTTCATTTATTAGATTCATATCTGATGGTTCATATTTGAGACAGTGGCCACCTTTATTTGTATTCCTTTTTGAAGCCATGGTTCTTTGAAGTCTTCTCTGCTTCACTTGATAATGTCTTCTCTGCCTTGCTTGATTAGTTATATCTTCAATCCTTTGAAAAAACCAGCCACAACTTGGGCTCACTGAAATAGCTCTCCAGAGCTCAATAAAACACAAAGAAGAAATGGAGAATGAAAAATGACTCAATTTGGAAAGATTTTGAATTTCGATGACCACTCATATCATAATGATGACTCATACATGCTTAAGTTATGATGATGAATTCAACCCTGACTATGTACCTTGATATTTACCCTAACTGACTCGAATGACATCTAAATTATCCTTTTCAAATAATTTTGTGACACCTAACAGCTAATTTGACCTGACATATAGAAAACCTTAC
The DNA here is from genome assembly GCA_034641835.2 of Pinus albicaulis. Taxonomy (NCBI): domain Eukaryota; kingdom Viridiplantae; phylum Streptophyta; class Pinopsida; order Pinales; family Pinaceae; genus Pinus; species Pinus albicaulis. The sequence continues at coordinate 669,215,840 of CM076569.1, read as the reverse complement.
TTTCATAGTGTTCCTAATGTATTTTTAGCATTTTCGCTACGAAAGTATTAGCAGTTTCGTAGAGAAAAGTGCAATTTCTCTATGTATTTCGCTACAAAAGTGTGGTTTCTTCGCTAAAATGACACTTTCGGTGCTATAACCTTGGGAAATGAAAAATGTCAAAAAATTATGATTGATGTGACATGAGGGGATTTGAAAGAGGGTGGGTTTAGACCTTAGGATAGGCTAAATAAGAAAAAATAAAAATTTTCCTTGACCAAGTAATGAAAAATGAATAGTATAACCCTACCTTTAACATATGAACCTCTAGGAATTTTTCAAATGATGCTTCATTTTTTATGAGTGATAACAAGATCAATGCATCGATGCTGGGCTCTCTGAAAGGAAGGAGAATGATATCCTCAATATCTTCCTCAACCTTGTCTTCCTTCTTCCATCCCTTTCCAAATCATTGTGGGGGCTTGTGGTAAGAATATGCCTCGCACAAATGTAGATGAAGGTGATTATATTAGTATTTTATCCTCAACTTCTTGGAAAGCTTTGGGTTCCCCTCAACTTATGCCTGTTACACAGAATATGTTAGCTTTTAATAGAACCATTAGTGAATAGGGATCCTTCCTAAGTTTCCTATTACCTTGGAAGGTAAAAATGTATGTATTGATCTTATGGTAGTCCGAGGCCCCTTGGAATTCAATTTTCTCCTTGGGCGAGACTATGTTTATGCAATGAAAGCTGTCGTATCAATAATATTTCGCGTGATTTCTTTCCTTCAAAATGGAACCATTGTGACTGTTGAACAACTTTCATTTGTTAGTCTTGATTCGACTACCAATCATCCGAAACCCATAAATTTTCCTTATACAGAAGTGGTATATACCCCGCGACAGGTTAATTATGTGGCAACCAGTCCCATGTTTTCAGTTACCGATGCAAGCGAGCTTCTCACTGTTTTCTCGAATTTCATTGAATTAGATCTAGTAATTGACATGGTGAACCCTATGGGGGTATTCGAACATGATGTTCTTATCCCTATTGAGTCCCTTGACATGGGTTCCTTCCAGAGAAATTTTCTTTCTTCTGATGGAGAACTCTTGCAGGCCATGATCGAGGTGTGTCCCTTGACATGTGTTCCTTCCTGTTGGAAGCCATGATCAGGTTCCCATGAGGATGGTTATTTTCCTGTGTCAACCTCATTAAAAAATGAAATAGGTTACCATGAGGATGGTTCTTTTCGTGTGTCAACCTAATTAAAAAATGAAATAGGTTACCATGAGGATGGTTCTTTTCTTGTGTCAACCTCATTAAAAATGAAACATGTTACCATGAGGATAGTTCCATTTACTGTGTCAACCTCATTAAAAAATGAAACATGTATCCATGAGGATAGTTCCTTTTTACTGTGTCAACCTCGTTAAAAAATGAATAAGTTCATGAGGATAATTCCTTTTACTGTGTCAACCTTGTTAAAAAATGAAACATGTCTTTATGAGGATGGTTCTTTTCCTGTGTCAACCTCATTAAAAAATCAAACAGGTTCCCTTGAACATAGTTCCTTTTCTTGTGTCAAGCTCGTTAAAAAATGGAACAAGGTTCTATGAGCATAGTTCTTTTCATGTGTCAAGCTCGTTAAAAAATTAAACAAATCCACTCCTAATTGAGTCGAGTATTTGACTAGATATCGTGAATGATTAAGTCGACTCTTTCATCTGATCTCGTAAATGAACCTTCATTCCATCCAGCTATTAGTAACCAAGATTCTACTTAGGTGAATGAAATGAAGCTTGGGGGGCATTGAAACTTATCTCAAGCATGATTTTTCCTTTGTTTCAAGATTGTGTAAAAATGAAGCAAACCTAGCTCAAGCACAGTTTTCTTTGTTTCAAGCTTGTGTAAAAATGAAACCACTCTCAAGCACAATTTTTATCTGTTTCAAGCTTGTATAAAAATAAAACCTATCTCAAGTTAGTGGGCCTTGTCCCTCCATATAACTAACCTCCCATTCTAGTAGTCCTGATCTGTGTTCCTGTATTTTTTTGTGCAAATGCCATGATATGTTATAAAAAGAGAAAGCCATTTTAAGGATGATTTCATCTTATGCACCAGTAGTGTCTAAAGAGAAAGCCTATCATGAAGCATTTTCAGTGAAAGAAATAACAAATTCTGTGTTTGAGGCCAGTAACATGATGAATAAATGTGATCCCAGACACGAAAAATACATGGTCTGCTGTCTAATGTATAGAGGAGATGTGGTGCCCAAAGATGTGAATGAAACAGTTTCAATGATCAAAACAAAACGAGCTGTGCCTCTCTGTTTTTGCCATGGAATGTGCCTCTTTGGTAACTACTAAATAGCTCAGACATTGTAAGATATGTGTTTAAAGTATAAGAGCCTTGAAAATTTTAAATGTATGCCACTGACATATGATTTAGAATTTGAATTTTGTTTTCTAGTGGTCTTAGAGCAGACAATTTCCACGTGAGATATAAATGTGTGTTCTTTGATATTATCATTGTGGTATAGGAACCTTTCAAAAATCAAGAATGTATTTTCACTTCAAAATATTGGAGTGAACTCTCTGAAGCCTTGTACTCTACATGTTTAGGCTGAAAGGTGGAGCAGAGCAGAGCAGTAAATGCTACTAGGCACTTGACATTTGCACTGAGTTGCAACTAAGGTTTGGTTCCCACCATGTGAACGAAAGAGTTGATATCCCATTGCCAATAGTGGGCCTTGTCCCTCCATATGAATAACCTCCCATTCTAGCAGTCCTGATCTGTGTTCCTATATTTTTTTGTGCAAATGCCATGATATGTTATTAAAAGAGAAAGCCATTTTAAGGATGCTTTCATCTTATGCACCAATAGTGTCTAAAGAGAAATCCTATCATGAAGTAGTGTCAGTGAAAGAAATAACAAATTTTGTGTTTGAGGCCAGTAACATGATGACTAAATGTGATCCTAGACAAGGAAAATACATGGCCTGCTGTCTAATGTATAGAGAAGACGTGGTGCCCAAATTTGTGAATGCAGCAGTTTCAATGATAAAAAAAATGAGCCGTGCCTCTTTGTTTTTGCCATGGCATGTGCCTCTCTAGTAACTACTAAATAGCTCAGACATTGTAAGCTATGTGTTTAAAGTATAAGAGCCTTGAAAATTTTAAATGTATGCCACTGACATATGATTTAGCATTTGATTTTTTTTTCTAGTGGTCTTAGAGCAGACAATTTCCACGTGAGATATAAATGTGTGTTCTTTGATATTATCATTGTGGTATAGGAACCTTCCAAAAATCAAGAATGTCTTTGCACTTCAAAAGATTGGAGTGAACTCTCTGAAGCCTTGTACTCTACATGTTTAGGCTGAAAGGTGGAGTGGAGCAGAGCAGTAAATGCTACTAGGCACTTGACATTTGCACTGAGTTGCAACTAAGGTTTGGTTCCCACCATGTGAACAGAAGAGTTGATATCCCATTTCCAATAGTGGGAATTTTCCCTCCATATAAATAACCTCCCATTCTAGCAGTCTCGATCTGTGTTTGAAGAGGTCATCGCTATTCTGACGGTTTGAAGAGTTTGTCACAATGCCAACATGTTTAAACTCTTGTCGCAGTTCTGATGGAAATCATCGTTGGAATTCTAATGGCCAAAATGGTAGATGGAAAAAAAACGCCGGGGATTGATGAAAAAATTGGCATAGATCTCTTGTAGGAATTAGCCAGTTATTGCTCACATTATTTTCTCACTATTCTACTTATCAGTCATTGCACACCCTGGAGGTTAGAACCAACAATGCAGAGAGAATCTGACCAAGTTGCTCCTTAGCTTCGACCATCCATGACCAAAGTATAGCAGCATAAACCAAAGTACTAGAAAGAAACCATGGGCAGAGTAAAAGTCAAAGGGAAGAGTAGCACAAAAGAGATATGGTCGCAAATATAGGATTTTAAGTGAAAGTAAGTCCTATTTGGAGAAGTGGTTGACCCACAGGTTGAAGTTATAAGATATTTCATGAGAAAAGTGGAGAACACAAAGCTAGTGGACCATGACTTCATCGATCATGATTTCTTCCTGTACTTTCAACCATCCTTCTACAAGGAAAAAGTAACCCTAGAGAATGGCAAAGTCACCTCTCCCTCGAGGCTCGAGTTTGTGTTACTTCAATACTCCATCATCGTCACTTTCTTTAAGGTACCCACCTTTAGAAAAACATGAGAATTCACTTGGTGCAAGACGTTCCTAATTAGCCAAGTGCACCAGAATTGGCTTTGGTTGGATAAGGATTACATATCCATGCCCACGACATCCACTTTATCATAGGGCTATCCATGGATGGGCAGGATGCTATGGATACATTATAGAGATGAGGGGAAAATGAGCAGAAAAATAGGGAATTAAGTCCTAGATCAAGGCCATCAAAGTGGAGGGCTACATCGGTGCTGCACCATGCTACTTATACTCTAGGGTTTTCCTCTGTTTGAGGTCCTTTGTCCCTTAAGCCGATGATAGGTGTTTGGTATGAGTTTTTGGTTCCTTTATCTAATTCAAGAGCTAGAGTAGTAATGAAACAAGACTTCCATTATAAGTTATAGTTCATGAACAAGACCTGGAAATGAAACTATTGTTTGATAAAAACACTAACATTTTAATAAATAATACTTTTCTCTTCCTAGAATCTAAATCTACATATACCTTCGAGATCTCAGATACATGTAGCTGTTATATCTCAGTAAGAGGGTTCCTTCCATTAGAGCTTTATATTGAGGTTGGTTAGATGCTAAAACATCTCTATGTTGTGTTGAGGTTCTCATGGATCTCCTATAGAACCTGTTGTTAGAGCTTATATTAGGATTGCAATAGTATGAGGTTTTATTTATCCATGTTGTTAGTAAGGGTGTATATCCTGATGTGAATTGGGTCTCTGTTTAGGGTTGTTGGGAAATCTCTTTCATTGACACAATTCATTCTGTAGCTCTTCATGATGTGATGACTAAAATTTATAACTTTTCCATATATGCCAGATGGTCATGGTCTGGTATGATTCAATCGCGTTCTCCATATGATGGAATGTGACCCTGCTCTTGATGAAACGATATCTCATATATGGTACATATCACTATATTGATATGATATCTTGATTTTTCATAATTTTTACGTATATACTGGATAGTCATTCGTAGAGGTTTTCCATCCTTGTAAGAAGGTGAATTTTTGGCCATTAATGACGACAAATTATCTTCTCTACGGGCTACGAATTTCTCCTATTCATTATTGATTGAGCTCACTCCATTAAGGGTCGAGATATTTCCACGAAGAACATGTTTTCTTGATCAGAGAACAAATTATTACTTAGGGAGAATGCAAAAGTTAATCTCATTTTATTTGTACATATATTTCCAGAACAACCCTTATTTAAAATAGTTTTCTGAAGCAATCCACATTGTAAATAAGCCAAAGAATATGTGGACTCCTTGTCACAATAGGGCTTGAATGCTTGATTGGATAAATACACTATTTCATCTACAAATCCTGGTCCATTATTTCCATACGAATTTCTGAAGCATGCATCACTAGGTATGTGTTTGAAATTATAGTTTTTGATTGAAGAATAAAATTTTGTCTAGAGATTTTTGTGCCTAGATTAAGGAGGCATAGGAAGGAAATGTCACAATAAGCACAAAATCTTATGATTGTCTAGTTTTGTCTTAGCTATACAATTCTTATAGTTGCAGTCACCACTTTATTCAAAACTCTCCCATGCCACAATCCTGAGCATGAATCTCTTTCAATCAAGGCATGAGTTTAGTACATGTATGTTTCATTATGGTATGAAGCTTCCTAAGAGAAGAATCAAATATGAAAGGGTAACTCAAAGGCTGAAAGTATATTATCTAGTCTGATTCAAAGGAAATAAAATTCTTGACAACAACTGTGAAGTGTGGGGAAGTGGACAACATGCCTTACATGTTTGGAACTTATGCCATGCTTCTATAGTTAAGTAGATATGTATGCATTGAAACCCGAAGGGACAAGTCTGGACTCTAGAGCGTTTCCCTATCAATCATCTTGAGGAGAGTTTGTTGATTACTGATATCATCATGGAATACCTAGTTATGATGACAATGGAAGATATTAAAGTGAATATTCGTTTGTCACTTCAAGTTATTTAGAATATAGTCATAAGGCATTTTAGCATCTATGTCATGAAAGATATAATTGGAAGTATACTAGCTTGACTCCTCAGTTACATTCTCAAGCACTCTTTCAGTATTAAAATAAATATTTCCTGACATTTCTAAGTCTTACAATGACTGAATTTTGTACATCAATCTCCATGATACAATGTTTCCTATCAGTGATCTATAACTTTGTTGCATTATTATTATGTGCACAAACCATTACAGTACCTTTGAACTTGACATCTTGGATGAGGGGTGAATTATTGGAAAAATCATTTTCAAAGAAAAGTTACAAGATCTTCGCATCCCATTGCTGGCCTCTGATTATGAAGTGCAAAGGAGGATGTAATGAAAAATACACATGGGAGGATTTCTAGTAAAAAATTGGGATGTGCATCTTGATTAATCCATGATAGCAAGGGAGAACCTCACCATCTGGTGGATGTATCTGTATCCTAGTCTCTGGAGTAATCCAAAGAATAATTAGATCAATAAAGAGGTATTTTCTACAACAGCTTCTGTCTAAGCTAGCACCTTCTAGCAGTTGAATTCTAAGAAGGTTTTTGCAGCTCGAAACAGGTGGATCTGCAATACAAGATAGCTCCTGAAACAGGTGGATCTTCTTATGAGTACTTTACTAGCTCCCAAAACATAGAAAAAAACCTTTGTTACATTAAAAGCTTATATAATTTTTGTTACAAAAATGAATTTATGGATGTTGCATCAGCAGTCGCAACAGGTAGTGTCTTTAAATTCATAATTATTGATGTACCTTTTATTGTCTAGTAATGAAATATAACACACATTTTACCCAAGGGAAAAAAGGGGGAAAAGGTGCCCATTATAAGAACCAATCACTAGAAAGGCCTCAAATCTTGAACACTAGAAACCGAAAAGTCAAATTTTAAATATAAACAAAGAGAATGTAATCTAAGTAGCTACAACAGGGACTTACATCCATGATTTATCAAATTATCAATATTTAAGTGAAACTAAGCATAGCCAACTATCGCATTTCAATGAGTCCTAACTATTCTCCTTTGTCCTCCATTGTACTTCGAACTTAAGTTTATGCATTAAAAAATCTTGGCATGTGACTTACCAAATCACTGTAGCACCCTTTTTGGTATAATTGTTGCAATTTGCCCAACTGAATCGTACCAATGTTGGAAATCCAAATACTAGATGTTTATTTTCTTCCAGACATGCTTTTGTTTCAAGATCTGTACATAAAACTGGCTTAGAGAAATAGATATAGGACTTGAGGGCACAAGAGGCAGAATAAATAATCACTAGTAACAATTGAAATTTTTGATAGGGAAAGCAAATGCAAAAGAGAATATACCCCCTGGATATCCTGAGCCAAAGTATACCACAAGGTTTTCACTAGCTCTCGCAAAAAAATATAAGCAGATTTCATGACAAAAGTTGTAATTATATAGAAAAAATTCCTAGCCTTGAGAGCAAAACATTTGGCACAAAATAACCATCACATCCAGTTTGGGTAAGAACAACCAGTTTTCCTCTTTTCTTGGGCTTTCATACGGTGTCAAGTTCGACTTTGGGGACTTCAACATGCCCTCAAAACCTCAACCTTGTCTTCCTGAACAGTCCAACAACGAGTTTTCTTGGGCTTTCTTACGGTGTCAAGTTCGACTTTGGGGACTTCAGCATGCCCTCAAAACCTCAACCTCGTCTTCCTGAACAGTCGAAGAGTGGGTACCTCAACCTCGACTTCCTAAACAGTCGAAGAGCGAGTACCTCAACCTCATCTTCATGTACCTCAACCTCGTCTTCCTGAATAGTTGAAGAGCGAGTACCTCAACCTCGTCTTAGTCTTCCTCAACAGTCTTACAGGGGCTTTCTTATACTTTGGGATTTTATTTGTTTTAATGAAATCGAACAGGGGCTTCGAATAATTTGGGCTTTTATTTGTTTTAATGAAATTATTTGTTTTAATGAAATTGAATAGGGGCTTGAACAAGGGCTTCGAACACTTTCGGTTTTTATTTGTTTTAATGAAATCAACCCATGCCATCAAACTTTTACAAAATCTTATGTGGCATGCCATCAAACTTTTACAAATCTTGAAACAATTTTTTTTAATAATTAAAATATTAATATTTATTATTTTAATTATTAATTAAATATAAAATCATAATATATTTAAAATTAATTTTATATAATATAATTAAAACAAATAAAATATAAATATTGATAATTAATATTTTAATAAATTCAATAAAATATAAATATTTTAATCACATTGACCTAATTTTCTAGTTATTGGTGGACATTTATTAAGATTAAAGTATCTATATTATCATATCTCAAGAACAATTAACCAATGCTAGCAGCATTTCCCTAACTCTCTAGTATGAAAGATCAAACAAATAACATAACCCTGCACACCTAACAAGCTCTAACCAACAACATAACTCTGCTATTGATATCATGATCTCCAAATCCCAAGGACAATGAAAGAATATATACTCTCATAGGTTACTTTTAACATGCCCCTTCAAAGCAAGGTCTCATGGGGAACCAAGGCCTAGACCCTAGGTGTTAATGACCATTTGAATCACCCCAAGGTTACATTGGGAACTAGATGCATAATCAAAAGGGACTTAAGCAAATTAAAGGCCAAGTTATATATATATATATATATATATATATATTGGACTCACTTTTATCCCATCACCTAACATGCCCCACTCATCCCATGCCTAATGTTTCTCAGCTAGTATAAAAAATAATCATAATCATCACCATTGCATTACAAATAAATACATCACATTTACCATATTTGTTGCAAGGGATCCCAACTATGCTAGTGTTCACTGAATTTCTGCTGTAGGATACTAGTTGAAATTTTTAACCACGCACACGTAACAGTGCAGAAAACCAGGAACAGACAAAGGGATGGAACCAAGATAGGCTTCCTTTCTTTATAGAGGGTGGTAATTTCTCTCTTGTTTATAGAGGTTGATGAGAATAATTTCACAATGGAGATTTGGATTACTGAAGCCAACCTGAGGAGAACATAGCTTGAACTAGGAAAATCAAGCTCTAAAATCACAGAGGTGATGTGCCTACTAACCATGTAGGAAAAATTCATTGTCTCATGAATCTATGCCATCTAACTCCAAGAAAAAGGAGTCCACCTAGGATTCACACCACCAAGAACCCAAATTGGCTGGAATAAACAAGCAATGCTCTTAGTGGTACTGAGTTTGGAGATGCCATCCAAAGTCTCTTGTATAGAGAGAATCAACTCTTGAACAGATAAATCTAGGCCTCTCTAATCATACCGATGAAAGAAAGTCACAAGAGAACCTCTTGAGTCCCAAAAAAAACAACAGAACCTTCCTAAAAAAAGTGATCATTAAACTTGATCTCATGGAGATGGCATCGCTGTGATCCTGTCAACCCTAGGATGAAATGAATCATCTTAATCGATAGCTGTTAGGAGAAAAACCCACAATTAGTCAAGCGTGATATGAAGACCATGAACCCAATGATATCATATGTAATCAAGATGGACAATGGGATTGTTGAAAAGTGTAGCAAGAGAAGGTCTTCTCGAGTGCGTGCCTTAGCCAAAAAGACCATGATTTGTCTTCCTTTGTCCATGGACGATGTTAGAATGGGGTCTCCTAACAAGCTGCGAAACTGGTCCATTTTGAGTATTTTTGATTATATTTAGTCTAGCGGAGGGGTTTTGGGGTGGGTCAAAGCCCCGAAAGCATTGTATTGGATAAAAGGGAAAACTAGGGGTCCGAAAACCATGGGTTGCGGACCATAGGAAAGTCTAGGCTAGATTGTTATAAATAGAGATGCATTTTGTATTGTAAAGGATAAGAAATGATGAGCTATTGATGCAAATTGTGATTTAAGCTATCTGTTTGGGTTTGGGGGAACAGACTCCTGCTGGATGTGTGCGCGGAGATCCAAGTCCAGCTGTGTGCGAACCCTGCTACTGTGTGCGCAGGTTGGGAAGGGAATTGTAAGAATTGATGAATGAATGAATGCGAAGGATTGTTAGAGGACTGAATCTGTGAGTACTTTTATGTGAATTACTGATAATTGCTGTATTGTGCGTTTTTTTTCCTTAAGCTGCGAAAGATCTGTATACTGTGTTCTTGGATCTAGATCTGTTATGCTCTGTTTATGTATTGCTGTGTTGATGATATAACAAGCATATAACTATAGATCTAGTGCATGTGGATGCGAATAGATACTTAATTAACCTTACGCAGAACAAGGTAATTGGGGATTACAGGACCTACTACAGTTCTGCTTGCTTTACCCATCCTTTCTTAGGGTGCGGAAACCTGGTTCTAGCACCCACCCATACTACTTCGAGTGAGACTTTGACCTGCGCAAGCAGGTCACTACCGAAAGGGCCAGTAGTATAGGGGTTTGCTGGCAAACCTTGCACACCGAACCTGGGTCAGGACCCCTCGAGCCAACAAATGGTTCCATTGCTGGGACCAGAAGAAGTCTGAGGAAGTGATCTGGTACTGACAAGAAAATACTGAAGATCTGATGTGAAAGTGAATGAGCGCTACTCTGGAGGAGAGTATAACACGAAGCGGTAGGTATTATCAAACCAATCCAGAAAATAATCACTCTGCCCGTAGCCTGCCAAGGAGAGCAACGACGCAAGGGTCTTCAGGTTCCTAGGAGGGCAAGCCCTCAACTGGAGCCTTGTTAGAAGGAGACATGGCAGTACACTTGAAATTGCCTACCTTTAAAGGTGCGGTCGATGAAGACATGGATTTTTTTTGGTTCGTGGCTGACTCGATTTGGACGACACAGGGGGTGGTGAGCGATACTGTGAAAAAAGCACAATTGTCCTTGGCCTTTGAAGATAGAGCACTGGATTGGTATATGCGGTACATATCTCAAAATGGAAGTGCATCCCTTCAAAATATTAAGGATGCCCTAAAACAACAGTTCCGAAAGCCAAATTCATACTCTCAGTTGGTAGCCGAAGTAAAAGACTTCAAGCAAGGTATGTCTGAGTCAGTCTGGGAAGCCAATCAGCGATTGAAGAAAGCAATTAGGGAAGGAGGGTTCAATTATGATGACAGACAACACACGGAATGGTTCATCGCCATGTTTCTACCTCACTTACGCATACCAATGGGCCAACAGACCTTCGAGTCGCAGGAAAAAGCCCTAGAAACTGCTATGAATCTCAAAGCCGCGTCCAAGGATGAAATGCTAGGGGGAGTACAACAAATTCAAGAGCAGCTCAGAGCCATGCACATGGAAATATAGAACTTGCAGATGGAACGGGGAAAAGGAGTTAGCATAGACCTTTGGTGCATACGATGTTGGGTGTCTAGTCATACTAAGGACCAGTGTCCCCTATTGGCGGATTACCTACAGACAGGGGGACCTAGTTCGCTGCGCCCCGGATCCAGCAGACCTGCGCTCTGGTGCGATGAATGCTGGGTAGCGGGACTACATGATACGACCCAGTGCCCCCGACTAAGTATGGGTGATCTGAAGCAACAATGGTGCAGGTTATTCTGATCAGTAGGGCACGATGAGTAGAATTGTCGCACATATGAGCTATTAGTAGATCGGGGAAACCTCTATAGGGTACAGTCAGATCCCGCGTCGCTGAGATCCCCCGCGACTTTTGGTGGCTCCCCAACAAGGGGTAGGGGAGGTCAGGGAGGGAGCGCAGGACGGGGGCAGGGGAAACTGATCTGCTATAATTGCAGAGAGATAGGGCACTTCACAAGGGACTGTCCAAATCCCACCAGGAAATCCTACAAATATTGCTAGTAGCTGGACCATGAGATTGAAGATTGCCCAATTTTAATATCCAAGATGCAGGAAAAACAACCCACCCCTACGCAGAATGTGCAAAGGGTTAAAAATAAGCTACGCAGCGGGATGGTCACCTAGGGAGCAAGGGGAGAAGTGCAAATTAGAGAACAACCACTACGGGTAGGCCCTGTGCAGCTTCCAGTGCACCTCTAGAGAAAGGAAGAGGTTGACCCCTTCTAACGACATGCTTGAAACTACTACGTAACCAACTGGCTGTACAAACTCTTCAAGTATTACTACATAGCTGCGCAGCCCGGCCCAGTACAATACCTGAGACCGAAGGTGTCCACTGGCTATATGGTTACAAGAAATGCACTGGACAAGAAATGCGGCTGACTGCGCAGATTGGCGACTATGAGATGGACCAAGTTATTCTCGATTTGGGGTTGGATGCGAATGTAATGACAAAGCAGACATGGCAACGAATGGGTGAACTTAAGTTGGAATGGTCCACTATCCAGCTGTGCATGGCGAATCAATAGAAGGGCATACCACTAGGACGGTTGCCAAGAGTCATGGTAGATATCGTGGGAGTAAAAGTCCTAGCTGACTTTGAGGTCATTGAAATCGTGGAAGATGCGGATCCGTACCCTGCACTACTTGGGCTAGACTGGGCTATAGACATGGGGGGTGTCATCAATCTCAAAAAGCGCAACATGGTGTTCGAAAACAATGGTACACGCGTAATAGTACCACTAGATCCAGCAGAAGGCGCGTGGTATACGGAACCAGCCTACGAATGGGAGGAACTAGACCACATTTACAGATTGACTGCGCAGGATGAAGACATGAGTAAAACCACAACAGACGAGATATTCTGGAGGGGCAGTGAATGCTGTTCTAACGCTGATGAGGAACTGGAAAGTTGGAAAAACCAGTTACACGAGGTTTCGGCACTATGCTGCCCCTGGGTCACAAGAACCCTCTACTGTATTACCTCAAAGGTAAGAGATCTACCCCACTTTGATGAGGCTGGTAGTGTCCAGGAATTCCTAAGAACACTAGAAGCTAGGGTACCAAGAGAACGACGGCTCTGGGCCCTTAATCTGGCCATGCGCAAGACACCTATGCGTTGGTGGGACACCCACAATAAAGCATTCCTGGATTGGGAAACGTGTCAGGAAATGATGCTTCTACGGTTTGCCCCTTTAGCTGACATACACACCAGGGTGTTCCTCGGACCCGGGGATCCCTGCGCACATCTACGTGTTTGGATGACCAAATTGTCCGACCGAACTACAAAATAATGGGTCCATCTATTTTTTCATGCCTTGGGTCCTATCCCGGCTGCTTGGTACTTAGATGTGAAATTGCACAAGCGCACCCGCCACTGGGAAATGCTAAAGGAGGACTTTGCCGGGACATTCGGATTGATTGGAGGGAAAAAGACGCTTGACGAAGCTCTGCAAGACATTGATGCATTTGTCTTTAAGAATACTCCTTACCGCGCCGCCCCAATGGTCCTGAAATCGGACGCGCAGATGCACGAAATAGCCAATTGTCAGAGCTTGGCGATTGATGGGGATGAGGATAATCCTCGAAACATTTCCATCCCAGAATATGAAGGAGAATTCGCTATTGTGGGGCCATCACTACAAAATCTTGACATAGCACAACCTCTAAAGCTGCGTGACGTTAATATTGGGATGGAGAAACACTTTAAGCTGACTAAGATTGGGGACTATTGGGATGAGGGGACTATAGGAAAAATCACAGAATTACTCACGGAATATCAGGACCTATTTCTGACGAAGTTCTCTGAGCTCAAAGGCATCAGCGGGGACCTCGGTATAATGCATATCACTCTGAAACCTGAGGCGCGCCCCGTCAAGCAGCGACCATACTGAATGAATCCCAAATACAAGCAAAAGGTCAAGGAAGAGCTGGATAAAATTCTTGCCGTAGGTATCATTGAACCAGTTGAGCAGTCAGATTGGGTAAGTCCAATGGTCGTCCAGGAAAAGAAGACCAAGGGAGAAATACACATTCGCATGGATCTGCGCAAGTTAAATGATGCCTGCGTCCATGACCCCTTTCCTACACCCTTCTCTGACGAAATACTTGATAGCGTGGGCAGACAGGAGGCCTATTCCTTCACCGATGGGTTCTCAAGGTACCATCAGAATTGGATTGCACCTGAAGGTCGCAGTAAGACTACTTTCGCGACTGAATGGGGGTTTTCTAACATACGGTCATGCCCTTTGGCCTAAAACACACACCTGCTATTTTTTCAAGGGTCGTAGTTGCTGTATTCAAGGAATTTATTCAGAAGTTCCTGGAGGTTTATTTCAATGATTGGATAGTTTTTGGCTTAGTCAAGGAACATGTCTCTAACCTGTGACTAATGTTGGAGGCATGCTGGAAGCACCAGATCTCCTTGAATATTAAGAAGTGCATTTTTTGTGTGCCATTTGGAATCCTGCTTGGGCACATAGTCTGTCGGCAGGGATTGATGGTTGATCTTGTGAATGTAGTCGTAATTATAAACCTGGTAGTCCCCACAATGGAGAAACAACTGTTCTATTCTCGGACACACTGGTTATTACAGGAAATTCATTCAGGGGTACGCCCTGATTATAGCGCCTATAGAAAAGCTATTAAAAAAAGATGTTTCTTTCCTTTGGGATGATGAATGTCAGAAGAGCTTTCAACTGCTCAAAGAGAAGATGATCTCTGCCCCCATACTAATATTTCTTGATTGGTCAAATGAATTTCATGTACACGTGGATGCGTCAGGTATCTCTTTGGGAGCTGTTCTCACTCAACTTGGAGAAGGAGATATCGACCACCCAGTTGCCTTTGCGAGTCGGAAAATCTCGGGTGCAGAACGAAACTACTTCACGAATGAGCGCGAAGGATTGACTATGGTCTATGTGCTAAAAAAATATCGGCACTATCTACTGGATGGACACTTTAAAATGTTCACTGATCATTCAGCTTTAAAATACCTGGTCAACAAGCCTGTGTTGGGGGGGAAGATTTGCCGTTGGCTGTTGCTATCCCAGGAGTATGATTTTGAGATCATCGTCAAGCTTGGAATATTGAATGCTAGCCCGGATCATCTGTCTCGCATTGAAATAGAAGAAGAACCTACTAGTTTGGATGAAGGCTTGCCGGATGCGCAACTGTTTACCATTAAGGTGGTTGACGCACACTTTGTTGATATCATTGAGTTCCTCACTACAGGCACGGCCCCGACTGGATATTCTATACAGTAGAAGAAGGAATTAGTTACTTGGGCCACGGACTTTACTATCCTCACCGGTTAGTTATACAAGCTAGGTGTCGACGAAATACTACGCAGATATGTCCTAGAACATGAACGACCTGTCATGTTAGCAGAAGCACATGAAGGTGTCGCAGGAGGCCACTATGCAGGATGTGCAACAACACAAAATATTTTGAGGGCTAGGTTATGGTGGCCTACTTTGCATCAAGATTAATACACCTATTTTCGGTCTTGCGATGCCTGCTAGCGCACAGGACGACCTTCACACCGAGATGAGATGCATTTATAGCCTCAAGTGGCTTTACAGGCTTTTGAAAAATGGGCCATTGATTTTATAGGACCCATTAATCTGCCAGGAAAGAAAACAAGTGTGCGCTACATTATCACCACCACTGAATACGTCACTCGATGGGCTAAGGCACAAGCGGTGAAAGATTGTACTGCAGATACTGCTGCGCACTTCATCTTTGAGCAGATCTTGACCAGGTTTGGCTACCCAAAAATCCTAATAAGTGACAGAGGTACACACTTTGTCAACCAGACGATTCAAGCCTTGAATGAGGAATTCCGGATCCACCATGTGAAGAGTACCCAATACCACCCTTAGGCAAACAGGGTGGTTGAGGCTTTTAACAAAATTTTGGAACAAGAATTAACTAAGGTTTGCAATGCCGATCGTAGTGACTGGGATGTTCGCATTCCCTCTGTTCTGTGGGACTACTGAACGACCTGCAAGAAGCTAACATGCAAAAACCCCTTCCGGTTCCTATGGAAAAGAGGCCATTATGCCCATTGAATATGTTGTTCCTAGCCTACGCATTGCAGCATTTACCAATATGGCGGACCTCGATATCATAGAGGAGCGTCTGGTGCAACTTGTGGCTCTGGAGGAAGACCAGTTTATTGCTTATTTTCATCAACAGGTTTAGAAGGCTCGTGACAAAGCATGTCATGATCGACATATTCGCCAAAAGACGTTCCTCACAGGTGACCTTGTCCTTTTATACGATAGCCAATTTTCAAAACATCCAGGCAAATTCCGACAACACTGGCTGGGTCCCTACACAGTTAAAGAAATCATGAATGGTGGAGTAGTCCAGCTAGCTACCCTGCACGGAGACATCATACCAGGCTTTGTCAATGGTAGTCGACTCAAGCCTTACCGGGTTCAATGACTCTATGATAGTTACAGTGACTCAAGACGAGTCACAAGATTGTGTTGGGGGACTGTTGGAACGGGGTATCCTAACAAGCTGCGAAATTGGTCCATTTTGAGTATTTTTGATTATATTTAGTCTAGTGGAGGGGTTTTTGGGTGGCTCAAAGCCTCGAAAATGTTGTATTGGATAAAAGGGAAAACTAGGGGTCCGAAAACCATGGGTTGCGGACCATAGGAAAATCTAGGCTAGATTGTTATAAATAGAGATGCATTTTGTATTGTAAAGGATAAGAAATTATGAGCTATTGATGCGAATTGTGATTTAAGCTATCTGTTTGGGCTTGGGGGAATGGAATCCTGCTGGCTATGTGCACGAAGATCCAAGTCCAGCTGTGTGTGGACTCTGCTGCTGTGTGCGTAGGTTGGGAAGGGAATTGTAAGAATTTATGAATGAATGAATGCAAAGGATTGTTAGAGGACTGAATCTGTGAGTACTTTTATGTGAATTACTGATAATTTCTGTATTGTGCGTTTTTTGTCCTTAAGCTGCGAAAGATCTGTATACTGTGTTCTTGGATCTAGATCTGTTATGCTCTATTTATGTACTGCTGTGTTGATGATATAACAAGCATATAACTATAGATCTAGTGCACGTGGATGCGAATAGAGACTTAATTAACCCTGCGCAAAACAAGGTAATCGGGGATTACAGGACCTAGTGCATCTCTGCTTTCTTTACCCATCCTTTCTCAGGGTGCGGAAACATGGTTCCAGAAACCACCCATACTACTTCGGGTGAGACTTTGACCTGCGCAAGCAGGTCACTGCCGAAAGGGCCAGTAGTATAGGGGTTTGTTGGCAAACCTTGCACACCGAACCTGGGTCAGGACCCCTCGAGCCAACAGACGAGTTCGTGGAGATGGTGAATTCATGCGTAGTGTTGGAGGATCAGTTACATGGACCTTCTTTAGTTTGACTACAAGTTCGAGAGGAAGTTATAAATTTAGAGGAGGATGAGTTGGGAGATTCAATCCTTGATTGAAGCAAGGACGAGTTAGAGAACCAGTTAGATTCTATTAACTATTCAATCAAAACACATGTTCTAAATTTGTAACTTGCCAATTTTAGCATGGATTGAATCAATAAAGGAGGAAAAAGGCACAAAGTTTCATAGTTGTTTTGTGCACAAAGGACTGTGACAAGACACAACTCACAAGATTGTGAGAGAGAGCACAAAATTGTGTGAGAGATATTTGTTGTGAGTGTGTATCTTGGAATAGCCAATACGCAACATTGAAGAGAGCTTTTCTTGTGGCATAATTGCACTAGGAAATAGGGTAATTCCGTGCTAGGAAATAGGATTCAAGCCCTAAAGAATAGGGAGTACTCTACACTAGGAACTAGGAAACCTGTGCACTAGGAGAAAGGGTCTATGTGTTTGCAAGGTTAGTCCAACTAGGAAAACATGAGGACAAGATTGTTTTCAGGGTGATAGTTTGAAGAGCATAGCAGATCAGTTCCTTGGATAACAATATGTCGGTCCTAGGGCTAAGGTCAAATCACAGTTTATAAGGAGCCTCAAATTTACGTGCATGGAAGAAGCAAATCACAGTAGTGTTGGAAGATAATGGGGTGGCAGAGTATGTCAAGTACGCAATAGTGCCACCTCAAGATCCCCAACGGTTGGCCCAACATACTAAGAATGACACCAAGGAAAGAAGGATCATTCTAGAGGGGGTCAGAGATCACATTATTCCTCATCTCAATGAGAAGAAGATAATGTATGAGATGTTTAAATTTAAATCCATCTTCAATTTGTTTCAGGCTTCCAGTGATGTCACGAAGCTTTCTCTCAAAGAGAAGCTAAGAAGTAAGTAGATAAGCAAAGATGAGCCCATCATCACATATCTTTCAAAGTTCACTCAGGTTCAAGATGAGCTAGGTGGTGTGGGAATCCTTCCACATGACCATGAATAAGAAGTATTTTAGCTACCTTAACAAGAAGGACATGCAATTTCAGATTGAGCTAGGAGATGGAGGTTCCTTCTGAGAAAGTATGAAGCTAGATGCATTCTCCCATCATATGTCTAGAAGAACCATTATCAATAACCCATACATTCTCATTCTTGAAAGTCCCAAACAAAGCAGAAAATAAACTTCCATCCATTACTTCTAGCTTGGAAATGATCTTCAAAATGAAACCCTTGATGAATGTAGTGAGATTCCCAACAAACTTGAAACCCTTGCCATAATGCCAACTAGGATCTGATCTTTAGTCTCTTTCTTGCACCTTAGCTCTGATACTATGTTGAAAAAATGTTTGAACGCGTTCGGGTCGCATTCAACCCAGCCCAACCTTGATGAATGAATTTCGTGCCTTCAAACATTGTTCTGCACGTCCTGAACACGGACGCGCTGCATGAACCTAACTCGACTTGAACGTGCCCGCCCTGAACACTGTTCTGCACGAGTCTTGCGGAAGTACCCCGTGTGGTCACAAATTAGCAAATTTGATACGGGCGCCCTCAACCGAAATGACCTGACCCAAACGCATTTGGGCGGGCGCCCTCCGCCGAAACGACCCGACCCGAACGAGTTTGGGCAGGCGCCCTCAACCGAAAAGACCCAACCCGAACGGGTTTGAGCGGGCGCCCTCAAACGAAACGACATGGCGAGCCGGACCGAATGAAGGCACAAGGGAGCAAACATAAAATGGGCTGCACGAACATGCACAAGGCACCTGTGCAATCACAACTTAGCAAATTTGATACGGCCTCCCTCAAACGAAATGACCCGACCCGAACGCGTTTGGGTGGGCGCCCTCACACGACACGACACAACGCGCACGACCGAACGAAGGCATAAGGGAACATCCAGAAAATAGGCCACACAAACGTGCACAGGGCACCCATGTGGTCACAACTTAGCAAATTTGATACGCGCGCCCTCAACCGAAATGACCTGACCCAAACGCGTTTGGGCAGGCGCCCTCAACCGAAACGACCTGACCCAAATGCGTTTGGGCAGGCGCCCTCAACCGAAACGACTCGACCCAAACGTGTTTGGGCAAGCGCCCTCAACTGAAACGACTCGACCTGAACGGGTTTGGGCGGGCGCCCTCAAACGAAATGACATGGCGCACCCGACTGAACGAAGGCACAATGGAGAAAACGACAAACGGGCCACACGAACGTGCACAAACCACCCGTGCGGTCACAACTTAAAAAATTTGATATGGCCGCCCTCAAACGAAACGACCCGACTTGAACGCATTTGGGCAGGTGCCCTCACACGGTGCGACACGGCGTGCACAACCGAACAAAGGCATAAGGGAGAAAACGGAAAATGGGCCACACGAATGTGAAAAAGCCACCCGTGTGGTCAAAACTTAGCAAATTTGATACAACCACCCTTAAACGAAACGACCCAACCCGACCCGAACGTGTTTGGGAGGGCGCCCTCACACGGCGCGCCCGACCGAATGAAGGCACAACGGAGCAACCAAAAAACAGGCACAAATTAGCAAATTTGATACGGGTGCCCTCAACCAAAACGACCTGACCCAAATGCGTTTGGGCAGGCGCCCTCAACTAAAACGACCTGACCCAAACGCGTTTGGGCGGGCACCCTCCACCGAAATGACCCAACCCGAACGGGTTTGGGTGGGCGCCCTCAAACGAAACGACACGGCACACCCGACTGAACGAAGGCACAAGGGATAAAATGGAAAATGGGCCGCACGAACATGCACAAGGCACCCTCGCGGTCACAACTTAGCAAATTTGATACGACCGCCCTTAAACGAAACGACCCGACCTGAACGCGTTTGGGCGAGTGCCCTCACACGACGCAACACGACGCACATGATCGAACAAAGGCACAAGGGAGAAAACGAAAAATGGGCCGCACGAACGTGCATAGGGCACCCATGCAGTCACAACTTAACAGATTTGATACGGGTGCCGTCAACCGAAACAACCCGACTCAAACACGTTTGGGCGGGCGCCCTCAACCGAAATGACCCAACCCAAATGGGTTTGGGCGGGCGCCCTCAAATGAAATGACACGGTGCGCCCAACCGAACGAAGGCACAAGGGAGCAAACGACAAGCGGGCCGCACGAACGTGCACAAGGCACCCGTGCGGTCACAACTTAGAAAATTTGATACGGCCGCCCTCAAACGAAACGACCCGACCTGAATGCGTTTGTGCAGACGCCCTCACACGACGCAACACGGTGCGCACGACCGAACGAAGGCACAAGGGAGAAAACAGAAAACGTGCCGCACGAACGTGCAAAAGGCACCCGTGCGTTCACAACTTAGCAAATTTGATACGGCTGCCCTCAAATGAAACGACCCGACCAGACCCAAACGCGTTTGGGCGGGCACCCTCACACGACACGCTGGACCGAATGAAGGCACAAGGGAGCAAACGACAAATGGGCCGCACGAACGTGCACAAGGCACCATGCGGTCACAACTTAGCAAATTTGATACGGTCACCCTCAAACGAAACGACCTGACCCGAACTCGTTTGCGTGGGCACCCTCAAACGAAACGACCCGACCCGACTCGAATGCGTTTGGGCGTGCACCCTCAAACGAAACGACCTGACCCGAATCGAATGCGTTTGGACGGGTGCCCTCAAACGAAACGACCCGACCTGACCCGAACGCGTTTGGGCAGGCGCCCTCAAACGAAATGACTTGACCCGACCCGAACGCGTTTGGGCGGGTGCCCTGACACGACACACCCGACCGAACGAAGGCACAAGGGAGAAAATGGCAGACGGACCGCACGAACGTGCAAAAGGCACCCGTGCGGTCACAACTTAGCAAATTTGATACGACCTTTCTCAAACAAAATTTAAAAATAAATAAATTATTGAATATATTTAAAAAAAAAAACTAAACCAAATATTTTACTTTTTAACTTCCACAATATTCCTCAACAGTAAGAGCTCAGCCTACAACATTTCATGTCAACCCTTAATGTATCCCACCATATAATGGTGAAATATGAGATCAAACAACCCCTATCCATGGTAAAACAAAATTTCAAGATAAAACAAAAAGTTGTTGAGTGATGCATTAATTTAAATTCATTATAGGTATTAAAACCTAAATTCTCTATAGGCTTTTGAAATGCATAGTCACAATGTCTATAATTATTATTTTTTACTTAAGTACATCATTAAATGTCATGTGTTTTCCAATATGTAGTAAATTAAATGCTACCCCAAACAAAAAGTACAAATCAAATTATTTAGCTTGAGAGTTGTAATATAAACTTTATCATATGCCTTTAAATTTCGGTATTCTGACGGTTTTTCCCTCAACATCGCAAGACCGACGGTTCCCTTAAACGTCGTAAGACCGATGACAGTCTCCTAAACATCGCAATATCGACTGTTTGTCCTATAACGTCGGTATTCTGATGGTTTTTCATGTAACATCGGTATTTCGACGATTTTCCTAAACTTCGTTGTTTCGACGATACTCCAAAAACGTCGCTAGAGCAACGGTTGTTGGCGAGATTTGAAAAATTGATAAAAAATGGGGAAATTTCCAATAATACGTCAAAAGTTTTGGAACAAAATTGTTGGAATTTTGGCCAAATGTACTAGTGTGCCTTGCAAAATGGCCATATCCGTGACAGTGCCTGCATTTAAATGGAAGGTGCTCATAATCCAGCTCCTGGATATGGGTCCAGTCAGCAATCGTTAATTTGATAGCTTTAGGTAGCCCAACTTCCAAATCCACCTCGACACATATATGTGCGCATGAGTATTGATCTTTTCTCACTGCTTGATCAATATAATTTCTGAGGGTATTGCTAATGGTTTGGAGAGACTGATGGTTCCAGCAATGTAGTGGGAGATATGGGAGGCTTACCCACAATAGAACAGTTGAAGGCACATATTGAGCGTGATCTAAGTTAGGGGTCCATTTATTTAAGTATAGTCCCTTAGGACCCATAAAATATGGGCCATTCCTGAAGATGAGGCTTCTGTCTTCCACATTCTCAAAAACAAAAACAAAGTATCCTTTGCCTACGAAGTGGCTTTTGATGCCTTCCGAGACTAAAGGAATCCAGTTCCTCTGCACCCAGTCTTCCATAGCTTTGGGAGAGGGCCAGAGGCCAGTAAACTATCCAATGAGCCCTCTTTCAGCCAGGTTCAATGCAGATCGACAAGTTTCTTCGATTTGAAGGGCCATCAAAGGGATGCTATCCAACTTCTTCATGAACATTTGTTGAGATCCAGTCAGAGGGCGCTTGTTGCTGGATGCTATCAGTTTCTTGAATGCAAGGAATTCTATAGGAGGAGGAAGGGGAGCCTCGGGTCCCCCTCCTGATGCCATGGCGGTTGGGAGGTCACAGGTAGGTCAGCTCGCTCTCGACCTGTCAGAGCGCGCGCTAGCTAGTACAATAAAATCATCTAGTCATATATTTTAACCCTAGACTAAATTAGTCATTTTTAGTTTGGTCACTTAAAATTGATCAAATTTAGTAGTAATTCACTTGAAATAATTGTGGTGACTAACTTTTTTAGTCACCTAGTCACTAATTTCATCATTTTCTACTAGTGCATCCTCTCAGAGAAATGTATGCCAGATGATTGGCAAATGGCTCCTCAAGAAGAAAGAATTCTCCAAGGCCTCCACCTAGCGCCTAGCATGGTCTCCCCAGCTTCTTGGAAAGCTATCCCTGACATAGGGGACACCATCAGGATCTTCAAACCTCCTCTAGAAGGATTCATCAAACTCAACTTTGATGGAGCCTCGAAAGGCAACCCGAGGCAAGCAGGGGTTGGGGGGATTTTTCGAGATCAACATGGCATAACAAGATTCATATATGGTGACTCCTGTGGCTTTGCTAGGAACAATGAAGCATAATTCATAGTAATGCACCAAGGTCTCCTCTTGGCCATCAGGCTAGGATACAAAAAGCTAGTAATCGAAGGAGACTCTCAGTTGGTTACAAAAAATCTCAAAAAACTTAATCAGGAACGAAGTGGGGCAAACTAAGCCAAATATGGCATACTTCTTCACATGTGCAGGGATTGAAGGATACAAAGAAGAAATTTGATTATATCATTATCACCCATGTAAGGAGGGAAGGAAACAGAGCAGTTGACCTCCTGGAAAATTGTGGTTGTGCTCACCTGAATGAACCTATTGAATTAAGCATGCCTCCTAATCTCGGGGAAGAACGATGGATCAAGCTGTAGAGCATAAAAGAGCAGGACAGGTCGGAGGGCAGAGCTCACCTAAATTTCTTGGACTCAGCTCCCCGATCAGGGTGTAACGAAGAAGATCGACCCTCCCATCAGTGTTAATGGTAGTGTCCTTGGGGTTGAAGCCAACCACCTTCCACATGAGTGGCAAGGGCGGCAGGCTGTATTGTCGCATGCAGCACGAGGTGAGGTAGCGGGACAGAGGCCCACGCATGGAGCTTAAAACAGGGTGGAGGAAGGCGTGGGGGTTTTGTTATGACGAAAGACTTTGGTACAGGCACAACAGCGGGATAAAAAACCTCCATTGCACTTCCACCACGATGAAACTCAGGTATGTGCTTGGTTTCCTCTCCCTTTTTCATGCCATGTTTATGTTTTATGATTTGGGCCGGTCTCTATGGGAGTATAAGGTGATTAAGCTGGACTGGTATAGTCTTCTGCTGGGTAGGGGAGAGCAGAACCATTACAAATTTGGTTGGGGGAAGGTTAGGGTTATTTTGGGTCTCTGCCTCTGTGTTAGAGTAGGAATTGGGCATGGCCTCAACTTTCACTCGAGTGTGAGTCTGTCAGGTAAGGGATGCCAACAAGATGGAATGGTGAGGGGTCAGACAATCCTGCCAGGGTATAGAGTTAAGGAGCAATCATGGGTTGTGTTTAGTTCAAAGGCTTTGCTGGTTTATACCACCTTGAGCTACTTGGGCTCAGTGCGCCTAAGGAATGGGAGAGGGAATTCCACCCAGGCCCGAGCAATGGGCAGCGACGCCTCCTTTGTCAATTTCGAGGGTGGGAGGTATGACGAGAGAGAGGACACCAGAAGGGAGGTCAGGAGATTGAAGGAAGGCATGAGCTCTTCGGGTTATGGGGATAATTTATGGGGTGCGTGGGACCGTCAGGGACAGAGGTGGCAGAAATTAAGAAGGGTATGAGGGCGATGGGTCCACAGAGGGACGGGCAGGGGAGAAGTCCTGGGAAGAGGCCCTCGGGTCACCTTTCTTTTGATAACTGGGATGCATGGACCTTTGATTGTTTTCATTATATGGAATTATGCCTTTGTTTGATTGTGTGGACATGTCACCTACCTGGAAACCTAGTCAAAGATTGTGGGTTGGCATGCTCCAAGAGTCTTGCAGCTCGCGACCATTCCAAGAGCCCTACAGCTTGAGGCCATGGCTGGAAAGATAAAGGAAAGGAGGTAGAAGCCCAACCTAGCTCACCCCCGAGCAAGCCGAGAGGAAGGAGGCCTGCAATCGATGTGATCCAAGAGGCAGCGAAAGCATACCACGAGAACACATCAGAGCAAATTCAAAATATCATTGAAAAATGGGAAGCTGACATAAATAGACATGCAGAGACAAAGATGGATACTAAGGAATGGAGAGGTTTAATACCAGATTTGGGACAAACAAGGGGCAGACTAATATAATTCAAGCAGACACTGTATCTTTATTGGTCTATGAAGAGCATCCTTGGCAAAGCCTTGGAGCAGATCTCTATGAGCCTGGTGAAATTAGCCCAAGACTTCCCAGACTACAAGAGCGAGTTCAATGAGATCAAGTTCCAGCTGAGGAAAAGAGTTTGAAAAGAGTTCAAAAAGATCAAGTTCATATTGACGATGGAGCTATGTAGTTTAATTCAGGGTTTTATTTAGTCCTAGATGGACCTTTTAAAAGCTTTGATGGAGGGCGTAAAAAATACCCTCACAAAGATACATTTTCAACCTTCGGAACAGAAGTTCTTCCAAAAAAGAGTAACCCAACTCCATCGAATTCACCCTTATTTTATTTTGAAATTACAATAATATAAAAATATTTATCTTAATTGTCTTGTTCATAAAATAAATGATTATGTAATATGGTTTTGTGTATTTATT
The DNA here is from genome assembly GCA_034641835.2 of Pinus albicaulis. Classification (NCBI taxonomy): domain Eukaryota; kingdom Viridiplantae; phylum Streptophyta; class Pinopsida; order Pinales; family Pinaceae; genus Pinus; species Pinus albicaulis. The sequence continues at coordinate 669,190,321 of CM076569.1, read as the reverse complement.
TTCTCATGAGAATAATATAAAAAGTAAGTAATTGAAATAAAATATTTAGAAAACAGTTACTTTGAATTTGTTGTATTTATGGTGCAAAATGAGAATAATATAAAAAGTAAATAATTGAAATAAAATATTTAGAAAACAATTACTTTGAATTTGTTGTATTTATGGTGCAAAATGAGAATAATATAAAAAGTAAATAATTGAAATAAAATATTTAGAAAACAATTACTTTGAATTTTAGTTTTACATGTAAACATGACAAACAAATAAATATTATAAAATAAATATTTGTGAGTTTAGTTCTAATTTATATATTCATAATATAAATATTTGTAATTTTTTTATAGTTATGGTGACAATTCACATTAATAAATCCACTTGTACATGCGAACATGGCAAATACAAAGTTAACTACCTTTATAGAACTTGACAATATAGCATGCACCACTTCTTTAAATATATGGTGATATACTCCACTTCCAATAAGATCAATAAAAAAATATTTCACTTTAACATCACATAGTAAGAATGGTGCTAACTTGTCCGTCAAATATGGTGATTATATACTTCATTTTTAATATGATACATAAACATTTACACCACATTAACACTACATAACGTAAGTGGTACTAACTTATGATGATACAATTCATTTTTAATATAATACATAAACATTTACACCACATTAACACCACATAACTTAAGTGGTGCTAACTTATGGTGATATACTTCATTTTTAATATAATACATAAACATTTACACCATATTAACACCACATAACTTAAGTGGTGCTAACTTATGGTGATATACTCCATTTTTAATATGATACATAAACATTTACACCACGTTAACACCACATAACATAAGTGGTGATAACTTATAGTGCTAAAAGAGAGCTTTTCTTGTTGTGAAGTAAATTGACAGAGGTGCTTCTTGATTCATATGTTGGTGATTCACACACAGTTATGATCTCCTGTATTTCTCCAAATGCAGGCTCATCTGAACATACACTGAATACACTCAGATATGCAGATAGGTGAAAATTCAAAATACTGTGCTATCACAAGAAATGAATGCAATCATGATTTTTGCAGTTAGTTTTTGTAGTATTCTATGATTGTTTCGTATGATAAATGGTCAGATGTGTGACTGGAGAACTGCAGGGTCAAAGGACTTTCAAAGGGAAACAATAAAAGGGATCAAACTGATCAAACTGTAAGCAGTGCAGCTTCTACCCCCAAGGTTTCACAACCTTCGCTTCCTGTGCCTTATGGGGAGTCTTCTGATTATAATCACGAGGTTTCAGTTGGATATTTTCCTAGAAAACCAGGGGAAAGCCCACCGTATTATGGTCATAATGGAGACATGGAAGGACGTTCTTCTAATGCATCTTTAAATTATTCGTTTAATACCAGAAATGAAACTGGGTTGACCTCAAATTCTGTAGAAATAGATAGATCCAACTCAAGAGAAAATATTCGTAGCTCTGTTAGTGGTCAGAAATTATCCTTGGTGACTGCAAAATCCAATGATGTCTATGACGAAAACTGGGCACAGATGGTTTCTCCAACTGGCCGGAAGGTAACAAGAGAACAAAGACCTGATAAGCAGGTGTACTGGCACTCTAAAGAAGACATCAAACCTAATGTCTCCAGTGCTGTTTATAGCCGACAACAGCAATATATTGATGAATCTGCTTCGAGTGCTGCTTCTGTGAGACGCAAGGAAGAAACTATTGGATTTTTCAGAATTCCAAAACAATGAAACTGCCCTCTTCAACACAGAGAATAATTCTAAAAAAAATTCACTGACAGACAGAGTTAAACTCAGAAAAAATTATATTTCAATATATAAAAAAAACTGCTGTTACAGACTTCCTCTCTTGGAGGGATTACAATTGTGACTGCTGCTGTCACAGTGCACAAATAGAACTCACTGTCTCACTAAAATCATTCACTCTGTGAATACTCTGTTTTGCAAAAACACTCTCTGTCTTCTTCAAACAATACACTCTGCTGTGTATTTAAAAAAAAACTCTGCTCTGTGTAAATCAACGCACTGCTGTGCATATTTCTCATAATAAAATTATGGCTCTGTTTCTGCATATTTCAACACACAAAATATCTCAGCCCTGTTTAATGCAATTAATTGACACACCCACTAAAAATCACCGCTTGGAAAATCTTTAATGTCTTCAATAACTTCTGTCAGCACCGCTCTATTATGCTTTGATGGCAAATTGGTTGCTGGCAACTCTAACCATCAATTTCAAATTTACCAGTGATCATACTGCTGTATGTATTTTCCTTTTTTTTATTTTCCGCAGTGCTGTGCATTTAAAAAAAAACTTACTGTGTATGGCAATACATTTTATGCCTCACGGCTTTCTAATATATATGATGCGCATATATTAATTAAAACAAATAACAAAATAAAACATTAAACCGTTTTAACATATTAATCGGGTAAATAAAATTAAACCCGAAATCCTTTGAATCGAAATGTGCAACCGCATACGTCAAAGCAACCGAGGGGGCAAGTCTTCTCGGCGCCGTCGACCGGAATTCTTCGTCGCTCTATCTTCTTGCCGTCCCATTATTATCCGCCGTTGAACATATTTCAATAACACTCCCCTTAATTTCAACTGCTGGGTTTTCCTGCATACCCATGCATTTTCTGAAATATTCAAAGCTTTTCTGCTGTAGTGGCTTCGTGAGGATATCTGCAAATTGATCCTCCGTTCTGCAATGCTGCAAAACAATCTCGCCATTGCTAACCAATTCCCGTATGAAATGAAACTTGGTGTCAATGTGCTTTGTCCTTTTATGAAAAACAGAATTTTTAGACAATGCAATAGCTGAACTATTGTCACAAAATATCACTGTCCCTTTTACCTGTTCTTGACATAAGCTTCTCAACATTTTCCTCATCCAAACTACTTGACACGCTGCTGCTGTAGCTGCCACATATTCTGCTTCTGCTGTAGACAACGCTACAACGGGCTGTTTCTTAGAAGCCCATGAAATGGCTCCTGAACCCATGTGAAAAACATAACCGGAAGTGCTCTTCCGATCATCTACACTTCCAGCCCAATCACTATCTGTGTATCCAACTAAATCTGAATTTTCTGAAGTAGTATAAAAATTACCAAATTTCTTTGTACCTTTAACATACCTCAAAATCCTTTTTGCTGCTTGCCAATGTGCATCCTTTGGCTTTTCCATGAATCTGGAAATTAAACTAACAGCATGCATTATGTCCGGCCTAGTTGCAGTCAAATACATGAGGCTGCCAACTATGCTCTTGTATAAACTAGGATCAAAATCCTTGCTGCTGTCATCTCTGCTGAGCTTTAATCCCATCACTGTGGGAGTGATTGCTGCTTTGCATTCCTGCATGTTAAATCTTTGAAGTACCTCATTAACATACTTTGCCTGTGAGATAAAAATCCCATTTTCATCTTGTTCTACTTCTATTCCCAAGAAGTATCTCAACAAACCCATGTCAGTCATTTCAAATTCTTCCTTCATGACTGTTTTAAAATGTTCAATAAGGCAATTATCATTACCTGTAAAAATAACATCATCAACATACAAGACTACAATCAAAATTTTACCGTCTTGTTCTTTGATGTAGAGGGTGGGTTCTCCCTCACATTTCTCAAAACCATTTTCCAGTAGATATGAGTCTATCCTACTGTACCACGCTCTTGGCGCTTGCTTCAGCCCATAAAGAGCTTTCTTCAACTTGCATACTTTATGCTCTTGGCCTTTCTTCTCATAACCGAGAGGTTGATCAATGTAAACCTCTTCCATTAACACTCCATTTAGGAATGCTGACTTCACGTCCATTTGGTAAACTTTCCATTTGTTTTGTGCTGCTATGGACAAAACTGCTCTCACGGTTTCCATTCTTGCAACCGGTGCGAAAGTTTCCTCATAATCAATGCCATGCTTCTGTTTATAGCCTTTGACAACAAGCCTTGCCTTGTGTCTCTCTATCTTGCCTTCAACATTACTCTTGGTCTTGTAGACCCATTTAACACCTATGACATCTTTACCTTTTGGGAGTTCAACCAAATCCCAAGTTTTGTTCCTCTCTATGGCATTAAGTTCCTCATCCATAGCTTCTATCCATTTCTTATCCTTGATGGCTTCTTCGAAATGAACAGGATCATCAACATGAAAATATAAAGCAAACAAAGAATCGATACCTTCATTTTTTATATCTTGTTCATAAATCTCTTTCAAACTTCTAAATTTCTTACCTCTTTCAGTAGGTGTACAAGTACTTGAAGAAGCACTTGAATTTCCTCCTTGTGGTGTGCTTGGAGAAGCACTTTCATTTCTCCTCAAGGGTGTACTTTGCGGTGTTGATGCTGCTGTTTGGGGATGTATTTCAGCCACCTCATCATCATTCTCATCATGAGATAAACAATGTTTAACATTCACTGTTTTCTCTATGCTTCCATCCCAAGCTTCCTCTTCAATGAACTGAACATCTCTGCTCACAAGAAACTTCTTGCTGGATGGGTTATATAACCTGTATGCCTTGGATTCCTCACTGTATCCAATAAAAATACATTTCTCCCCCTTGCTGTCCAACTTCTTCCTTAGCTGATCCGGAATGTGTGCATAAGCCACACATCCAAAAACCTTCATGTGTGTGACACTTTGCTTTGCGCCACTCCATGCCTCTTCCGGCACTTTGTTCATAACTGCTTTTGTAGGACACCTGTTCAAAATATACGCTGCACAATGTACAGCGTCAGCCCAATAATCATTCGGCAAGTGCTTTGCCTTAAGCATACTCCTCGCCATGTCCATTATGGTTCGGTTCTTCCTTTCGGCCACTCCATTTTGCTGCGGTGTATATCTAGTTGTAAACTGTTTGTGAATACCATTTTCTCTACAAAAACGTAGAAAATATTTAGATATATACTCACCTCCTCTATCAGTCCTAAGAACTTTGATATGCAGCCCACTCTGATTCTCAACAAGTGCTTTGAAATTGCGGAATTTTTCAAACACTTCACTTTTCTTTTTCAAAAAGTAAACCCAAGTTTTTCTTGTAAAATCATCTATGAAGGTTAAGACATAGTGGCTGCTAGCAAGTGATGGAGTTTGCATCGGTCCACACACATCTGAGTGGACAATCTCTAAGGGTGCTTTTGCCCTTATGCTTTTCCCGAAAGGAAAACTTTCTCTGTGTTGTTTCCCAAGAATACAACCTTCACAAAGGCTGTCCGGTTTCTCTATCAATGGTAAACCACTTACCATTCCTTTTCTGTTCAACAAGTTAAGACCTCCAAAGTTGAGATGTCCAAATCTCAAGTGCCATAACCAATTATCATCCTTTGGTTCTCTTTGGAAAGTTTTTTGTGCAACTGCTGCTTTTTCTTCACCATTCTTCAAATCTGCTCTCATTCTGAGAGGGAACATCCTGTTCCTTGTCATCTTCACTTCAGCAATACATTGTTTGCTGGGTGGTTTATCCATGATGGTACAAACATCATTATCAAAGAAAACATTATACCCCTTATGGACAAGTTGTCCAATACTTAAGAGGTTACACTTCATTCCTGGAACATAATAAACATCTGCTATGGTTTTCCTTGCACCTAATCTTGTTAAAACATTTACATCTCCTTTTCCCATAACAGAAACTTTGCTATCAGTTCCTAGTGTGACTTGTGACTGCACACTTTCATCTAATATAGAAAACATTGCTAAGTTTCCTGTCATATGGTTACTACAACTGGAGTCTAGAAACCATAAGTCTTCACTCTTTTCTTCAGCCATATTACAAGCTAAAAACAAATTACTTTGGCTGCTATTTTCTTTTGTGAAATTTGGACTAGTTTCACTTCTCATATCTTGTTTCTTCTTTCTACATTCATTATCATAATGACCATATTTTTTACAATTGTAACATTGGACATTGGATTTTTCATACCTTTGTCCTTGTGCATTCTGCTGACCATTCTGTTGGCTGCTGCCTTGGCCTTGATGCTGATTTGGATTGCTGCCCCTTCCTTGAGCATTTGCTGGACTGTTCCTTCCACCTCTGTTTTGGCTTCTGCCTCTTCCTCTTCCTTTGCCTTGTCCTCTTCCTCTTCCGAAAGACATCTGGGACTTAAAAGCATGTTCAAGAGATGAGTTTTCACTCCTACCCAATCTCTGTTCATGGGTAATCAGTGATGCATGTAATTCATCCACTGAAAACTTTGTGAGATCCCTTGTCTCTTCTATGGTGGTGACAATCACATCAAATCTTGAGGGTAAACTTCTCAAGAGTTTTTCCACAATCCTCTTGTCCTCAAGAGTCTCTCCATGAGATCTTATTTGTGTGACCATTCCAATCACATGAGTGAAGAATGAGTCAATGTTATCTGACTCCTTCATACAGAGAGTCTCAAAATCTCTCCTCAGCAACTGAAGTTTTTCTGTCTTCACTTTCTCCATGCCCTGATAAGCTGTCTTGAGAGTTTCCCATGCTTCACTGGATTTCTTAGCTGCTGCTATCCTTGGAAACACACTCTCATGCACTGTTTGATACAAGAAGAAAAGAGCCTTGGCATCTCTCTTCTTATTGTTCTTCAACTGTTCTCTTCCTGCTTGATTTAACATAAAAAACTCTGCTTCATCTTTTGGCTCTTCAAAGCCATCCTCAACTAATTCCCATAACTCTTGTGAGGTAAATAAAGCTTTCATGGTTATTGACCAGTAATCATAATTCTTTCCATTGAATTGTGGGAGATGTATATTTCCCAAACTCATACCTGTGCTAGAACCAGCCATTCTGCACTTCTAACTATGATTTAAAAACACTTGACTGTGTATTAAAATAGCTCACTGTTCTGCAATAGTAACACAACAAATTTTATAGAGAAATACCTTTGGATTCCTTTGGCTGAGTCTTCACACTGCTGGAGAAGCTGCTGCAACTAAGAACCCCTTTCCTTCAGCTTATTTGACCTTCAAATAGCCTGGATTGGCTCTGATACCATGTTGGATTTTTCAGAATTCCAAAACAATGAAACTGCCCTCTTCAACACAGAGAATAATTCTAAAAAAAATTCACTGACAGACAGAGTTCAACTCAGAAAAAATTATATTTCAATATATAAAAAAAACTGCTGTTACAGACTTCCTCTCTTGGAGGGATTACAATTGTGACTGCTGCTGTCACAGTGCACAAATAGAACTCACTATCTCACTAAAATCATTCACTCTGTGAATACTCTGTTTTGCAAAAACACTCTCTGTCTTCTTCAAACAATACACTCTGCTGTGTATTTAAAAAAAAACTCTGCTCTGTGTAAATCAACGCACTGCTGTGCATATTTCTCATAATAAAATTATGGCTCTGTTTCTGCATATTTCAACACACAAAATATCTCAGCCCTGTTTAATGCAATTAATTGACACACCCACTAAAAATCACCGCTTGGAAAATCTTTAATGTCTTCAATAACTTCTGTCAGCACCGCTCTATTATGCTTTGATGGCAAATTGGTTGCTGGCAACTCTAACCGTCAATTTCAAATTTACCAGTGATCATACTGCTGTATGTATTCTCCTTTTTTTTTATTTCCCACAGTGCTGTACATTTAAAAAAAAACTTACTGTGTATGGAAATACATTTTATGCCTCACGGGCTTTCTAATATATATGATGCACATATATATTAATTAAAACAAATAACAAAATAAAACATTAAAACTGTTTTATAACATATACACTGGGTAAATAAAATTAAACCCAAATCCTTTGAATCGTGAAATGTGGACCCCGCATACGTCAGCAGTCCGAGGGGGTAAGTTCCTCTCCTGGCCAGTCTTGCCGGACCCCCTCGGAATTCTTTGCTTGCCGCTCTATCTTCTTGCTGTCCGGTTTATACGCTGCCGTTGAAATTATATTTCAACAGAAACTGAGTCAACAGTATATGGTGGGCGCATAAATGCAATACTGGAGGTATATTTCCTGAGAGAAAGAGAATATTTATGGATGGCACATCTCGTCATGCAACCACAAGATTACTGAACTCATTATAGCACCGACATTCAATTGTGGATGGTTTGATATGATTTAAACGCATGCTTTGTAATATTATAAACTATGTATAACCTCAAAAGGAACATGCAGTGCTTGCCTGCAATATGCTTGTTTGGCATGGTTAACCTCTTAAGAATGGTGCATCAACATGAAAATTTTCATGCTAATTTCCCATTTCAGCGGTCCTTTCAATCTGATATGGATTCAGCTCTGCTTAATTGTCAAGCTCTCTGGTGCTTCAGAGGGAAAAAGTAGTATTTACTTGGTTTATTTATGCTGTTTATTTCGGTTGTTTGAAACTTCTCTCATCTGGTATATAATTTGTTTGGAAAAAAAAGGTTATGGCCAGAATACTAGGAATAATCTCGGAATTTTTGTGTGCATTTTGTTAACTTTGTAGTTGATATTTTTATTTCATTCTTCAGGAAATGAAGCTTCTCACTGAAATTGATCAACCTGGGAGCCGCATAGATCGTTATGTCTCTCAATTAAGTTTTGTTCTATCACGTAAAGCAGCTGGTTTAGTTAACTTACAAGCCCGTCTTGCAAGGTTTCAGCAGCATCTGAAGGAGCAGGAGATATTCAACACAGAGTATGCAGCAATTTTAATGTTGAAGCGGGTGATGCAGTCAGTGGGTAACTTCTCTTTTGAGGGGCATTTCATTCTTTTGGTAAATTTACTCGAAGGTGCAGGAGTTGGGTACAGATGAAATCAAGTGTATTTGTGCAAATGGTAATGCACTTGAGCATATATAATTTGATGGGATTATCTGATACAGACCCTTTTGTTGTTAAGCTATAAATTTATATATTATCATCCACCATCACAATATGTCCCCAACCCTTTCAAAGTTGTAATACTTTCATCATTGAGCAGTAAGATTTATTATCCAGAGACAGATTTTTGTAATTTAATGGCTTAATCTACTTGTCGTCGTTACTGCCGAAGCCTGATCTTTACTTTTGTGTGTTATTTGAAGTCGGATCCTAAATGTAAATTGTGCAGTCTGACCTCGAGTTTATTTAGATTTGGCTTCCGTTTTCAAAAATATCTTTTATGCAGGTTATTTTCTACGGAGGTTGGAATGCATGTGTGATGGAATAATATGGTGCAAAAAAATGATGATAAATATGGTCTGATACATTCTTCATAAAAATAACTGCCATTTTTATTAAAAGAAAAGAACTGAAATATGGGAAGGTACATTCTTCATAATTCTTCTTGACAATATTTAACATTTTTCATTAAGAAACTGCCATTTTTATTAAAAGAAAAGAAAAGAACTGATTGGCATTTAATAATGTATAGGAAAAGCGGAAAATGGAAACCAAGAAATTGGGGTTTCTTTCTATCTTAATTAAACAGAACTGATTGGGTATCGTAAAAAGGAGAAAATGGATTTGTACGGAACTGATTGGCATTAATAATGTATTGGAAAGAGGGGAAATTGGAAACCAGGAAATTGGGGTTTCTTTCTATTTTATTTAATGGAAAATTGAAACCAAGAAATTGGGTTTTTTTTCTATTTTGATTTTAAAATTGTCTGTCATCTTTTTTAAATAATAAAATTTATTGCTCTATAAAAATAATTAAAAATAAAAAGCAAAATTTCTGTGGGTAATAAAAATAATACAGAAAAAATGATGATAAAAAAGTATATATATACAGTAATAATACATGTAAATCATACATGTCATGATTCTAGGAAAATTTCAATTGGAGGAAAACCAGTCAACATGGTTTACATATCATAATTTTTGGAAAATTTCAATTGGAGGAAAACCAGTTAACAATAAATATGTTATTTTTGGTTCCAACGTCTACCAAATCCTAATAATGTGATTAATCCGAAAAGACATTTATCTAATAAATATGTTATTATCTCATTATTTAAAAACAATCATGCTCTAACCAAGCAACCATCATCTTGGTCCACCATGTGAGCCCTTCTCTCAACCTAGGTGCAATATAATCCTTGGGCTCTAATACCACAAGCCAACAAAACCATGTGATCGAAACCACCACTGCGGACCTAACAACTTTCAATATTTCACAAAGTCAAGTTTAACCTAACCCCCCCTTTTAAACATCGCCTAGGGAAATCCATATGCTCTTCTCCCCTGATGTCAGTGTGGGTGCAGGCGTTAAGGAAAGCTGCTCAAACTTGGTTAAAATGATTTCTAATTCAGGAGGAATTAGTTCCCGGTCTTCCTTTCCATTCTCATTCATCAAATTTTATCAAATTTGTTTGATAAAACTAATAAAATGCACATTCGGAAGCTAAAAGTCCCTTTATCCTTTCATAATGTAATAATGCACTTTAAATAGTATTAAACCTTCCGAACCATATTCAAAATCTTCGGAACTTTATAACATTAAAAACCATCAGAAATGAATGTTTAAACCCTTTCTGTAATGTAATATTATAATGTGCTTTAATCAATGTTTAAACTTTTCGGAAATAACGTTATAATGCACATTATAATATGGTTAATGACCTTCGGAAATATTCCAGACTTCATCTTTAATAGAACTCTGTTTCATAATTTATCGCGTCCATACCTGTATTTAACCCCCACGCAACTCCCGACGCGAACACCGTCGGATCTTCCGCAGATCTGATCGCATGACTATCGCGTTCATTTGACCTCCAGACTTTATCACCCAAAAGCAACGGGAAATGGGTGGTATTGCGCCCGTGATGTGTCGAAATATGATTTGATCGCGTTCGAAATGGGAAAAACCGCTCACAACTCAAAGGCTGTGCGACAACAGTGTCCGGTTTCCTTCAAAACCGCTTTTCTTCAGAACTTTGTTTTTAACAGCGTTTAAACACGATTTTTCGCCTTTCCTTTGTTTGAATTCAATTTTCTCGGAAACCCTCCTTTTCCGCTCTTAACTCAATAAACAGATGCCTATTATCGGATATTCAATATCAAGCCACATAACATAATTTCTTCGATTTCTTCCACTCTTTTACACAGAAACTAATAACATGTAATTTCTTCTTCGCATAGAAGCTAATCACTCTTAATTTCTACACAGAAAAACCATATATTCAATGAATTCGAAGAGATGAACCCTTCGGGGATTTGTTAAGTATAATAAAAATAAATAAACCCTGCAATTTTATTAAATCAGAGGCCAAAACCCTCACAATCAATTCTTCTACGGCCAATTCCGAATTCTTCCTTTGCAGAGGTTACATTTATAGGTTTTTACATAAAAATCGACCTCCTCTTTGAGGATTGAATTCTCCTAATTTAGACAAAATACTAATTACATAATATCTTCCTTAAATCTATCAAATGAAGCTAAATATGCTGAAACAAATCTAAAACTGTTCAATCCTCCTAAATACTAGTTCAATCCTATCTATTACAACTGTAAATTGACAACTAAAGGTACCAACACCTTTGCTTGTAACTTTTTTTCATTTTTGGAATAATTAATGAAGTCTTTTGTCTTTAAGCCTCATGCCCCTGCATCAGAATCCTGAGGACAAAAATCTTCATGGGCTCCTGTCCATGAGCTCCTCCATAGAACTACCCATTTTCTGCAGCATGGTTTCTGTCATCCAGGTAGCATCTTCAACTGGCTGATCCTTCCACTTGATCAAATATTGAAAGTACTCCTGTCCTCTAGTCTTCCTAAACAGTTTCTTGTCTAAGATCCTCTCTGACTATAATGTCTTTGCTGTGGGTAACTGTTTTACCCAGTCAATCTGTTCTCTGTCTTCTGGTCTGTCATCTGTGCCACCATCTTCATATATGTACAAACCAACAACATTGAATATTGGATATATTCCAATATCAGATGGTAATTCAATTTCATAGGCATTTGCAGAAAACTTTCTCAATATTCTGTATGGTCCTATCTTTTTGAATTTTAACTTGTTATACTACCTCTTTGGAAATCTTTCTTTTCTTAAGTGTGCTAAAACCAAATCACCAACTTCAAAATTAACTTCTCTTTTTCTCAAATATGCTCTGTTCTTGTACTTGATGCTGCTACTTTACCTATTCATGTATTGCTTGAATTTCTGAAGCAAATTCCTCTCCTTCAGCACTTCTCATTTCTGCTTTTCCCAAGTTCATCAATTCAGATACTCCTCTTGGGTGCATTCCATAAACTATATGGAATGGACTTTGTCCTGTACTTCTGTTAGGTGAATCATTATATGCATATTCTACCTGTGGTAAAATATGATCCCACTGTTTAGGATGTTCTCCTGCAAGACTTCTCAAAAGATTACCCAAACTTCTGTTCACTACTTCAGTCTGCCCATCAGTCTGAGGGTGATAAGCTGAGCTGAAACTTAGTGTAGTACCAAGCTTTTTCCACAATGTCCTCCAAAAATGACCAACAAATCTGGTGTCTCTATCATAAACAATACTTTTAGGTAACCCATGTAATCTGACAATCTCCTTGAAAAACAAATTGGCAACATGAGTAGCATCACTGGTTTTATAACATGGAATAAAATGTGCCATTTTTGAAAATCTGTCAACTACAACATAAATTGCATCATTCCCTCTCTGTGTCTTAGGCAATCGTAAAACAAAATCCATACTTACCATATCCCAAGGTCTGCCTGGAATAGGTAATGGAATGTACAAACCTGCATTTTGACTTTTCCCTTTTGCATATTGACAAATTTTACAATTCTTCACATACTTTTCCCCTTCAGATCTCATCTTTGGCCAAAAATAAAAATGACTTAGTTGCTCATAAGTCTTATCAACACCAAAATGTCCAGCAAGTCCACCACTATGTTTCTCTCTAATTAAATTGTCTCTCATAGAACAATTGGGTATGCACAACTGATTTCTTTTGAACAGTAAACCCTCTTGCAATAAATAATCTAACCACTGACTTCTGTCTATCAAAACAGGATTAAAATATGCTTCAAATGCTTCTTTGAAATCCAAATATGTTTTATAGAGTTTTTAAAGAAAATCAAAACCTAACACTTCAATTTGACTTTCTTGAACAAGAATGCTTTTCCTACTCAAGGCATCAACTACCTTATTTGCTTGACCACTTGTATGCTTCAATACAAAGTTAAAACTTTGAAGATATTCAACAAATTTTGCATGTTTTTGATTCAATTTCGACTATTGCATAATATACTGTAAAGCATGATTATCTGAATATAGCACAAATTCTTTAGACATTAAATCATGTCTCCACTTCTTCAATGACTGTACAATTGCATAAAATTCCTTGTCATAAGAAGAGTACTTCCTCCTTGTCTCATTCAGCTTCTCATTGAAATATTATATAGGCCTATCTTCTTGACTTAATACAACTCCAATAGCTTCTCCACTGGCATCACATTTCACTTCAAATGGTTTGTTAAAATCAGGAAAAACTAAGACAAGTTTCTTAGTTATATTTTGCTTCAAGAACTGAAAATTCCTTTCAGCTTCAACATTCCACTTGAATGGTTGTTTATCCTTCTTTATGGTTTCAATGATAGGTGCATTGATCTTACTAAAATTCGTTATGAATTTTCTATAAAAACTAGCAAAGCCATGAAAACTTCTTACCTAAAAAACATTTTTAGGTGAAGGCCACTCCACAATTGCCCTTATCTTCTTTGGATCCAATTTTAATCCTTTAGAAGAAACAACAAAACCCAGATATACCAATTCTTCTTTCATGAATGAACATTTCTTTAAATTTATCAGTAATTTCTCTTGATGTAACTTCCTTAAGACATAATTAAGATGTCTCAGGTGTTCTTCCGTTGTTTTGCTGTAAATTAATATATCATCCAGAAATACTATTGCAAATTTACCAATAAATTCCTTTAATACTTCATTCATAAGCCTCATAAATGTGCTAGGTGATTTTATAAACCAAAAGGCATTACCATCCATTCATACAATCCCTCATTTGTTTTAAAGGTTGTTTTCCATTCATCACCTTCCCTTATCCTAATTTGATGATACCCACTTTTCAAATCTAGTTTTGAAAAATATCTTGCTCCACTCAAGCAATCCATCAAATCTTCAATTCTAGGTAAGGGAAATATATATCTGATTGTTATTTTGTTGATTGCTCTTGAATCAGTGCACATTCTCCAACCTCCATCTTTCTTCGGACTTAATACTGTAGGTACTGCACAAGGACTCAAACTTTCTCTGATCAAACCTTTGTCAACCAATTCCTGCACTTGCTTTCTGATTTCTTCATTTTCTGTAGGAGTCATTATGTAAGATGCTTTGTTTGGCAAATTTGATATTGGAATCAAATCTATCTGATGGCTGATTCTTCTTACATGTGCTAATTCATCAGGAAAATCATCCACAATAATATCACAATAACTCTCCAACATTTCTTGAATTTCAATTGGCAAATCAGAAATTTTAGTAGAAGTAAATACTACCTTAGGTTTGCAAACTAAAGAAAAATTTACCTCATCATCTTTAATCTGCTGCAAGTATTCTTTTCCACTCAACAATAAAGCCTTTGGATCAGACTTTTTACTTGATTCATCTCCTTCTTCCATAGGTAACAATGTTTGATTCATACCATCTTTGAAAAACTTCTAAGTGTTTCTCTTCCCATCATGTACTGCTGCTCTGTCATACTGCCAAGGTCTACCCAGCAATATGTGATACACATCCATAGGCATCACATCACACATGATTTTATCTTTGTAACTTCCCATTTGCAATTCTATTTCACATTGTTCCTTTGCTATCAGTTGATGTCCCTTCTGAATCCATGACACCTTGTAGGGTGTTGGATGTTCCCTTGTCTTCAATTTCAACTTCTCTATCACATCTATAGACACCAAATTATCTGTACTGCCACTATCAATTACTAATTGACAGAATTTCCCTTGAACTTTGCACACACTTCTGAACAAAGTCTTTCTCTGTATTGGTTCAACAGCTTCCTTTGTTTGTTTTAACAAAACTTTGTTAACCACCAAAGATTCTCCTTTCTCTGGCACAATTTCTTTCTCTGTTTCAGGAAACTTTTCTGCTTCTTCTCTAGTCTGAGCAACAATTGCATTTCTCTGGTTTGTCCCCACTTTCTCTTTCTCTGGACATTCATAGGCTCTATGTCCTAATTTGTTACATTTGTAACATCTGACTTCTCTTCCTCTGTTTCTGCCTCCTCTTCCTCTGTAAGAACTCCTTCTGCCACTTGTATCACCTTCTGTGGGTGCATACTGAGGTGAGCTGCTGCTAGCTCCATCTCTTGGTGCTGTAGATCTTCCTCTACCACCTTGACTTCCCCTTCCTATGAAAGTACCTCTTCCTTTGGCAGATTGATTTATTAGGAGTTTTTCTTCAAATTTTAAGGCCATCTGGTAAGCCTCTTCTACTGTCTTAGGAGAAAATATACTTATCTCATCTTGAATATCCATTCTAAGGCCATTTATGTACCTGGCAATCTTCTCTGTTGTATCTTGAATTTGTTCTGCTCTTATGCTTACTTTGTAAAATTCTTCTGTGTATTATTTTACTGTCATTAATCTCTGTCTAAGATTATGCATTTGTCTAAATAATGAAAGCTGATAATCACTAGGCAAAAACTTACCTCTCAGCTTTGCCACCATTCTGTTCCAATTCTTGATTGGCTGCTTACCAACTCTCCTTCTCTCTTCTTGCACTCCATCCCACCAAAGTGCTGCATGTACTTTCAACCTTGTGACAACAAACTTAACTCTCTTTTCTTCACCCATCTCTTCATAATCAAAGCATTTATTCATTTCATTGATCCAGTCTATCAACTCTTCTGGATTCAATCCTCCTTCAAAAGCTGATACTTCAAGTCTATGCTTGGATGTAGATCCTAAAACTGATTTAAAGAATCTCATATCAGGAGTAAGCTCAACATTTTATTCTTCTTCTTCAGCTTTAGGTTCACTGACATCTTCAAGATCTCTCCGTTGTCCAACTTCAATTGCTTCCAATCTGGCTTGAATTTGCTGCATAGTCTCCAGTACTTCAGCATTTGCAACTGGTCTACCTCTTCTTCTATCTGCACCACCTCTACCAATTCTGACAGCTATGTTGGATTTATTTTTTTGACTTTTGGAAGCCTGTTCAGTGTTTGAAAAATTCTCTGAAGACTGCTCTGATACCACAAATGATGGCAGTGTGGGTGCAGGTGTTAAGGAGAGCTTCTCAAACTTGGTTAAAATGCTTTCTAATTCAGGAGAAATTAGTTCCTGGTCTTCCTTTCCATTCTCATTCATCAAATTTTATCAAATTTGTTTGATAAAACTAATAAAATGCACATTCAGAAGCTAAAAGTCCCTTTATCCTTTCATAATGTAATAATGCACTTTAAACAGTATTAAACCTTCGGAACCATATTCAAAACCTTCAGAAATTTATAACATTAAAAACCATCAGAAAGGAATGTTTAAACCCTTTCGGAAATGTAATATTATAATGTGATTTAATCAATGTTTAAACCTTTCGGAAGTGTTTAGACTTTCGGAAATAGCATTATAATGCACATTATAATATGGTTAATGACCTTCGGAAATATTCCGGACTTCACCTTTAATAAAACTCTGTTTCATAATTTATCGGGTCCATACCCGTATTTAACCCCCACTCAACTCTCGACGCGAACACCGTTGGATGTTCCGCAGATCTGATTGGACGGCTATCGCGTTCATTCGACCTTCGGACTTTATCACCCAAAATCAATGCGAAATGGGTGGTATCGCGCCCGTGACGTGTCGAAATATGATTTGATCGCGTTCGAAATGGGAAAAACCGCTCACAACTCAAAGGTTGTGTGACAAGAGTGTCCGGTTTCCTTCAAAACTACTTTTCTTCAAAACTTTGTTTTTAACTGCGTTTAAACACGATTTTTCGCCTTTCCTTTGTTTGACTTAAATTTTCTCTAAAACCCTCATTTTTCGCTCTTAACTCAATAAACATAGACCTATTATCGGATATTCAATATCAAGCCACAAAACATAATTTCTTCGATTTCTTCCACTCTTTTACACAGAAACTAATAACATGTAGTTTCTTCTTCGCATAGAAGCTAATCACTCTTAATTTCTACATAGGAAAACCATAAATTCAATGAATTATAAGAGATGAACCCTTCGGCGATTTTCCAAGTATAACACAAATAAATAAACCCTGTGATTTTATTAAATCAGAGGCCAAAACCCTCACAATCAATTATTCTACGGCCAATTCCGAATTCTTCCTTTGCAGAGGTTACATTTATAGGTTTTTACATAACAATCAACCTCCTCTTTGAGGATCGAATTCTCCTAATTTAGAAAAAATCATAACTACATAATAGCCTCCTTAAATCTATCAACTGAAGCTAAATATGCTGAAACAAATCTAAAACTGTTCAATCCTCCTAAATACTAGTTCAATCTTATCTGTTACAACTGTAAATTGATAGCTAAAGGTACCAACACCTTTTCTTGTAACTTTTTTTTGATTTTTGGAATAATTAATGAAGCCTTTTGTCTCTAAGCCTCATGCCCCTGCATCATCCCCTAACACCTAGGTCTACTCCAAGATTTTACTGGTAGGGGTAAACATGCCTAACTAGGTCTTACAACCGTAAGCCCATATATACGTAATTTGAAAATTTCATCTCCAAAGTAATTTTTTTTTGTTGTCTAGCAATTATGTTGTCATTCAGGTTTGCACACTTTCCCACACCAGGTGCTCTCACAAGATCTTGCCTCCATTTTATCCCCATTGATGTAATTTTGTGTTCATTTGTTAATTATTAATAATATTATTTTATTTGTGGGTAAACTCTCCATATGTTTTCACACATTTAGTGGCTATCCATTAATTATTAATAATATTATTTTATTTATGGGTGAACTCTCCATATGTTCTCACACATTTAGTGGCTATCCATTACTTACAAATCCTTGGCATTGGGTTGGTTAGTTAATCAATGACATATTTGATGTTCAATCATTACATTTAATTTAATTTTAATTTACATGCTTTGTTCTAGAAAAGTCTAGGCAATTTTTTTAAAATTCCAATTATAAAGTTCAAGCTTCATTGCATCACGGTATGAGCATTGAATAATTTTGTTGTAATGTGAGGTAGAAACACTGAATAACCAAACATTCTTCTTTTATTACAATTTTGAAAAATGAAAAAACCTAAATTTTATCTATTTTATTCTTGTTTTAAGTACTTAATTATATTAACTATATCGATGAAAGGTTGGGTCAATTAGGATAGTTGGTCTCTTAGATATTTTACATATGACACTTTTCTTAATTGTATACTATTTATTATTTTATCATTCATATTTGTTGTTACTATTTTTGCAAATTTTGATAGATATGAGCTTCTCCCTTTTCTTATGAATGCTTATGGCAACCTGTGTTCATTGCAAGGTATATTACAATGACATTAGAGCAAAGGTCAAACTATACTTGCTCATGGCCATTTTCAGTTTCCTCGTGATAGTAAGCTTCCCTTTGCTAGTGGCAAAAAAATCTTAGGCTATGTAACCATTCGTTATTCCATCGCACTTGACAATGGTGTAATATTTGTTACCATATAAACACTATTAAACAAATGGGGAAAGAAGAAAAAATGAAAATAATAACAATGACATTGCATTTTTGCACGAGAATATCCTTGTAAATATACTAAAGTAAATTCCATGTGAATATATGCCTTTCCTCTAAAATATCTCCTTCACACATGTACAAATAAAACTTTGTAGTCATTGTTGATGTAGCTAAAAGGATAGAGTATTTACAGGTAATGTTGCGGGTGATCATTGAATATCAAAAATGTGAAGTCTCCTTTGTTCACGAAGGGCTGATTTGCAACTAATTCCACTTGTGTTATGCTCGAGTGTGTTATCTCTTGCCATTAACATGTCTAGAAAGCATCTCTAAGATGTGACTCCTTTCTCATTTGTGGTATAATATATTTGATAAATTTTGGTACAATACAATGTATAAGACAAGATTTTATGATCCTAAGACTATGATTAGTTAGTATGTATACCAGACAGAGGGTATAATTATAACAAATTGGGATCATGAAAGGTTCTAGTATACATAACAATATAAATGTAATCACTCAATATATATGGATCAATAAGGGGATTTAGTGTTAACATGGGGCTTATATAGGGAATGACATGCTCCTCCCCTATAAACAAGTGTTGTCCTCAACACTTGATTATATATCAATGTTTCTACATGAGCACCTCATCTTTATATGTCAATTTTTCCATTGTTAGGTCATTCCATTTGATTAGATACTTAATAATTGCACGAATTTAAAGTTGTTTAATCCTTGTTTCTAGGTTTGTTTTTGGTTCTAGCATGGTTTTCCCTTCATTAATATCTGGTAAATAATTTGGACTAGGATCTTGTCATTGATTACCTTTTTTAAGCAATCATGGAAGACTGGTTGTACACATGAAAATGGAAGAAACTCCAATTTGCAAGCCATACTTCCAATCTCTGCAACACCTTATAGGGGCCATAATACCTCAATACTAAGTTAGTTTACTTTTTTTGTTTCAGGAACATCTATTTATATAGCTATAGTCTCACGAATATCCAATCTCCCACTTCAAATTTCCTTTCTCTGTGATGTTAATTCACATGTTGTTTAATCCTATTTTGTGCTATAACCAAGTTGTACTTCAATAATTTGAAAACCTGTTGTTGGTGTTGTATGTTCTTTACAACTTGAACCTTTAGATTTCCTTTCAAGGGTGATGTGATGGATAGACGATGATATCCATAAAGTTCCATAAATGGTGACATTTTTTGATAAGGGTATGGAAGGATCTGTTGTACCACTTTTTGGTAAGGGAAACATTTGACCCATTATGTATGTTTATCAAATGAAAATGTAGATATCCATCCAAACATTTATTTACAATCTTAGTTTTCCCATTATATTGAGGATAGTAAGATGAGTTTTGAGCCAATTGAATACCTAAACAAGAAAATAATACAATCCAAATTTTTTTAGTGAAAACTGGATCTCTGTCACTTACAATAATATTCAATAAATCTTGTTTCTTTTGGATTGTTTCTAAGAATGATTCTACCATTGTACTTGCTTTAGAAAGATGAGAATGAAAGAAAAAATGAACATTTTTTTTCATTTGATCTACCAATACAATAATCACACTCTTTCCTTTAGATTTGGGTAAACTTGTAACCAAATACATTGAAACTTCTTCCCAATTCTAGTTTGGTATGACTAATCGTTGAAGGAGCCCTTAGGTATTCATTTTTTGTCCCTTATTTTGTTGGAAAACCACATATTTGACCACAAAATTTGCACATTTTGTTTTGGATCATCCCCAAAAAAACCCTTTTCTTGATCCTATGGTATGTTTTCAAGATCCCTAGATGTCCTACAAGAGAAGTGTGTAATTCCAAAAAGACATTTTATTTGAGTTGATAATCTTATATGAACAATCTTTATACCACAACAAATCATTCTTCCCCATAATTTTTTCTATTATGTCATGGTTTTGTAATTGGTGAATGGTTTTACATACCTTCTGTGTTTCCATTCTATCCTTGCTTCTTCCACCCAATCAGATTGTGGAATGGAAATAACACATAGTAAACCTTTTGTGTTGTTCTCTTTTCATGAGAATGGATTTACCACAATATTTTGTTTTCCATTTTTGTAGATAATTTAAAAGTCATAACCCAACATAGTTGTAACCCATTTTTGTTGTTTTTTGGAAGAAAAACGTTGTTCCAAGAAATACTTCAAACTATCTTGATTTGCTTTTACTTTGAAGTATCTTCCTATTAGGTATGGATGGAATTTCCTAACTATATGTAGTGTTGCCAACATTTTTTTATAGAGGGGTTTGAGTAAATTCTCTCCTTTAAGTTTGTTATTTTCAATGGAAAGGGGCCTTTTTCTTGCATAAAAACTGTACCAATTCCATGTTCTAAGGCATCGCACTCCAGAATGAAGGTTTTTGTGAAGTTGTACACAGGAAGGGAGTTATACATAATCTATTTAAGTTTTTGAAAAGCATTGGTTGCTTCTTTGGTCTAGGAAAATGCTTCCTCCAAAAAAATTGTTAGAGGTGTTGCTATTTGACAATAATTCTTGAAAAACTTGGTAATATCTTGTCATTCCAAAGAATCCTTTGAGTTTCTTCAAGGTTTGGGATATTGGCCATTCCCTCATATTTTTTATGTTGTTAGTGTTGAGAAATCAAAAGGTAGGTAAAAATGACGATTTCTCTTACTCGATAATTACTTGTGAAATTATTGTTAGCTTGCTATTATAAAAATTTTATTCTTCTTTTCATCAAGCAATTACCAAAATGAAAAAATATGATGATCACAGAGAACAAGAGACAGAAGATATAGGCTCCAAGCCAGGGCAAAAACCCCACAAGGGGGGAAACCCAAAAAAATCTCTTCTTCTTTTAGAATCATATCAAAGTGAGATATCCAAGACCCAATACTAATACCAATACATCCACAAGTACCCCAAGTTATCCCTCCATTCTCTATCATATTTTATCTTCAAAATGATCAACTCAATCTGTCATAAGCTAGTCCTTTTGTCCCATAGAGATATTCATCCTTCCCGTAGCTTGTATTTCACAGTAATTATAGTCCTTTAATGGCTTGCATATTATAGTCATTACAATTATTCTTTAGCTTACCACTCACCACATAAATAGCCTCAATAATTCACGTATCTTCATGGAGTTCTAGCCCAAGAACTCACATCTTTTCAGCCTCAAGGATTCACATATTTTCCAGATTATGTGCTACAAAAAAATCTCTTACCCTACTCCATAAAACTCACATATCCTTGCTACAAATAACCCACATATCTTTCCACAAAACATCAACGAATTTCTTGCTGAACTGAAGGAGAAATGGTGCCAATATATAGTTGTTTGTCTATGCGAATGGTTATGTCTTTTGGGTATGTCAACTTGTCCATGTAGAGGGTAGTATTAGTCTTTCATTAGAAAAATTTTGAGGTCTAAAATGGGCCTCCTAAGGACGATTATAAAATAATAGTGGAAATAATAAAATAATATTAGATTATATCATCAAATTTTA
Source organism: Pinus albicaulis (assembly GCA_034641835.2). Lineage (NCBI taxonomy): Eukaryota > Viridiplantae > Streptophyta > Pinopsida > Pinales > Pinaceae > Pinus > Pinus albicaulis. The sequence goes on along the minus strand of CM076569.1, from coordinate 669,168,192 downwards.
GAGGGAAAAAAGGAAAAACTATTTTTTCAACTCGTATTTTCAACTTATCTCTCTACATGTTTACTCAAATTTTGAGAGGGTGCACTTGTTGGATGCAAAATTTAAATTATCATCCAACACGTACCCATGTTTCCTACTTTCAATGGACCTTGCTACATGAAAAATGAGAAATATATGAAAAAACATGATTGCAATCATGTTTTCCATGTACTTCTCATTTCTCATGTAGCAAGGTCCATTGAAAGTATGCAACATGGGTACTTTTTGGAAAAGGAATTAACTTATACATCCAATGAGTGCTCCCTCTCAAAATTTGAGTAAAAATGTAGGGAGATAAGTTGAAATTACGATTTGAAAAAAATAGTTTTTTATTTTTAATTTTTACTTTTTTCTTCAAAAATGGTGAATCATCCCCCATGGTTGACATCATCATCTTGAATCCCATTATTTCTTATAAAGTTGTTTTTGTTTGTACATTTTTGTTTCGAGGCCCATTTTTTACCTCAAAATTTCTCTAATGTGGAGGAAATTATTTTTTTTACCTTTTTTTTTATAAGAATTCTAGATAGGACTTTGACTCAATTACAAAAACTTTGACTCAAAAAATCCTAGAAACATGAGGAACATGCTTGAATAATGAAATAATAATATAAATTTATTTTTCTTCTTCTTTCTTTTGCATGAAATACATATTGTTAATACAAGTACCATTATGAAGACCAAATCTAGTTACACTTTTCAACACTCCCTCTTAACTAGGGAGGTATTCATAATTATAGAACGAGATACAAGGATAGTCAAATTGAAATATTATCTTAAGAAGTGTTCAGATTGATAAGCATCTTCAAGCTTCATCATCATCACCAAAATTTTCAATCTACAATATAACAAGGCCTTGAATAACAAGCTCTAACTCTCCACTTGATTAGAACACAATGCTTGGAGGCTTTCATTTAGACACCACCACCACCACCTCTCAAGGCACATACCCCATTTAGATGTTCACCATGTATGTCCTCATAGGACTATTATTATCTTGGATTCATAATCCTAAAATAATATTGATCCTCTTTGACTACTCTTATCTTGGATACCCTCCCCTATCCTCAAGGAGTATCGGTCCTGAGGACTACTCTTATCTTGGATTCCCAATCCTCAAGGAGTATCAGTACTAGATTCTTATCCAAGCCTCCATTCTTCCTACTAATGCCTTCACTATGCTTACGACTGTTAGTCCTTACCATAATGCATGACACATGGAGAATATGGTGTCCCTCATCACTCCTTAACCAGGGAGGAGATCCTTACTCCCTCTCAACCAAGGAGACATAACCATAAGCTTCAACTTGTCTCATTCATAAACTACTTATTATTTCGTGGAGATCTTAGTAGTATCTTGCAAGGCTTCTTGGCTCCTAATAAAATTACATCATATCGAACTTCGACCTTCCTAGATCTTGACAATATTCTTGCAACTTTTTCATCAAATGGTTCATCTATCATCTTCAGGGAGGAAAAATTCCTTACATATTAGAATTATTCCCTCATGCTCTTCCAAGCCATCATCAATGCTATCCACTCGAACCATGTGATCCAAAATCAAATTAAATCAAACAAGTGTAGGTACATCATATTATCTCAATTGTTATCTCTCCAACATCTACACATATACTTCTGCAATATGTCATAGGGAGCCAAATCATAAATCATCAATATTAGAGTTACCAAATCACAATACCCTCTATTTAAGGTGCATGAGTCGTCATGTCAAATTCTGCTACTTTCTCCCTTTGAGGTCAAAATTCCTTCACATGGTATATCATCACATTGAAATAGAGTTTTGATTCATGCTCTTATTCTTTTCAATCATCAATCAATGTGTTCCTGGAACAAACTAATCAGTTGTTTGTACAAAACATCATAACTCTTCAAATTATTTTCTTAAAGACATTGCCCTAGATCAAATGTAATCTCTTTTGCTCACAAGTTTCAATTAATATCATATCTATCAGGGTCTTTACATCTCCCTCTTTCCATTTGAGTTAAGTGAACTTATTTCCCTCTAAATGACTTCCTTTATGCAAACTTCAAACAACTCACTTCTTCATTTTCATGCTTTGCCACATTCTTCCACTTCGTCCTTCTGCTAGTCAAGATTTAGATAAGTCTTGTATTGACCTGCAACCTTTATTAGAAGACCATGAAAGAACAAAAAGGACAAGGCACAAATAGAATAAATAAGGATATATAAATTACTTATCATTTGAGAAGGATGATCACACTTGTAATATTGTACCTGTTTACCAAATTGTTCTTACATTAAAAATCAAGTGTTAGATATGTCTTTAACAATGAAATTGATTAGATAGGGCTTTTCTCCTAGGTTTCTCCTTGATCCAAACTATGCAATGGTTCACAAACCCTAAATGCCAAAATTCTCATAAATTTCAAGTTCAAGAAACCCTATATTCTCAAGGTATTCAAAGCATGGAAAAATATCAGCTGCAATACCTTAGTGACTATTTCATTTCCTAACCTTCACATTCAATTAAATACTTGGAATGCTACCATAGCAACAATTGTATGTTACTACCTCTGTTTTATAGTTATGCTGACCCTTTTAATATCTTTCAAATGACCATCATGATATAATGAACTTGACATATCATGAAATGCACACAAAAAGTATACATATATTTACAATCTTTTACAACCTTATCTTATCTGTTCTTTGCAAAGATTTGGTCCTCCTTCAAATTTTCAAGTGTCGAATCATTCTTCGTTGAGCTACTAGCTTTGTCTTGGTTCCATCAATTGACATATTTTGACTTCATTCAAGTCTAACGTAGAGATGAGCTTCATCAATATTCAAATATAATTCTTCTATAGTTCACAAAGTTTGAGTCCTTTTATGCCTCAAAGATGTGCTCTAAGTGATAATTTTGATTTCTTTCACAAATTTTTGGTTTCTCCTAAATAAGTTGGCTTTATGGTGTCACTTGGTCCTCAATTTTAGGCTATTCACAATTTTTTACTTCAAATATGGACATCATATCACGATCTTTTCTTTAACAAGATATAACACTGCTATTGGTAAGCCTACTTCTCAACATTTCCTTTAGAAATGATCTATTATATTTGTTAAATATGTAACTAGGTTTGGTCTTCATAATGGCATATGTAATAATGATTTTATGTATTTAATGAAAAGAGAAAAATGAATTTATTATTGTTATTCTTAAGGCATGGGTTTCATGCTCAAGGGAAATTTATTTTTAGGTCAAACACCCATTGAGTGCTTCTAGTTTTGTCATAACGTCAATTTTTTCATTGTCATGTATTGAAGACTCATTTGGGCATGTTACATATTGTAAAGGATTTTTTTTTGAGTCAAAATAGAGTCAAAATACCCTCCAAGACCTCATCATGGCACAAATATCAAGTCAACCTACATAAAGGGACAAGTCGGCCTCAAGATAACAATACATACCCCTCACAAGCCTATAATTAAGAAGGAATTCAACATCATTTGAACACTCACTCAAGCAAGTTATCCTCATGGAACTATCTGGAAAAGGACGAAGAAGAAGAAGAATTGAAGTTTTGTTCCTCTCTCTCTCTCTTGTTAGGGTTTCTACAATTATTGGGCTAGACGAAATAATGAAGCTGCAAGATTGAAGTTGTGAAGCTGCAGGGTAAAATATATGAAGTTGCAAGGTCGAAGCTATGAAGTTGCAAGGTCGAAGTTGTGAAGTTGCAAGTTCAAAGTTGTGAAGCTACTTCTAGGTCGAAGCTGCTAGGTCAAAGTTATTGAAGTTGCATCAAGGTCAAAGCTGCAGAAATTGTTGTTGGAAGGTTGAAGTTTGTTGCTTGAAGTTGACTTGGTCTTGGAGGGTCTTGGTTAAGGGTCATAAGTCTTGGAATTCGTCAATGGAAGTTCTATAAGAAGAGAGGAATTATGATGGGTTTTCCTCTCACTTGGAGAGGTTTTGGCCCTGGATGATCACCTACATCTTATGTCCTATTGTCTCACCGTTATTTTGATTTGGTAGTTGTTTGATGATAGAGAAGACCAATAATAATAAATGAAAGAAGAAGTTAATCAAGTAAAGTAAAAATACATCACAAGCAGTTATGAAAGTAAGAGATATCACCTAATACAGCTATTCGAGATTTCTCAACATGGAATCATAGATAAGGTGACAAGACAAGGAAAGGAAACTTTATGGAAGAATACTCCAGGGATGAAGTATAAAGAGATCATCTTGGAAACATCAAGAACATCCATTATCAATAAGAGTTCGATGAAGGAAGAGAAAGGAACCTAATACCCAACAAAGGAAGAATAAAGAAGAGAAAAGATTTTTTTTGCCATGTTTTGGGCTAATTCTCCTCCACATGTGCGAATGTTAGGGAATCATTTGTAGCAGTGAAAGCCAAAAATCACAGTCACTCAAAGGAGCCAAAGTTTGGGTCAAAGAAGGATTATTTAAAAAGTTGATTTTTCAAGAGGATTCGAGGTCAAGAAAAGTCAAAGGGAGAAAAATATATTGATATTCCAACCACATGTGTGACCTAGGGTTACTGTAGAAAAGGTTGAAATTGCAGACCTACTACAACAAGCTGAAATTTTGAAGAAGGGGTCAAAAACTTGAGGTCGTGAAACAATTTTTACTAGCGTCGAGTTGAAGGAATAAAAGCGAGAAAAAGTGTTGTCATCATCAAGAAATAAATGTTATGTCCCTATGAGCCAAGGATCATTTTTGAAGGAAGATATCTTCACCAAGAATATATCTTCTATAATCTACATCATCATCAAAATAAATAAGGAATCAAGCTGAAGATTTCATCATCTAGGAGTATATTCACTTGACAAGTAAGTATTTTTATATCTATATTTATCTATCATGATGACTTCATTTTGCAAGGAAAGCAACAAATTGGTTGGGTCATCAAAATTTTCTTGCATGGAAGATGAGGATAGATTTGATCCTCATAGAAAATGAATTCATTGAGCATGTTAAGGGTTTAATTGTGTAACCACCAAAAGAAGCTCAAGCCCTAGAAAAATATATGAAAGTGAAAATATAAATACAAGATGAATAGATATGAATAACCTCATACATTATGTGGGTGTTTGAAATAAGGAATCACTATAAGAGTTGGGAGAAATAATGTCTGACAAGGAAATGACTACCATAGTGCTCAATACACTACCAAATAAATGGATAAAATTTACATCAAGCATCTATGGGAAGAAGGAAGCTACTCCAATCCATGAACTATGATCACTGTGCAAGATAGAAGGAACCATATTGAAGACAAAAATAGATGTAGGATCAAGCGAGCAAGCTCAAGTTTGTTTGCCATGGCTAGAAGAAAAAGGGAAGTTTGGGAAGCTTGGTCCTCAGAAAAAAGAAGGAGAACATGTCGAAGGTTTGATGCTATGAATATGGGGACTATAAGAGATATTTTCCAAAGCTCATGAAGGACAAAAAAAAGAGAAAGGGAAGAAACCCATATCACTGAAGAAGTGGAAGAAGCTGAAAAGAAGAAATCTAAGAAGGAGGAAATAAAAGATATCTACTATGGCTAAGATAGTCACGAGACCTCACACTAGGCCCAAAAATAAACTCAGACTAAACAGTAAGCTGATTTCTAATTCTTCATTAAGAGATGAAATTATCAATATTGAGCTGAGTCCAGAAGATAAAATCAGGAAGAGAAAGAAGACCGAGATACACTCCTACTCCTCTTACGAAGATAACAGTGACCCTGAGTATACAGAATCAAAGTATGAGGAAGGGGAATCTAGTAGATTCATGCATGTAGGTAAGAGGTCTAAGTTCATTCCAAAACCTTATATCCAGAGACCTCATACTAGGCCCAAAAATAAACTCAGACTAAATAGTAAGATGATTTCTAATCCTTCATTAAGAGATGAAATTATCAATATTGAGGAGAGTCCAGAAGATAAAATCAAGAAGAAGAAAAAGACTTAGCCAAAGAGTCAAACATAGAGAAAGAGGTTAGATAGGAGGGTGACTAATGCGGAGGCCATTAGGATTTTTTCCTCTATTCTAGACCTCTGAAGAATGAAGGAACAGGGTTGCCATTGGAGAAACTTTTCATTTTTTAGGTTAATTTTCCATGTCCGAATATAGCTACTTTTTTCTGCGAAGGTAGCAATTATTTTTGAATATGAACATATGATGAAAAGGAGCTTCTTTTTGTTTTATTATCATGATGGTGACATCAAGCAAGCGAACTAGAGGAGATTTCAGTTATAATGGATGCTGCTAGGTGTCATGTATCAAGTCTCCTCCAAAATTTCAGGGTTTTGTTTTGCACTTTTTAAGGAGAACAACCACTTGTCACTTTCACTATTTTTTACACTTTTTGTGAAGTTGGTTGCACCAAAACAGAGGAGTATACTTCCAATAGACTACCACATCATAAAAACACTGTGAATTGTTAGCCTCCATGATGTTTACTTTATTTATGATATATCAATTTGTATTTAAAGTTTAGGGATAAGCCTCATCTCTTGCATGATATTGTAATAAATTTTTGGAAAAAATTCACTTCTTTTGTGGAGATGACAGTATTTTGTTTTTGTATATGTGTGAAAAACTTCTATGAAGTAAAGGTTGGTGGTTTTAGAATCTTGTCTCATATGATCAGTACTTTTTAGTGAATGAAATTGAAAGAAACTTCTGAGGACTTATTATCAATCTGGTGTGTGTATTGTTAATTTTCACTTGTGTTTCCATATCTTATTATCTTTAGTTGCAGTTTGCAATCCCTCATGCTGTTATGTGTTTTTATTAGTCTCTTGACATGTTCATGTGTTTTATCAGTTTTTATTGGTCTCACACAATGAGTTTTCTTGGTAAAATATATATAATAACAGTGTAAAGAGCATCACTTATGAAAATTGTTTTCATAACAATTCAGTGAGAATATTGTAAGACTAGACATAGCTTTCTCTTGTTGAAATATTGTTAAATTGCTACTTGTGTTATTTCCTACCAAAAGCAATGGTTTTCTGCCTTGCAGACCCACTTTTTATTCTTCCATTTCACATTTTATTCTCCTCATAGGTTACAAACTCACTCCTTTGCTACCACATCAGGATCCAATACCCTCATTAGTAGAACAATGGATTTGATTGAAATCTCTATTCAGTGAATAAGATTTTAAACCACCTACCAATATTATAAAACAAATCATTAAATTTCCTTAGAGTTTAGGATGTGTCTGTTCAGGCACTTGATGGAGTCCAAGTGTTGATTCCAGCACTAACATAGTGGATAAAAAGTCGAACATAAAACATTAAGGGATATGCGGGTCCCACCAAAATTCATATTGATCGCCTTCACATTCAAACAATACGATTCCAATCAGATTATGTCCGATGGTTGTTAATATGACACCCTCTCGCGTATTCTATTAACCACAATAGCCCTTAGAAGATGATGGAAAGCTGTATTTTACAGTATTGATTTAAATTTTTCTAGTTTTTATGATGTGGTTTAATGTTTAGGTGGGTAGGTTTGGTATTCACAGAATTTGTGGTCCAATTCGACCTAGGACTATGCTTAGGTACTATATGCACAATCACATCAACAAATGTGGTTGGAAAATGCCTATAGAGATTAAAATTATAATAATATTTTTATTCTTATAATTAATAATAATTATTAATTTATATTAATTATTGTTAATTAATTATTATTTTTTTATTTGTCAAGTTGTATGTGGCTTGAGAAGACGCAAACCAAGGGCATCTAAGCTATCAAAGTCCTTGGGGGGATCACAGTTGACCTGAACCACACCAGCTCTTACTTGAATGGATTTTTTAGCATATCTCTCCTCCCCCTAGCACAGGGCACAACCACCCCCCACAAGGCTTGATCCTGGATTGCCTTGCTGACGAGGCCCATCCTCAACCGGTTGTGCTAGTGAAACTTAACTATTGTTAATTAATTCTTATTATTAGTTTAAATTAATTATTGTTATTACTCATTAATTACTCTTATTATTTCTTAATAATACTCATATTTTTAATAAATATTATTATTTTTATTGTTAATTAAATTTAATACTATTATTAATTAATAATAATAATAGAATAATAATAATTATTAATATAGTTAATTAATTAATTAATATAAACAAATAAATAATTAAAATAGTGAATTAAATGAAATTAAAATAGTCAATCAATCATTTAAAAATAAATTTTGTTATTATTGATTAATTATTATGATTATTGTTATTAATTAATGTTACTAGTTTTATCTCATTATCATTACTAGATTTGTTAATTAATGTTATTGTTTTTTATAATAATTATAAACTTAAAGGATAAATTCTAAAACCCCTATGTATTATAAAATCAAGGGAACATTATTAAACCCAAAAGGATTAATATTATAAACTCAAGGTATAAAAACCCTAAGATAAGTATTTTTAAGCTTAAAATAAACATGGCTGGCCATGGTTCATTTTCATATTGAGACAATCTTTGTCACACTTTGATGTTGGACCATGGTTAATTTTCATATTGAGAAAATATTTGTCACAATGTGACCTTAGACCATGGTTAATTTTCATATTGAGAAAAACTTTGTCACAATGTGACATTGGACCATGCTTGACCAAGATTATAAAGCCAAGGGAATAATACTAAACTCAAGGGATTAATATTATAAACCCATTGTATGTAAACCCTAAGATAAATATTATAACCCCTAAAATAAACATGGTTGACCATGGTTTACCATGGTTCATTTTCATATTGAGAAAATTTTTGTCACAATGCAGCGTTGGACCATGGTTGATTTTCATATTGAAAAAATATTTGTCACAATGTGATGTTGGTACATAGTTGATTTTCAATTGAGAAAATCTTGTCACAATGTGGCGTTGGAACATGCTTAACTAGGATTATAAACCCAAGGAAATAATATTTAAACCGAAGGGATTAATAATATAAACCCAAGAGATATAAGCCATAAGATAAGTATTATAAACCCTGAAAAAAATGGTTAACCATGGTTTACCACGGTTTATTTTCATATTGAGACAATATTTTCCGCAATGCGACAATCAAACATGGTTGACCATGACTGATTTTCATATGGAGATAATCTTTGTCACAATGCGACGTTGGACCACGGTTGATTTTCACATTGAGAAAATCCTTGTCACAATGTGACGTTAGATCATGGTTGACCATGATTATAAACCCAAGGGATTTATATTAAACTGAAGGATTAATATTATAAACCCTATGAATAATATTATATCTTAAGAATATGAACCCTTAGATTAATAAATCTAAGGGATTGATATTATAAACCCAAGGGATAAATTCTAAAACCCCAAGGTATTATAAACCCCAAAATAAACATGGTTGTCTATGGTTGACCTTGTTTCATTTTCATATTGAGACAATCTTTGTCATAATGTGATGTTGGACCATGTTTGACCATGATTGATTTTCATATTGACCAAAAGATGATATTATTCACATGTGACCATGGTTATTGATCATGGTTCACCATGTCTCACCATGATTGACCATGGTAGTGACACTTACCCCAAACTCCTGCCAAAATAGTATTCAACAAGAACAAAGAGAAATACACCAGAATTCCATTATAATAAATGAATACAGAGAAATACACTAGAATTCCATTCTCATCCCTAGATTGAGAATCATATTTTACTAGATACTCACCTAAAATATAACCGTTAGTGGCCCACTTTACCCACACTAGGACTTGTAAAGCACCATATACCCATCTATCAAAATATTTTGGGCCCAAAACTCCTAATAAAAAACTACCACATAATATACATATCATTTCCAAAGTTATCATCGCGAGAACTAGAACTTTTTGATGAAGCAAAGTCTTCTTCAAACTGCCAGGGAAATATCGAACCTTAAGACGAACCAAAATTTGGACTATTGGAAGAAACCAAAACCGGTGACAAAGGAAAAACTAGATCATTTGTGGAAACCGAACGCTAACACGATGCCAACCCCTAATTAATGGACCAAACCAACCCTTACCTGTTGGTTCTTAGGAACTTGCGGATGTTGGATATTTTGATTCATCCTTAACAGTTGGTTCTTTGGATGCACTAGGTTTCCAAATATGTAACGTAATGAAAATTTGTGTCCCCTATTCCATATTATGCTTCAAACATTTGAAAATTTAAAAACCAGAGTTGGAGTGGCCTTGACAGTTTATAAAGCGGAGTTGGAGTGGGCCCGAACACAACCCAAAGTAAAGTATTACATAAGCCACGAGCTCTCTTTTCCTAAGTTAAAGGACTATGAAGAGATGTGAATACTTCTTTCTGGCGTTGTCTACCAACGCCACATAATAGCCCGAACGAACATTAATATAAAAGTCATAAAATAAATTTATCAAGGGTATTACAAGTGCCATGTTTCTCTCTTTTTTTTTTAATGAATTAGGGATTTTGTTACCTTAGATGATGCAATTTTTTTTTATTTTTTTATTTTTTTCTATTAAAAAAATTAAAATTTTATAATCATATTTTAAACAAATTTAACATATATTGATAAGATATTTACATATTTTTCATTTTAAACATTAATATCCTAAGTAAGCAAGTAAGGCTACGTGGCAGCTAGTCCCTGCCGATTTAGTGTGGGGCCATGTACACCAAGTGACAGGCCACATGCCCACAATAACACATGCAGAAGCACATGAAAAAGAGGCATCATGTTAATCTCGAAAGAGACTCCACGTTAAAGAGCCAACATGTTAAACTACCAAGCAACTCCACGACATGTTAAACCAATAAGCAGCTCCAGCCAGCATGTTAAACCAACAAACAGTTCCTCGTGTAAATTTTTGTAAATTTGATATCTGTCAGCACCGCCAAGTGACTGAACCATCGAAAGATCAGCTAACCAAGAACTGGACTAGAGGAACTTATATTATTTTTTGTTTTCTGTTTCGTTGAAGGTGGAAGTTGTCGATGAAGCAGTCGTTTCAACATCGGTACCAGGAACTTGTGCACCATCTTTCATGGCTTGTAGTTGCTTTTCTGCAGTTTGGAAAAAAAGAGTCCAACCCAATTTCTCAACCCAGTTCCTCATGCACCTGAAGGTACAAGCATCGCGCATATTGTTGCAGAAGGACTTGTTCATATTGAAAATAATTGTGTTGTGTATGAAGTTACCCAAAATTCTTCAACACAAAGATTCCGTGGGGATGATTAGAGCCAAAGATCCTGGAATTGTAGATTCATTCGATACCACCTATAGCATTTTCAAATATCTATATGAATATAAATAAGGTCACTACACTATTTGACTCGGGAAGTTAGAAGAATCTGGTCTTCGGAGGCGGCATAAATTGGGATTGAAGACCACATCGTGCACCATTTCCATTAGGATGGCTTCACAAGGACACCAGACCGCAAGCCATAAAACAATGTAAGTTCAAATTTTGCATCTCAGTGCATATCATTGATGAAGTAGAATGTGATATTGCCCCATTTAGATATCTGTGAGGTGTTCGTTGGCAACCCTTATTTGTGGAATCAGAATGCCATATACCTCAAAAGACTGCATAAATCTAGTCTGATTAAATATGGAAATCCATTCCTGGTTAATGCCTATAAGAGTAAGTATGAAATCTCATTCGAAAAATACATGCATGACCAAACCCATTCATTCGTGGTCCACCAAGCTCTGTCATAAATACCTACAGAGAAATCCAAAGAACTACAATGGACCAATAACTTGAAGAATGAGACCATTGACAAGCACAAGGCTCCCGTTTTCTACCACACTCTTTGTGACTTGAAGACCTGTCACAACCATAACAACTTATCATATTTATGTCCAAGGTTTTCAAAATTATAAATAAGTGTTCCAAAATATTTTCACACAATTTTTGTTGATCCAAACTCCAAATTATTTACCCTAAAATAGTTATCAGGGAAAATGGAAGGAATTTTACTGAATTCACAATTAAAAACATTGAACTTGAACCATTGAACCAGTTTATCACTTTTGGAAGGAGATATGGTAGAGTGTACTAAAAAGCAGTTAATCCACTACTTCGGAGGACTTGTTACCAGGCCAAGGAAAGAGTTGGTAAAAAGGTATGTAACTGCCTATAGTTTATACTGTAATTAAATTAATTAATCAGAAAACAAGAAATTCAAATTGAGAGGTTTCAATTTCTGAAAAAGTCTCACACTATATTGAAGCTATTACTAGTTGAATTTAGTTGAGTTTCCATTGCTTTAAGCTATGCATTTGTATTTCTAGTTGAATTTAGTTGAATTTCCATTGCTTTAGAATATCACTCTGTATGCCAATATTGGGCAGAAGTAGTAAGTAAATTCTTCCTGGGTATGTAGTTTCCTCCTTGTGATGATAATCTAGCAGGTGCTCGTCCTAGTCGAGGATCAGAGATGTTGCTCTTTGTTGGACAAAACCCAGAAGATTAGAGATGTTGGTTTGGTATTTGTTGGAAGAAACCTGGAAGAGCCAGTGACAGAGGCATAAGCAGAAACCCAGAAAATCCAGAAACAGAGGCATAAGCAGAGGTCCAAAGGTCCAAGCAGATAAGATAACAACATAGCCATTCATAGTAGTTCGAGGCTCCCTTCCTCGATTGTGATAATCAAACAGGTCCCCATCCGTATGTATGTAGTTAGGCGAGGATCGAGATCAAGCGGCGGAGTGCAAAAGGGCGGTGGAGTGCAAAAGGCAAAAGGCACGATAACATGTTATAAAAATTTGGACATGCAAACCACATAATTTCGACATGCGGAGCTTGATTTTTCATACCTCTAAATAAACAAGTGACAATGCTATTGAAACTTAAGATAGGCGCTACATGATAATGTTGTAACTCACATTTAATGTTTATGATTTAATGTTAGCATTAATTCACAAGAATATATTTTTTATTAGTTTAAAGTTTTACAACTATGAATATGATTTAAATTTTCTCTAACCTCGATATGAGGCCAAATAAGACAATGATTTACTTGATTGGTTAAAGGGAGAAATCAGATTCGTTCATTGGTTAAAAGGTGAAAATCAATTTATTAATATCAAAGACACTTTGGTTAAAGAGGGTTAAAGAGGAAAAGTTCTCACGAATTAATGTTAACATCTTAAAATCAATTACTAATAGTCCCTGCCATGACGGCGAGGAGTAAGAAGATTGTAAGTGGCATTCTCTCTTAAACAACCTTTCACACAACAAATTTCTACTTTATTAAAATAATATAGATTTAAACATTCTCACTCTACTTCCTAAATTTACAAGTTTGCTCACTTATTAAGCTTTACATATGAGATCTAATCCCAAATGTTGTTGGGAATGTGATTATTTGAAATTCCAAAGAAATAATCATATTCATTTTTCTAAAGCTTTATTTCGAGGGAAAAAAGCCAAGGAGATGAAGAACTAGGGGATAGATATCATATATGAATATATATATATATATATATATATATATATATATATATATATATATATATATAATATAAAATGGCATATATATATATATATGAACACAAAAAAACATCAAAAGTAATTTATCCTTATACACTATTAAATCATAAATGATTAATTGAATAAATAGTTATTAATTATTATAACACTTTTTACCAATTTTAATATTGAATATCATTCTTCTCTATATGATATTATTTATAAATTTATTATATTATATTGTATACAATTTATAGAGATAAAAAAATACAATATTTAAAAAAAATTAAATAATAAATAATATACTTATAATTTGTTTTTCCTTTTTTAATTTAATCTTTTATCTTAATCGATAAGCAATCCAATATCTATTTCTTTACCAATTATAAGTGAATTTCACATTTATTTTCTCATCCCATATAACAATTATGATGAAAATAATATCTTTTTTATAACCACATTATATATAAAAAGCTATAAACTAAACCCATTTATAATTGAAAATTTTATATATAATAATTTTTTTTTTTTTGGTAAGTTAGGCTATTCTATTAATTCGAAAAACAAAGGAGTTATGTATGTTATAGGCTGGGTTGGCAAGCTGCGCTTAGCCAATTATAGCCTTAGTTACACAGTTTCGAGGCTGCCTCCGAGGAGGAAACTAGCCTGAACAAAACTTAAAACAGAAATTACATTATGTGCAGTAGCGTCGGAGTATCTAGATAACACAAAATAAGCAGTAGCAAAAAAGCACCAATGGAAAGCTTGAAAAAAAACACGGAAGAGCTGTACAGCTACCCATACCTCACTATTCATCTTCATCATCGCTGTTGGGGACCTCCTCCTCGATGGGGAAAGTAGGTGCCTGCGCAGTGGCTTCAGCCGAGTTTGCAACTATACGCCTAGGTGTGTGGACTGGAGCGCATAGGATGGGGAAGTTCGGATCTACGCCATCGGGGACACACATCCAGTTGCCGTCGGAATCCATCACCCATATGTCTGAGTCATAATATTCCTTCTCCTGTACCGACAGCGGGTCAGTTTTGCGGAGCTGGGGGTGTGTCTGGGGAGCGATGGTAGACTTCTGCGGTCCGCCCCTTCCTCTCTGTGCAACCCGCCCAGGGGTTGCTTCCTCCTGCTCTGGTTTGGGGCTCCAACGTGCATAATATCTGGAGGAGGAGCCTTCCATCGACTCTAGTCGATTTTCCTCTCCACGGTGATAATGGCCAGGGAGTGCTCCTCGCTGTCCGCCTCAAGTAGTTCTCTGACGGAGTCTAGGGGCCATGGCTCGAAGAGGTAGGGGGGAGGTGTTCAGGTAGGAAAACACAGAAGGGAAAGTAGTGCAGGGGTGCAGGGGGTTGAAATAGCTGGGGGAGAGGTGCACATGAAGGGAGACAATAGCCCAGAAGGGACTATGCAACTCAAATCTGATAGTAGGGCTTCGTAGCATTCTGAATATTGGGAGATGCCGGAGCAGTGGTAAGGAGGCGAAAGGCAGAGGTAAATTTTTGTGGTTTGAAAGGGGCTGTAAGATTATCCTTTTAAAGGGGCTAGGATATGTGCAAGGATGATAGCAATGAGAGGGCCTCGCACGCGGTTGCGTGCCATGATCATTCACCTGAGTAGGCTCGAGGGAAGGGGGATGGCAACAATACATGTAAATCATGATGGTCATTTGTGGTGATGGGTGAGAAGGGATGCCATGGATAGGGCGACACAATTCCCATCATCTCGTAATCATTCCTGATTCTGTGGGTCTCGTGCGGATGGGTAACAGTATGAGAATCCGCATCAGGCGAGGCTCTGCGCAGAAGATCTCTGTCCTCTAAGGTGCTTGAGATGTGGTTGTTAAGCATGTCAATTATGGCACCTGCATCCGGGGGGAGCAGATCCTTCTGAATGAGAGTGTGGCAGTCTTGTCTGAGTGGTTCCTCCTCAACTTGAGTTAGGGTGGAGTGATGCAGCTCATAGTTGCTTTCAACCCCTTTGTTCACGAGGAGATCCAGAACGGAGTTGGCCTTCCTGCGGACATGACCAAAACTAATGGCTCTGTGGTATTGTTCCGGAATCTTGAGCTTGTGGGCGAGCCTCCAAATTTTGGATAATTTAGAGGAAACCATTCCTTGGAGGATTTTTGTGGCTTCCAATGTTATGCTTTGTGAGTCTCTCTCCATTCCCAGGGGGAAGTAATGAAATTCAATGACAATTTGAATACCTTGTATAAGCCCCTCCAACTCCGCAGAATTATTGTTGTCCCAACTGATGTTCCTGTAGTAAATCTAAAGAGGGTCTCCTTGAGATTTCATGATGATACCACCGAATCCTGCATTCCTTGGGTTGCCTTTGGATGCACCATCGAAATTGCATTTGAAGAATCCATTAGATGGGGGAGACCATTTTTTCGGAGCAGGGGTTCTGCCTACGTTTCTAGGATTGATGTAAAGGGGTGTATTAAGACTCATTTACCAATTGTTACATATTTGGCACTCTGTTGTGGAGGTAGGAAGGTCCTTCCGAATCCAAGCATCTAAGGCCAAAGTTTCAGAGAGGTTGTTGTGGATCCTGTCCCAGAGCTGATATGATGTGGATTTCTTATCTTTGAAAATGCGCCTATTTCTTTCTTTCCAAATGTTCCAAATGAGGATGCCCAGAAAGATCTGCCAGAGTCTATTCAGGAGCGAGCTAGTATAAGGAGTGTCCTTCCAGCTGCTAATAGTGTTGATGATGTTGCCCCTTACTCAGTTGGAACGACGACATAAGGCTTAAATTCTGTCCCACAAGAAGTTAGCGGTGGGGCATTGGTCCAGCAGGTGGTCGATGGTTTCCAAGTTGTCTTGACATAAAGGAAATTTGGAGGGTCCTACGAACCCTTTCTTCAAAATATTCTCCCATGTGAGGATGCGTTGTTCACTGAGTAGCCATAGGAAGGTGTCTATTTTAGGCCATAGTTTGGCCCTCCATATCTTTTTCCAGATGAGATCTGCTGGATCGGGGTTCTGTTGATGAATTATGTTGTAGGCTTCCTTGGTTGAGTAGTTTCCATTAGGAATATGACCCCAACGTAGGATGTCAGGTCCTGTCTTTACCTTGATTTTTCCTTTTGGTATTGAGATCATCCCAGATGTCTATATGGCCCTCATTGTTCCAGTCCTCTTGCCATCTGCTTGTGTGTAGCCATTGCCTGTAACCTTGGGAGGTGTCGTCCAACCAAAAGTATTATACATTCTGTCTTTGCCTGCCTTGGAGAGCCACACTCCATAAACGTCTGGGGAAGGTGGAGGAAAGGATTTGCATCTATTTCCATGAATCTTCCCAGAATCTTGCTTGGGTACCACTTCGCAGCTCCCAAAAGCTGTGATTTTGTATCATCCTTTTTTGGCTACTTGTTGCTTTCCAGATTTGGGATCCACCTGGTTCTAAGTTGTATCTTATGTGATCCTCCTTTAGCTAGGAGTGTGCGTACTTGGCTGCCCATAGGTTGGCCCATGGAGTGTTAGGTTTGGAAACCCATTTCCACCAGATGCTAGCGCCCATTATGTTATTTCTGTGCTCAAGGTCACGTAGTCCTAATCTGCCTTGACTTTTAGGGGTACAGACATCCTTCCAATTGACTAAAGCCCATTTGTTTTTTTCCTTTGTGCCTCCCCAGAAATAATATTGTTGCAAGTTGCACATGGCTTTGAGGACCCATTTATATATAATAACATATTAGATTCAACTAATCATATACATAAATTTAAATGACCAACCACCATCCTCATAAAATATTTGATTTGAAAGTTAAAATTGAAATATAAATAAATAAATAAATAAATAAATATAAATAAATATATATATATATATATATATATATATATATATATATATATATATATATTTAAATATTTTTAATATATATATATATATATATATATATATATATATATATATATATATATATATATAATATTTAAATATTTTTAAATAAATTAACATATATACTATCGACTATCACTCGACTATCGACCATCTTATCACTCTCAGAATCATTGTAGAGGAATGTCGCAATAGTAAAGTCGATCTCTTGTGTTGTTTTGTCGACTTTAGAAAAGATTTCGATATTTTTCCTTGAGATAAGCTTTGGGAGAAACTTGAAGAGATCATAGTCCCTCTCGTGCTGAGGATTTTTGTGATTTGTATCTACAAGACTGTCACTGCCAAGCTTAAGACCAACGAAGGATGGTCTAAATATATTAAATGCAATATCAGAGTTAAGCAAGGGTGCCCCCTATCCCCTACCCTTTTTGGTGTATACATCGATAAGCTAGAGGAGTGTCTATAAACTGTGGGATGCAAGGGAACCGAGCTTGCTCTTGTACTCATTACTCTTCTCCTTTATGTCGATGACATCATTCTTCTTGCAAAAAGTCATGATGACCTAGACAAGCTGCTTCAGACTCTTCATGTCTACTGCTCCAAGATGGTTATGAAAATTAATACCGACAAGACTAAATTCATGATCATTAAATCTGAAAAGATCACCCATGGTAGTTTTGTTTATACTAACTAGTGCTTAAAGTAGGTTTCCTCTTATAAATATTTGGGTATTGAATTTTCTCATCAAGTTAATTGGAATTAAAAGCATCGAGAAAAGGATTATTGGAGGTTGGAAAACTTATTATGAGCTTGAAAAATATTGTAAGTCGGTTGATCTTTACATTTGGAGTAAAAAGGGGTTCCTCTTTGAGACTCTCATCACCCCTGTTTCTTATATGGATATGAAGTTTGGGGTTGCAATATATCCAGAGAGTCATGGAGGAAGATTGAGATGATTCAAAAGAAATTCATAACCTACAACATAAATATCAAGGGAAATACTCCCTATCATGTCCTCTTGATCGAAGCCGATCTGTCCCCCATTGAAAGTACGACTATGCTTAGATATTTGATGTATAAGAATAAGCTTTACAACCTGGAATTAAAAAGGCTCCAAAAAATTTCTTCTAAATTTAGTCAAAACCCCCACCTTCGCCTCAAGCGCAGGTGGCATAAGGATGCCTAGTCTTGGCTCAACCATTGGGGAAATAAGGAGGAGCTCAGTATGGGAAGAAAATATAGTGTCAAAAATACTAGTACCTCCAAGTTTAAGGACAAGTTGTGGGAGGATAAGAAGCTGGAGAGTAAAAGAAAGCTAAGATACTATAAGGAGGTGATCAACCCCACCCTTGATAACCAAAATTACCTCTCTCTATTGACCAACACTAAGAAAAAAATGAACATCACTAGGATAAGAACTAATTCTCATGAGCTTCAAAGTGAGACCAAGTGCTGATCTATTCTCAAGACTCCATGGAACGTTAGAATCTGTCAAATTTACGATACTAAGCAAGTGGAAAATGAAAATAACTTCCTTTTAGACTGCTCGACTCTTACTCACATCCGCTCCCAATTCCCTAACATCTACCATGCTTCCAATATTTTTGACTTATTAAGCCAACCCACCTATAGTGATCTTGGGGCGCTTCTTTTTATTCTCTTTGATCATAAAAATAAGATTTTTAAGCATCACATTTAGATTCTTTTTAATTTTTGAGGTCTAATAAATCACATTGGTCTTATTCGACATTAATCATCATCATCATCATCAATATGTAAATATTTTTAAACAAATTAACATATATATCTAATACTATGAAAAATAACATAAAAAAAATACACTTGCCACAAAAAATAAATAAAATATAACTATTTAACAATAAGTATATTCTCATCCCATTGATTATGTCAACCCCTAATTTCAATACCTTGTAATTTGGACTAGTCGATGAAGCCAAATGTTAAGATGATACCAAAAGTTAACCTGCAACCAAACCCTAATACATACCATACCTTAGTTATTGGACCAAACCAACCCTTACGTGTTGGTTCTTGGGAATCACTTGATGTTGGCTCTTTGGATTCATCCTTAACGTTTCGTTCGCTTATTCAACAGTATAGTTGGAGTCACCCCACATAAAACCAACAATATAGTAATACAGAAGCCGCTAGTCCGATTCCACTTATTAAAGGACCATGGAGAGACGGATGACTTTTTTTTAGGGCATATATTTTCTTTCATGCCCATTACTTTTACTTTTATCAGCTAAAGGAATAAATTAAATGTCTTTTGCTTCGGTATGTTTGCTTTTATTTGCTTTTATGGACATGATTAAATCCAAATAAAATTAATGAAGGGATTTTTTTTAATATTTTAAGATCTTACATTGACCACACTAATAAATTACTAAATTTCAACTCGTTGTGGATGTTGTTTTATTTTATGATTATACGCCATTTGATTATGGTTAAGATGACAATTATTTTTCTACATTTAACCTTTTAAATATTGTATCATAATAAGAATTATTAAATCAGTTAGAATAATTAATTTTATATTTTATGTTGTTTCTCTTTATCGATTTTATTATTTATTGTTTTTTATTAAGAAGATAATTATTATATAAAAAAATAAATAATTTTAAAATTATTGTTATATAAAAAATTTATTCATATTGATTTTTTTTGAAATTCTGTTATATATTGTTGACCGGATAAATCAATCTTGCGGACAAGATCGATCTCTCTAGTACCAAAAGGTAATCTAGCAAAAAACAACCAAATAAACCTATCTTTCTCTAGACATATGCAATTTACAAAAGAATACTATAAAGGTGTTAAGGTCTTACCGTAGATCCAATGCTTGTTCGAAGTAGTTGTCCCTCAGTCAATTGAAGGAGTTATCTTTAAAGATCTGCAGTTACAAACAAGCAAACATTAAATAGCATCTGTATAGTAAATATTGTAAATCATGCCTATCATGGTGATCAAGGAATCCATGAAATAAACAGTTAATTAACAACTAATTGAGAAGAATGAATTCATTTGTATTAACTTTGAATAAAAGAAAACCTTACAACTTTAGCCTTGATGTTGAATAGGCCTTCCTGGGGTCCGAAGCAGGAATCTCCTCTACTCTGACAAGTCTTGCACTCTTCCAACCGAGACAGATAGAGGTATGTGATCTTTCCTCACAAAATCTCAGTTAAATGAATTTGAATCCCAATAGCACTTAACCTCAAAATAATTCTAAAGCTTGAACTCCCCTTGAGGCTACCGAATGCCTCTTTTTATAGTGTAAAAGAGGAGGTTTCAGTTCCAACTATGAAGGGATAGAATCCTCCTTCAAAGGGATAAGCTCCTCACATCAAGGGGTTAGCTCCTTAAGGCAAGGGATACATGAACCTCAAAAGAGCGGCTCTGACACCGCAAGATTCCTTCCAGAGGCTTCTAGAATTTACTGAAAGTGAGCTTTTTAAGTTTACTTGCGCCTTTTTAATCTTTTACAGGGGTCCGCACCCTTAACACAAAGAAAGTGCGTTCAGGTACGCAGGAGTCATGAACATTAGGTGCGGGACCATAGGCAAGACAAAGAGAAAGTGCGATACCAAAGTTAAAGAGATTTTTGAGAACTTTTCTCTTATTTTTAAGGCTTGACATGAGGAACTGATGTGTTAGACTTGTAAAGGAGGAAGTATGAGTGATAATGAGCTCATACAAATAGCAGAATGTCAAGATGACAATTTTCAGTGCAATAGATTGCCCCCTAAAGTGAAAAGTCTGGAATAGATGAAGATAGAGTCTATCATGTATGAAGAGTGAAGTAGTTTATCATTTCAAAGATCATCTTGTGGACACATTGGTCGGAACCTGTAAAAACATTCAATGCAAAATATATATATGTAGACATATCATTGCTGAGGTAGGCATTCCCATACTCAGATCAAAGCTAACTAGAAAACTGATTTAAACTGTTCTGATACAGGAATGATTTTCAATACATCAACAGTATAGACATGTGTAGACACTAGTATGGACGCAGCCATTTTTTTATGAATAGTCCACTTTATAAATGAATAACAAAATTCCTCGCAACCTGGATGGTAGAAACTAGATCCAGGGTCTTGATTTCTGTTTCTCGAACCAGTACGATTCTATCCATGTGAATAAATGTGTCGAAGTCGAACATGGTAGAAACCACTTGATTACTAGTCAATAATGTAGACTATTAACAAGCGAGAGAGTAACCACCGGTAATGTCAATGGCCCTCAAAGTACTCAGTACAATCCATAAAATGTGAATAAATGAGCCGAAGTCGAACATGTCACGGAATCATTCGATCGAAGGTCAAGGCGAGAAACCTGCCATTGAGGCATGCAGATTTCAAGGTACTAAATATTTCTAGATCAAATTCCTAGATAATGAGCTGTCGTCGATAGGAAGTGATCCGTTGTAGGCAAGCCCACAAAACGAAATCATAGATCAAGTTTTGAAGAAATATATTGGCAAGGACTGACTGAGGGATGGTCAAAACGGATGACAGATATTTTGCAGATGAATGGCTTGTTTGAACTATCCTCTTGAACACATAATGACACTGCAGATGGTTTGGTGATGATTGACCCAAAGCTAATACCCAGAAACTAGCTGAATACTTTCAATATGGTTTGAATAACTGTTAGGAAAAGGATTTCCCAACCTAGGTGAACAAAAGTGTCATGTTCAAGAGTGGTTAACAACTTTTAGACTAATCAAAATACAACAAACAGGTTCATTTTTCTCTCTTTTCCCCCCAGGCGGTAACTGACCACCTTGAGGTTGAGGATTTGGAATATTACCGGACATCATAAAGATTTTCTCTGCGTTCGACGTTTCAGTTTTAATTCCATTAAGACCAGATGATAATACTTGTTCAGTCAGTCGAGGAGCTGCTCCTGAGAAAGTACCAGAGAGAGCCTGATGCCCCGAAGGAACAGAAGGACTACCGTGTAAAAATGCTTCTGGTGTTTGGGAAAACATAGATGACTCTCCTGCCATGATAGATGAAGGATAGTAACCTCTGGGCGTAGGATGAAATGGAATTTGAGGTGGAGAAAAAGCAAGCCCGGGTTTTCTAAAAAGTTTGTTAAAGATAAATAATGAGCGTCACTCTTAATATGGCTGTAGAAAATGGATTCACGCTCCCTAAGATTCAAAGACTGAGGGGATTTGGGAAGAGATACCTCTTCGTCTGGACTAGCAAGTTCTTCAATGGAAATAAAGCCAGATGGAAGATATTCAGTAACAATATTTCTTACCCTAGGTGAACCAGGATCGCTAGAAGTTGGAGTAATAAATCCAAAGGATGTTTCCAAAATAGAAGGCTTAGTGTTAGGTTCAGAGATTTCAGGTTCTTCAGCTAGTTCACTGGAAGGAGAAATACTACCAGTAACTTTAGAAACTGAAATCGGCTCTTGAAAATGTTCTGTCGTGGGTATTTGATGATCAGGATGAACAACTATAGATGAAATTTCGATTTCTGTTGATATAATTCTACCGCTACTAGATGATAATAGAGCACGCAACCCTTCAAGCTGATTTGGTGTATACTCAGGGGGATTCCCCTGAAGTCTCTAGGATTGTCTCAGTAATTCTGCCACGATTAAATATTAATCAATCACACACAAACAAATAAAATTTCAACAAAAACACCTAAAGTTTCTAGAGAAACAAACAGCTGAATCACACGCCTAAAAATCTAAGAGTTCAAACCACACACAAACAGTAACTTCCCGTACTAAAAACACTAGTTGGTGATGAAATCCAACTTAGTAGAAGTTAATACAGAAAGGGCGGTTGGAACAGTTACCCCGACAACCTGCTTAATGAAACAGATTGGCACAAGTTTCTTCACAAAACCATCTTGAGTGAAGAGAACCCCCCAGAGAGTCCAAGTGAGTCTAGTCGACGTCTGCTCCAGGTGCAGTGAGATATTTCCTTCACCGTCACCTTAGGAAATAATCTTAAGCTTATGGACACTAAGGTTACCAACAGTAACAAATACAACTGGGGGAACAGTCTATGATCCGATTCCACACGCAAGGGCAGAGTAACAAAGCTCAATCCCCTTGAAGGCTCCTCGACATGGTCAATCCTAGGTTTACCGACAAGTGACCCCAGGCTCCTTGACAATGGTTAATCCAAGGTTTACCATTTGTAATGTGCGCAGATCTTATATCTTTCCCAATGAAACATAATTGATTGTCTCAAAGGTTCGGACATGATCTCGTGATTAACTCCTTTAAGAGAAGCTTTCCAGATTATACCAATTACAATTGGATTTATTTCCTACTGCAAGATTTACCTACTTGTTTGTTTTTACTATCTTGGAGAGTTAATTAGTCCCTAATCCAAGATACTAGCCTAAGCTATATTGGTGATAAGAGCCCTAGAAATAAAAAAAATTACTAGTTCAATTTTAATTAAGCGTTGTTTTTATGGGCTGTTCGTTAAGTCAATAGGTATGGAAATGAAACTTTGATGGTGTGAAGACTCGACTTCCAAACACACTAAAAAAATGCACCTAAAATGATAATCAATTAGTTTTTCTTTCAATGAAATTCTAGCTAAAGAAATATTTCGAGAATGCAATTCTTTTAAGAGACAATTCTTTCTTTGAACATGAAGAATAAATGGAAGAAAATATTTTTGTCTTTTCAATAAGAACTCAAAACGAGACAAATAATCAATTCTCACAATAAATCCCTTTCACTTTCAAGACTCGAAACTACAAAAACAACTTTCCTTCAAAAGAGATCTACAAGTTCTAAAAGCACTCAAAACTAAGAAAAACTAATTTTGAGATCTAAAACTTTGAAAATCTAATTGAATAAAAGCTTTAATTTTTTTTGAGAATGTTTTACTTAGTTGTTCAGTAAACTAAGGATTCATTTGTCCAGAATAACAAACAAATAAAAAAACATCTAGATATGTTTCCTTTTGTAAAAATGAAATTCAGAACTTATAACAAAGTTTGTTCAAATATTTTCAAAGAGACAAATAGATCTATTTCTCAAGAAAGGATGGATTTGACAACCAAGTCAGACTCATCAAGAAGACAAAAAGACCATTGTGATCTGAGGTATTTCAAGCTTCCAATATTTGAGTCACTACAGAGACCAAGTGATAACCAGTCTAAGTATGCAAAACTTCTAGAAAATCACTCAAAACACAAATACTGTTGGAACTCACTCACAAGAGGTTTTTGAAAAGAACAATACAAATATGGGCAGATACTAGAAATCCTAAATCAAATTAAACATAAACTGGAAGGAGAAATCTGAAGTTTTTCAAAAATTTTAACAGGGTCCGCAGGACCCAGAAGTAACAGGTGCGGTCCCGCACTGGTTACTTAAGGAAAGTGCGAAACTGCCCGCACTTTGTAAGAAAGCAAAGTGCAGTCCCCAGAAAAGTTCAAGAAAAACACAAAAGACTTCAAATTTTTTTAAAATAAAGTAAACCTAAGCTACCCAGGTGAATATCCATCAATCAAAAACCAGAAAAATCATTTTCTCAAATCAAAGCAAAGGGAAACCAAAAAACAAGAATCCTTCCCCAGCGGAGTCGCCAATTTGTTGACCGGATAAATCAATCTTGCAGACAAGATCGATCTCCCTAGTACCAAAAGGTAATCTAGCAACAAACAGCTAAATAAACCTATCTTTCTCTAGACATATGCAATTTAAAAAAGAATACTATAAAGGTGTTAAGGTCTTATCGTAGATCCAATGCTTGTTCGAAGTAGTTGTCCCTCGGTCACTTGAAGGAGTTATATTTAAAGATCTGCAGTTATAAACAAGCAAACATTAAACAGCCCCTGTATAGTAAATATTATAAATAATGCCTATCATGGTGATCAAGGAATCCATGAAATAAATAGTTAATTAACAACTTATTGAGAAGAATGAATTCATTTGTATTAACTTTGAATAAAAGAAAACCTTACAACCTTAGCCTTGATGTTGAACAGGCCTTCCCGGGGTCCGAAGCAGGAATCTCCTCTACTCTGACAAGTCTTGCACTCTTCCAATCGAGATAGATAGAGGTATGTGATCTTTCCTCACAAAATCTCAGTTAAATGAGTCTGAATCCTAACAATACTTAACCTCAAATTAATTCTAAAGCTTGAACTCCCCTTGAGGCTACCGAATGCCTCTTTTTGTAGTGTAAAAGAGGAGGTTTCAGTTCCAACTATGAAGGGATAGAATCCTCCTTCAAAGGGATAAGCTCCTCACATCAAGGGGTTAGATCCTTAAGGCAAGGGATACATGAACATCAAAAGAGCGGTTCTGCCACCGCAAGATTCCTTCCAGAGGCTTCTAGAATTTACTGAAAGTGAGCTTTTTGAGTTTACTTGCGCCTTTTTAATCTTTTACAGGGGTCCGTACCCTTAACACAAAGAAAGTGCATTCAGGTATGCAAGAGTCATGAACATTAGGTGCGGGACCACGGGCAAGACAAAGAGAAAGTGCGATACCGAAGTAAAAGAGATTTTTGAGAACTTTTCTCTTATTTTTTAAGGCTTGACATGAGGAATTGATGTGTTAGACTTTCAAAGGAGGAATTATGAGTGATAATGAGCTCATACAGATAGCAAAATGTCAAGATGACAATTTTCAGTGCAACATATATTATAATTAAAAAAATATAATTATATTTAAACAAAATAATAATTTTGCATAAAAGTATTAAAATTATATAAAATTTTATAATTTTTTGTTTTGGTAATTGAGGTTAAACTATATTAATTCGAAAATAAAACAGAACATATGCTACAGGCTAAGTTGGTAAGCTGTGCTTAACCAATCTTAGCCTTTGTTGCATTCATAGTTGCGCAAGTATGGGGTTGCCTCCTTGGAGGAAACCAGCCCAAAAAAAACATCAAACAAAAGATTACAAAATGCGCCATAGCTCTAGTGAAAGTAGAGGTTCTGTGATAATAACTTGCATAAAAAAAAAACTAAGAAGAGCTGAGCTGTTGCGCAGTCATGAGTTTGTTGCATCATCCTCGCTATTTGGATCTTCCTCCATGATGGGACAAGCGTACTCCTGCGCAACGACTTCCTCTTCAGCAGTGGGTTGACACGGAGGCCTGGAAGCAGGTGCACATAGGATGGGAGCAACCGAGTACTTTACATCCGAAAATCGAGTCCAGGTGCCTTCCGAGACCATTATCCAAACGTCAGTGTCTTCCTCCTCAGCCTCCTATGCTAGAAGAGGCTCGGTTTTGCGGGGCAAGGGGTGCTCCTAGTGCGCAGTGGTGGATTTTCTTGGTCCGCTTCTGCCTCTCTTCATTACATGAGTGGGGGCCTCCTCCTCCTAGTCGATCTCGGGTCTCTGGGGGGCCTCTCTAACATGATTTCCTGAAGAGGAGCCTTCAACGGACTCCAAGTGATTATCTGGCCCTCGGTGGTAACGACCAGGGAGCGCACCTCTCTGGCCTCATTAGGGGAATTTTGAGGTCTAAAATGGGCCTCCTAAGGAAAATGTACAATCAAAATTCACTTTGTGATAACCAATCACATTTTAGGGGATGACATCATCCCTAATGGTTGAGGTGGCATTTCTCGAGTTAAAGGTACTTACTTGTCACATTCTCAATGGTGGATAAAAACTCATGGTTAACCATGGTAGTGCTCTAAGTACTTTTAAAATCAAAGTAAAGTACTCATAATAAATATCATTTCACACTTTTTGAATAAAATAATATTATTGTCATTTCATATTTATTGAAATAAACAATGCATATCCCTATACATTTATTATATTATATTATTTTTATATAGTATATTAATTACATGTTATTATACAATATAAATAATATAAATTTTAATTAATAGCATATAATATAATTAAGAATTTATAAATTTATATTTGTATTTTATTTTAAGTTATTTAAGTACAAAGGACAAATGCATTAGTTGTTCAATGATAATGATTTTTTCTTGAAAAACTCATTCTTATTTATAGTCACATCAATACATTTTTTTATTACTTTTATTTTGGTACAACTTTTGAATTGAATTTAACTATGGCTACATGGATTTTGGTGCAAAAAGTGAATTGAAAATTCATAAATATTATTTTATTGGTTTAGCTATTATTTTATTATTTCCTTAGGAGGCCCATTTAAGACATCAAAATTCCTCTAATGTCTCTGATTGTTCTTTGGTGCAGTCTAGGAGCCATGGTCAGATGAAGCAGGGGGTAGATGGGGGTCTGAGAGGTGTGGAGGAGTGGCTCTGACCCAAGATGGGAAGTGCGCAGCAAGGTTCTATTGGACAGGGAGGTACGCTGGTGGAGGATGCACAACAGGGGGAGAAAGATAATGGGAGAACATAGGCTGGTGAAACTAGCAAGGTAGGTGGAGCCGAGGTGAGGCGTGCATTCAGGGGGTGCATAGCTCGAGGGATTTTTTGCAGTGCAGCACTGGGGGGGAGGCTGCACGACAAACTGGGCACACAGGAGGGTTGGAACTGAGACAAAAAAAACAGAAGGTGCAGACTGTGAATAGCTTTGTGCTGTAGGTCCTCCCCTTTTGTAGGCTTGTGACACATGCGAAGATGCTGAGCATTGTTATGCCTCATTCGAAGCTGCATGCTGCAACTATTTTCATGAGTAAGCATGTGCGTCGAGTTACGGTTGAACATCATATTTGTCTAGGAGATCATTCAAAAGATTGCAATAGAGAGGTACCCTAGCGGGGATGTTGATGTCTTTGCGTGTCTTCATGATGCCTGGTCCCTGTCATCTCATGAAAATTATTGCATGAGTGTGGATCCACTTCAAGTGAAGGTCTGCGCTGCAGATATTCATCATCTCCAGCGTGGAAGAGACTGTTTTCATGCATGCTTCTACTGTCACTCGCATCTGGGGAATATAATTTTATAATATTAATAATAAATAATATCATAATATTAATATTATGATATGTTCTAGCAATGTCTATGTGTTTTGTTCTTATTTAATATTTAGACAAGTTTGTGTTACCTTTTATAAATGATATTTTGATTAATTCTAAGACCAAATAGGAACAATTGGCAGCAATTTTGCAAATTTTGAGAGAATACATGCTTTATGCCAGCTCAAAAAATGTGATTTCTTTCACTTACAAGTTCAATACTTGGGACACATTGTTTTCAAGGAAGGAGTTGTAGTAGATTGTGTGAAGATCAAAGACATCATGGAGTGGCCTACTCCTCAGAACGTGACAGGAGTTAGATCCTTTATGGGGTTGGTTGCGTATTACTAGAGATTCATTCAGAACTTCTTCAACATTGACCATCCAATCACAACATTGTCGAGAAACGAAATTAAATTCTAATGGACACTAAACTGTGCAACCAATTTTGAGCAATTAAAACATCTACTCACATGCCAAGCACCAATATTGAGAACCGCAAAGCGAGAAAATGATTTTTTGTTTTGAACAAATTTCTGCAAGGAAGGGCTTGGTGGAGTCTTGATACAAGAGGGACAAGTAGTTTGTTACGAGTCAAGGAAGTTGAATGAGCACATGAGCAAAATTGTGTCACTCATGACTTGGAGCTAGCAACAATCATGCATAGATTGAAAGTGTGGAGGAACTATTTGCTAGGAAGGAGGTTTGTTTTAATGTCAAATCATGGAGGGTTGAGGTATTTATTTGACCAACCCAAGCTAAATGTAAGATGTTAAGGTGGCTAGCCTTGATTAGTGAATTTTATTTTGAAATAAAATATATATCAAAGATAAGGAAAACAAAGTGGTAGATGCACTTTGTAGGAGGGCGCATGTGGCTCATGTGGTAGCCATCTAGACTTATGAGGTTGATATCATGTAAAGGATTAGAGGAAATACTTTAGGATGAAAATTACCATCAAGTGAAGGAATGCTTGTAAAAGGAGCCAAAAGGAGCATTGAGTAAGACTTACTCACTAATAGATTAAGGTATGTTAAAATTCAAAGGTAGATGGTATATACCTTGTATGATTGACTTAAAGAAGCTCATATTTGATAAGTTTCATAAAATACCTTAATCCACTCATCCGGGTTATAAAAAATGATAAAATCTATGAAAAATATTTAGTGTTGGCCGAGCATGAAAAATGATGTTTCTGTGTACAATGTTAAGTGCTTGGAGTGCCAGCAAGTGAAAATGGAGTGTATAAAACCAATGATATTTTTATAACCAATCCCTATCTTAAATGGAAGCTAGAAATCATTTATATGGACTTCATCACAACACTACCAAGGAAATCTAAATAACATGATTCCATAGTGATAGTGGTGGAAAAGCTTATCAAGGTAGCTCATTTATAGTTTTCAAGTCCACTGACAAGGCAAGTGATATTGCTTATATTTTCATGAAAGAAATATTTAAATTTCATGGTGTACCCAAGAAGTTCATCTTGAATAGGGGTGCCAAATTCACCTCAAAATTTTGGAAGGCACTATTTGTTGGATTTGGGACAGAGTTAGCATTTAGTACAACATATCATCATCAAACAGATAGAAAAACTAAAAGATTAAATAGGCTACTAGAAGACATGTTATGAATGTATATTGATTCATAAACCCAAGAGGTGGGAAGAGTTTCTACCTTTGGTAGAATTTTCCTATAAAAATGGGTACCATGAATCATTAAAAATGAGTCCATCTGAGCCTATGTATGGAAGAAAATGTAATACACCTATCAGCTAAAATGGTCCAGTGAAAAGGGTGCATATTGGACTTGATAAGCTTAAGGAAATGGAACAAGAAGAAGTTGCTACCAAGAAGAAATTGAAAATAGCTTAGAATAGGAAAATGAGATATGCAGATCAACAACGGATGCACAAGAAATTTCAAGTGGCGGAACATGTCTGCTCTCGTGTTAGACCAAGGAAGAGTTCACTGAGAATTAGATCTTGTGCCATGTTAACACCAAGATTTTGTGGACAATTTTAGATCATAGAAAGAGTGGGGCTAGTGGTTTATATACTAGCCTTTCCACTCACAATGAAAGAAAATGATGTTTTTCATATTTATTTACCTAAAAAGTATGTATACGATGTTGATCATGTTGTTGGTTGTACTTTGACACAAGTGGAATCTAGGGGATAATTCTATCTAGAGCCAATGTACATTCTCAATCGAAGGAAGATCATGCTATGGGATCAAGTAATCAAGTAGGTCAAGGTGAAATGGATGTACTTTGGACTAAATGAAGCCACTTGGGAGATGGCTGATTAAATGAGGGTATCATACCATTTTTTTTTTTCAATGTAAATGAATTTGAAAATATTTGTGTATATAATTCTCATTGTAAAAGTTTGTTTTCGGTGTAGAACACTGAAGACGATGTTCCTCTAAGGCGGTGGGGTATGTGATATCCCTTTTTGTTACCCCTCTTGTAAATGTCACTACGAATCATAATTCATGTAGACACTGTAGAAATATAAATAATGTCACTAAGAATCACATTCATGAATCCAAAACTGAACTGTACCTCGAACATATCAAAGTATTCTTTTAGTTGCTTTCCAGTGACTTTCATGAGGTTTGTGCATAAACTGAGCAACAAGACCAACGACAAGGAAAGGTCAAGATGAGTATGGGTTAGATACATAATTTTAACAACAAGTTGATGGTATAAGATAGCATCAACTTTAGGGGAAATCTAAGTGAATAAAATCTTGAATCGATACTGAAAGGGAGAAGGGGTTGGCTTACAGTCTTCCATATGAAAGTGGCATAGAAGATCACATGCATACTTGGACTGAGAAAAGGTAATACCTTCTTTGGATTGCAAGACTTGAAGACCAAGGAAATAATGTGAGTGTCCTAAGTTTTTCATTTCAAAATTATTTTTGAGGCTAGAATTCACATGGTTTATATGGTTGGGATCACTACTTGTAAGGATAAGATCACCAACATAAATATTTTTGGTGTTACAATCATTTAAAGAAGAAAGCATGGCTTTATTTTTCGCCATGTGGTAAGCGGATCCAAAATCAATGAACCACTCGTGAGAATGAGAAGAAGAAGATACATTCAATGCATAACCAGAGCTTGATGCTTGATAACCACAAGCAGAAAGTGCCATTCCTGAAGATGAAGTTGAAGAGTTATCCAAATGGATGTTGTGCTTCTTCATTGTTTCTTCCAAGGCTTCCATCTTCTTAAATTTTTTTGACTCTATGCGGCCATCACGATTACAAAAGGTGCAATGTCTATATGTCTTCTACCCTTTGTTTTTATTTTCCTTATCAATTTGTTGAGTTTCTTTTTCAGTTTGTGGTTGATATTGCTTAAGTCCTTTGTTTGGTTTAGGAACATTATTTTTAGGATGTTGCTTCTTAGGATTCTTTGGATTTGGTTGATGCTGGGCTGCTAAGCATTTGTTAGAAGAGTTTCCAGTATTAATAAGACCAAGGTGTAAGAGTTTTTCTTGTTCTCTTATCAAGGAATTTCAAAATGGATCAAAAGAGGGGGACTTGTAGGGAGTTCCTTGAGAAATGAGGGCTTCTCTAGTGGAATGGAAGATGGAAATAAATACAGAGTATGCAGGGCCTAACTTAGTAATAATGGAATAGATAATACTACCATCTTCCTTTTTGACCTTACAACCTTCTAGGAGAAGCCTAAGGGTCTTGAATTTGGACAAAAAATCTTCAGTAGAGGAGAAATTATTGGGGTCTAAAGTAAGCAACTCATTTTCAAGCTAGTGGGCTCTGATTTCGTTTTGAATGCCAAAAATAGTATTTATCTTTTTCATAGCTTCATCAGGGGAGTCAATTTATTGGATATGAAATCTAAGATCTAGATCAATGGACATTCCTATCAACCCTCGTGCGTGACCTTGTTTATTTTCCCATATATCATTTTTATCTTCATTGGTAGGTTTAGATTCTAGTCCTAAGGCTATTCTATAAATCTCTTTACTTATAAGTAAGTCTACCATGTAGGATAGACATTGGAAATAATTGGTGTTGTTAAGAATAAGCGGGAATTCACTTTCCATTTTTAAAAATTAAAGTTTTAAAGGTTGAAACTAACTTCTCCAATGGAAAGATATCGAAAAATTAGGCCGGTTAAAAAAAAATGGTTCTGAAAACGGTTTCCGGATGAAGAAGTTATGCCTTTTTGAATAAATGTTGAAGAAGATGCCAAGTAGTCACGTGATGGGTTGAAAGTTGATGACGGAGTTGTACATTTTTTTTTTTAACTTCCCCCTTTTCAAACTTAATATAGTAAGCTCACTTTTTTTTCAATACTACTTTATGTGACTCACTTTTATAGATAAGTGAGAGTCACTTTTTACAATGTTACTTTATGAACTAATGACCGAGTAAACTATAACTTAAATAAAAGATAAAGTGAATTTAGACTATAAGTGACTCACTTTTTTAATGTGTAAGAAACGTTATTACATAAAGTAATTTTAAAACATAAGTTACATGTGTTTTTTAAAAAACTTGACAAAAAACTTTTTAGAAAAAGTAACTTGACAATTTTTTTTTTAGAAAAAGTAACTTGACAAAATGATTTGAACCCAAGACCTCTATTCTCATAAAGTAACTTTACACCAAGCAAGCTAGTTAAAAGATTTTGTAATTGTTGGAAATGAGGAAGGGGATTTTTATTTATTTTTTCTCTTTGGGGTGCATGTTTTTTTTCCTACAAAAAAAACCACGCAAACAACAACAAAAATATGCAAGCCTTGTGGTAGAATGCTAGATTTCTGGTTAGTCCACCCAAAAACTAAATATTTTTCTCACTATTCATGAATTCCCGAGATCGCACGAAGTCGCGGGGAAAGAACATATGTAGGAGATAAATCTTGTCTTTCTGTTTCTGGTTTTTCAGATTGCACAGAGAACAGGTCAAAGAGCATATAAAGAGAAGAGAGTATAGATCTGGTAATAAAAAAAATTATTATATACCGAAATAAACAAAGGGTTAAATAAATATAACTACAAAAAAAATACTTTATACCTCCAAATCTAAAATGACATAACTAGGGAAACCATAAAAATTTTCGCATGAAAAGAAATGGGTTTCTCATTAGAACATAAGCTCCAGACACAATAGGAAAGTTCTCCTGACCCGAAAGTGGTTAGAAACAATAGATCCAGAAAATGACAGTTGCATGTAGTCGAAACGGCTTTAGATTTGGATCAACAATGGATGCGACCCTCAAACATCTATGATACCATGGAGGAATTTAAAAGGTAAGTTTATTAGATCAAACACCAAAGGTCACTTCTCACAAACAGATCACACATCAATACACCAGTATTTGACGAGGTTAAAACCATCAAAGAGGGAAACATTCCACGATCTGAGCCAACGCGACCACTTCAGGAAAATTATTAATATAAAGAAAGAAAATTTACATAAGCTTCTCTCATAAATGATCACTAGACAAATGACCCTCCATGCTCTTTAAATAGAGATCATGGATCAATCGGGTGTTAAGCCATAGATAAAGTGTCGGTAATACCGAGGAGAGAATGAATCGTCAGATCACTACATATCATGACCGTCGGATTATAAGTTACAAAAGTACATACTAAAGAAACACACTTTACCTAACTTTACTCTAGACAATGGTATACTTAACTATTTCCTATGTGTCAGAATATCCTAACACTTTGTGAATACATTATCCTCCTTTATGAAATATCATGATTTTAACTTCAATATGAACATGGAAACTATTAAAACACAAAGGAGATTATTATATTGAATTTTTTGTGGATGCAATCATTTTCCATTACTCTCTCAACATTGGGTCCCCTCTTCTGACACCACTATTCAAACCATGAAATGAAACAAACTATGATGTATTTCATCCATATTGTACCTTCTTGACCTCACGTATAAAGGGGTTGTTATATAATTATTTGGTCCACTAAAAACCAACAAATACCTTGGTCGTAGGAAGGATATCAATAGACTCTCAACACAATTGAAAATTAATATCTAAAATTAATCAGTTTAATGTGAATATCCTTAAGTTTTGAGCATCACACTACTATTACCTCTAATAGTGATGACACTTAGTTGTTAATTAATACTAAAATCAAATAATATTTAATGTTATTCTATGAAAACACACAATCGAAGGATTTTGACTTGGGCCTTTTCATCAACAACATGCATTTACTCAGTGTTTTGTACATGGTTGAACATCAATACATGTTGAATCCTTCTTGCCATGTTTCTCAAGCCTAGCGGAATCCATGGAAACTATAAAGCTAATAATAAATAGCTTGTTGCATTGACACTTTCTTCTTTTGTAAGTGACCTTTTGTTGGCTAACTACATTGCTTGAAGCTTGGATTTTTATTTGTTATAGAGTTTGTCTTGGAAATGAAAAACCATGTGTGTGAGAGTATTGGAGAAACACATTCTCCACATTTTTAATACCCTTCATTTAACAATCTCAATCTCCTTCTTCCCCTCATGCACCATCTCCTCTCCCCCCACATCCCTTGAACTCTATCTTTCATAATGAATTTTTTTTTATGGTTTTATATTGTGGTTTTAGGCTCACTTTTCATTATATCTAAATTGAGTTTGTGCTAACAAGAACTTAAGAATATTTTTGAATTAAAGTGTTGAGCATAGAAGTATAACTACCATTTTCTTTGAATGTGTAGGTCACTGAAGAGTCAAGAAAAATGACACACTTTCTTTCATCCTAGGATACGCCAAGAGAGATATCAACATGGCACCAATATTGAGTATATCCTCCATTTCTTTTCTTCAAGGACTTTCTCATTCAATGTTATTTTGGTTCTTAATATAATTTGGAAATTTAGAAAGAACACAACTACCACCCCGTTTATTTACCTATTTTTTTTGTCAAGGAAAATTACTTTATTGTGGGATTAGTGTCATGATATTATCTAAAATCCTAAACAACAATATATATGATAGCTTACATGTCACTCAACATCAATTTCCCAAGTGTACTCAATTTCTTTAATAAGGTATCATAAGCATCCTCGACATTGTATATGTTAAATGAGTATCATATGTGATCATGTTATGAATAATGAATTATTGGGTTTGGAAAAAGTTATCCATCATAGTAATTTGTTATAAAAGGCTATTTATCTAATCATGTAATGGATTATTAGTGTAGTACATGATTGTTTGTGTTCTAATCAAGATCATTTTCAAAGTGGTTTTTTCTTTCCACTCTAAACCTTTGTGTTGATGTGATACTTGTATGCTCTATTAATGTTATGAATTTTATTTTATTATTCTTTTTTTTATGCTAA
Source organism: Pinus albicaulis (assembly GCA_034641835.2). Classification (NCBI taxonomy): domain Eukaryota; kingdom Viridiplantae; phylum Streptophyta; class Pinopsida; order Pinales; family Pinaceae; genus Pinus; species Pinus albicaulis. Next base: position 669,132,535 of record CM076569.1, on the reverse strand, counting down.
CATATTAGGTATATTTTTATTTCTTTTTTATTTTTTAAAAGAGAATCCATACATGTAAGTTAGTTTCAAGATAGAGGAATAACCTATTCCAAGTATTTTCATAACCCAACGTTTCAGACTACATAAGTGAGTCCATCCTTAGGGGTAAACGCCTAATAATATTTGAAAGATTTGTGAGGATTAGGGCAAAAGTATCCAAGTATAAATAGTAAAATTTTTAGGATATTTTTTAGGATAATTTTTTACTATTTATACCTGGATCTTTTTACCCTATTCCTCACAAATCTTTCAAATATTATTAGGCGTTTACCCCTGAGGATGGACTCACTTGTGTAGTCCAAAACATTGAGTTATGAAAATACTCGGAACAAGTTATTCGTCTATCTTGATATTAGGTATTTTTTTTATGATAGTGAATAATAAATATAATGTTAATATTTTTTATAAAATTACCATTTATTGAATAAAGTATAGTTATATTTATTTTAAATGATGTCCTAATTAAAATTTAAATACATTTCGATTATGCTACTATTAAAAATACAATAAGAGATCATTGTCACCATCATAAATATGATATTTTCTTATACACTTTTAGTTAAATAATTTAATTTTAAATTAAAACTTCTCACATTAATAATAATAATATTAATAAATTAATTAATTAATTGCAAAAAATATATCATAAAAGAGCCATTAAAAATTATTAATATCTTAAAGTTTTTGAAAATAAATGTCTTTGTAAATATTTTCTAATATTAATACACAACTCTTTTGCATCATTAAAATCCATTTTAAGAATATTTCCATTATTTGTAACACTTAAAAAATTATCTTCTAATTTATAGATTAAATAAATGGCAATTAAAAAAAATAAATTAAAAGATTTATAGATTAAATAAATGGCAATTAAAAAAAAATAAATTAAAAGATGTAATGCGGAATTCATTTTAAATTACGTTTTTTTTTCTTTTTTCTTTTTAATATAATTATATATATGTTTCATGATATCATGTTATGAAGGTTTTTTATTACGCTTTAAACTTAAATATTGCAATGAAGAAAAAAAATAAATACCCACAATTACAAGGTTATGCAACTTTTTTTTTCGTTAACTGATCTTAGCTGGAGCACTTTTAGAATTACAAGGTTTTCATGGGTTCCGCAGCTTTTTTTTCATTACTGATCTTAGAGGGAGGACTTTTAGATAAATGCTAGCATTTATCTACTCATAAACTTTACATCAAACTCATTTTTGAAATGAGAGTGCTCATGATTAATTTTTCATTTCACTTCGATGTCACATCTTGTATTTGTGTACATATATTTTCTAAGATTGTTAAAAGTTTTAATATTTCAAAATAATGAATGTATATAATATGTCTAATTTTTTATGTTCAATAAAATAGTAATTATTTGTTAAGTTAGATGTTGTAAATTAATTTAGATTTATCTTAATTCTAGATTTATCAAGTGTTTAGAGAGATCAAAATTTTTTTCATTTTAAAATAGACTTGTATATAAGCTATATCCCACATAAATACCACAAGTCAATACCACGAGTTCTCAATATCATAAGCTATTTTCTTTTTTATTTTTATTTTTTTTATAAGATCGCTTTTTTTTGAACTAGTTAAAATGTTTAGTTTACATTACATTAATCATTTAATTAATTAATTAATTTATTATTATTATTATTATTATTATGTAATATGACTTGGTCAAAATATTAAACATTACATTACAACATCTCTACCATAATGAGTTGGAGAGCATCTCTAAGCACAATAAGTTTTATATAAAAATAATATCTAATTATAAAAATGAAAATATATATCACATTTAAAAAGATTTAATATATATATTTAAAAATTTCTTTTTATTTTTTATTTTTTATTTTATTTTAACTTTATTTTTAATTTTTTTAATTTTTATTTTATTTCATATCTTATTTGAATTTTGTGAGTAATTTTTTCTTATCAACAATCTTATAACCAACAAATTTCTATTTTATTAAAGCAATCTAACTTCAAACCATCTCCCACTATGTTCATAAATTCACTCACTTATATAATCCCAAGTATTAAAAAAACTATTAATTGAAACTCCAAAAAAATAAACTATGTTCATAAATTCACAATTTCACTCACTTATATATGAGATCTAATCCCAAATATTAAAAGAACTATTAATTGAAACTCCAAGGGAATAAATTAAAAAAAAATTGTATGTGATTGTACCAGACCATAAATGATATTTATTAAAATGTTTTAATATATATTTATCCATACAAATTAGTTGAGAGATGTTTATTCTCCAACCCTAATAAATTATTAGTAATTAATTAAATAAGTAATTATTAATTATTATAATTTTGGATATATTATTTTTTAAATTCACTATAATTTTTTTGGTGAATCTTCTCACACTAATTTTGCTCGCTTATGTATCTCTACAATTGAGATTTAATTCGAAATATTGAATAAGAAATTGATAAAAACTTCAAATGAGTAAACTCCAAAAAAATTATACTATGATTATACTAGCTCAATAAAAATCATACTCTTTAAAAAAAATTAACATAGATACAAAAGGAGTCCTAGAGATATTTATCTTCATACACTATAAAATCACAAAGGATTAATTGAATAAGTTTGATTAATTAAATAAGTAATTTTTATAATTGTATATGTTTGATTAATTGAATAAGTAATTTTCAATTAATATAGTTTTTACATTAAAATGCTTCATAAATATAAAACAAGATTTATAAATATTTATCATCATACCTATTAAATAACACATGATTAGAATAGAGTGCACCTTATAGGCATTGCAGATATACTTCATAAATTGCTTTAGGCTAGTTGTATGACAACATTACAATAGAAGCCAGTCCCAAATCGATTTTCTGGTTCTGGACTTGCCTCACAGGTAGTGAGTCCGAACCCCGCATTTATCTCGTACAGTTCAGGACCTCTAAGGGTTGCCAGAACATCTCTGGCCCCCAGCTCTAGGTCGAGTCTTCCCCTCAACAAGCTCGTAATAAAAACCACAAAATTGGAGTGGCGCCCCTACACACAACTGACAGTAAGGTAATACAGAAGCCATGAGCCCGATTCCCCTGATGGTTTGGTCCATGGAGAGATGGACCTTTTTTTTTCCATATATATTTTCTTTCAGGGCCCTTGTCTCTTTACTTTTATTTCAGAACCCTAAACACAAAATATTCCTTTCAAATATTAAGATCTTTACATCTCTTTGTATACTTTGTTGGTTGAATATACAATGCTCATTGGAAAACATGAAATACTGTGACATCTCCATCTTACTTTGACTGACTGACTGCGTACAGAATTATAAAATGGAAGGATTATTTTGATTCGAATAACTCATTTTTCATTTCAGATTTTATTCTTTTCTTCTTTCGAGGATGGACTGGACTGTGTATAAAGGTTCGAAGTGTAGATGATAATTCTCCGCGTACCTCCCAATTTGAAAACCCTTTAATAAATCCAAAAACCTTTGCCATGACTCTATCCCATTAACATGACTTTTTTATCCGCAATCTGAGACGTGTAGTGGATAAAAAGTCGAACTTAAAACATCAAGGGCTATGATCAATTTAGAGCGATCGCCTTCGCATTCAAACGATACCATTCCAATCAGATTTATGGCCGATGGTTGTTAATATGGCCCTCGCATGTTCTATTAACCACAATAGCCCTCACAAGATGATGGAAATAATTACAACATTCATTTCAATTTTTAAGCCGTACGACTTAAGAGTTAAAAAAATAAAACATTAAAATGCAACATTATTATTAAAACAAAAATAACAGAAATGAATGTAAGAGTAGTCTTTCTCCCTGGGCTAATAGCCCTCTTTGCGATAGGAGGAGGGGCAACTAGAACAATCGTAAATCCTTTTGTTGCAGGAGGAAGGGCAGCTGGAACAACCGTAAATTAGTAGTAGGCTCTGGTAGTTATTAGTTAGGTCTAGGTAGTTTTGAGATGTTTTAAATTTGCGTGTTTCTTTCATTCATTTATCTGTTCTGTTGTTGTTTCTTTTTTTGTGTTCCATTGAAGGCATAGTTTTTTGTTTGTTTTATCTATCTGTTGTTTGTTTGTTCCACTGAATAACGCTGCATCTGAGGGCTGAGGGCTTCCAGTGAGGGCTACCAGTGAAGTCAGAGAAGTTAGAGAGGAAGGTTGAATGTTGCGTTTTGTTCTGTTAGCTACCAGTGAAGTAAAAAAGGAAGGTTGAAGGCTACGTCTGTTAGAGAGGAAGGTTGAAGATTGTATCTTTGTTCGGTAAGTGCTTCTTATTCTCCCTCTACTTCCAAATGTGCACTTGACTCTTTTTCCCCTTCGAAATCCTTCCCAAATACTGTGAGCGTGCATGTGACCTATCTTCCTTACGACTTGACCCTTCAAAGGCTTGCCTGATATCCACTTTCAAGACCATTGACTCTTACCTAGAACTTAGATCTTGATTTGGTTTCTAAATTCGTTTTGCAGCACAAGAGAAAAGGGGGTAATGTATTTTTGAATTTCCTCCAATTAAGAGCATATTTTGGTTTGGATTTGAAATGTCGAAAAAACGATAAGAAGTGTTAGGGAGTAACTAAATTAGACTATAGGAGAAGCAAGCTAAGTTGGAAACATTGAGAAACTATAAATTCACAGAGTTCTGCAGTAGGAACATATTGAATAATTTGGGGAAATGTACATGGAGTTTATAATTTTTTCACCTGCCAAATACTATGAGCGTGCATGTGACCTATCTTCCTTACGGCTTGACCCTTCAAAGGCTTGCCTGATATCCGCTTTCGAGGCTATTAAATCTTACCTTGAACTCAGATCTTGATTTGGTTTCTAAATTCACTTTGCAGCACCAGAGAAGAGGGGGTAATTTATTTTCGAATTTCCTCCAATTAAGAGCATACTTTGGCTTGGATTTGCAATGTCAAAAAAATGATAACGATCATGTAGGGAGTAACTGAATTGGACTATAGGAGAAGCAAGCTAAGTTGGAAACATTGAGAAACTATAAATTCACAGAGTTATGCAATAGGAACATATTGAATGATGATGACGATGATGATGACGGTTAACGTCCACTGAGACCAAAATTTGGTCTATTGACCTATAATTTTCTTAATTCTTAATTGTCTGGCTTCTCGTCTTTCTTGGCGAGATTGGTGTTGTAGCTTTCTTTTTCTTCTCTACGGTCTTCCAACTTCCTTTGTCTTGCAACTCCTTCATCTCTTCTGATCCTTGGGACACTGGTGTCTTATCTTAGGGATCTGGGAGATCTGCTTTGCTGCTAAATGAATATTTATTTTGCGTGGTATCCGAATCCTCATAATTGTTGATGCTTGAGGAGCTGTCGAGTTCATTTTTTTGTTTTTGGGCGGGGCTTTCCCCCTGCTTGTCTTGAGGGTTGTTTCTTTCTTGCCTGATTTCTTGCGATTCAGAGTTTTCTAGAGAGTATTCTTCCTTGACAGTGTAATGTTCGTTTTGTGCTCCTTCCCACCATGTAGATCTATGGTGATTCTTTCTAGAAAAAATTTTCTAGGAGACTTTTGGGCAATTTTTGGCTAGATGGCTTGTCTCAAAGCAGGATCGACATTTGAAGAGCACACTTTCATAGTCGAGTTTCTGGTTCCATACATAGTCTTTGCTTGTTAGGATTATTTCAGCTGGGAATCCAATGCTAAAGTCCATTTCTACATAGATGCGTACATAGGTGGTTCTGACATATTCCTCTGCTTCTGGGCACCTGCAGTAAAATTTCCCAATTGCATTTCCAATGGCTTTTAGCGAGGAGAGATTCCAGAGATGCAAAGGTAGGTTTGGAAATCTGACCCAAACTGGTGCTAAGGTTATGACTGTTGTTGAGGGATCGAATGATGGGTTCCATGGTTTCATGAATAGGCCCGATTTTTCCCAAAACCAAGGGCCGGAATCTAAAATGCATTGTCTGCTTTCAGAGTTTTCAAAATCTACTATAAAGAAACCCTTAGCACAGGGGTATATATTAATTTCATCAGAGATGAGAGGCTTCCATACCTTTGAGATCCAACTGTGGAGAGTTGTCAGCCGTGGCCAAAAGCCATTAAACCGACAGATTAAGGCACTTTCAGAAAAATTCAAGGCCTCATCCAGTGAGGCCTTGACCACCTGCACAGTGGGAGCTGGGGCTTCATTGACAATATGGGCAGGAGCTTGAATCTCAGAGGTAGACGAAACTGGGCTGGAATTTATCTTTGCGAAGCTGGGAGCCATACTGCGGAATAGATGCTATCAAACCCTGTGGAAGAGATGGGAAACCCGTTCTATGAAGAGAAGAGAGTGGAGGTTTAACCGCAAAATATTATTCTAGGAGAAAAACCCCTCAATATTGCACTCGTGGCAGAAGAGATGCGGAACCCCTCTGGCTGACTGCGGTAGAACCCCGTTTGCAAGAAGAAACCTGTTCTGCGGCAGATGCGAAAAGGTCCGAACCCGTCTGTGGTAGATGCCAAGCAATGCGAAACCATCTGTGGTTGATACTATTTCGGTGAATAGATAGATACCTTGCTCGAATGAATTGACAGGGTATAGGGACAGAGTGCGGGATCTTCGAAGAAATTTTGGAACCTTTAGCTTAAGATCGTTGCTGTTTCAAGTCCCGCCGACCATTCCTAAACGCTGCAGGTCCGCCCTTTAATAATCTCGGATCGATTGCAAGTATAACTCTCATGCTTTCACAAGGGTCCTGATTAATCTGTTACAAGATCCACACTCTCCTTCAAGACTTCGAATCTGTGGAGTTTTGCTTTAGAAAACCTTCGTTCTACCACAAAGATAAAAAATAAAAATATGTATACCTAGTCTGCTACAGGAACCACGAAGTTGATCTCAGCAGGGGCTTTCTCAGCCTTATAAAACACGAATTCCAGCACTGCGTGGTCTCAAACCTTGCCTCAAATGGATATATAATACTTTAGGGGAAATGTAAATGGAGTTGATAATTTTTTCGAAAATTCCATCCATGGAGACTCTGTGTTGGAAAACTGCGATCAACAAGAGAGTTACTATCGAAGAAACAAAATTAAAAGAACTTTGTAATTGTAATTCCCAGAACGTGCCTTCCCATTTGGGAATTTGTTGCCTCCAAGACTCTTCTCAGCAACCCTCTCAACCTCACCCCAAATATTCTTCCACAAGTCCTTTTCTGAGAATATTTTTTCATAATAGAAGTATTGAGGAGAAAGTTGGAGGCTTGGTACTAAAGTGGATTCAAGGGCTTCTATGAATGAAGTATCTCAAAGCAAACCAAATAAATTCAATGGCAGTTATCAGATTTTGTTGAGTCTAGGCAGGGTTCTGAAAGGCCTACCAAGTCTTCATGATAAGGTATTTCCTATTTTTCCTTCGGCATCTAATATGACCCCTCTCCATGCATGCTAACCCACATTCACAAATTACTCCAAAAAAGGAAACCAAGTTTCTGGTTTCTTTACAAATAAGCATGCTTGAAATATATACCTGTTAATTACTGTTGTAAATGACTTGCTACATTCAGGGACATTAGGAAAAAACTTTGCATGTTGTACTAAATGGTATCAGATAATTCTTATCCATAAGTGGCTTTAGGGGACATCAATTGGATAAGTGCCTAAACTACACCTTCTACAACTATCACATATTCTATAGCTATCATGGTATTAGTTGTAGCTAAAACCACCCCTATTGATTTTTTTCTTCTTTATGCTCTGCCTCTGATCTCCTAACTCATATCTAATACATGTGCTTGTTAGCATAGTGTGGAAACACCAGATCAATACCTTGCTCACCCAGACCCCTATTTATTTTTGTCTTCTTTATGCTCTGCCTCTCATCTCCTAACTCATATCTAATATAGCTGCTTATTGGTCATAGTCATTACCTATTACTGTCCAGATTCCTGTTAGTAAATCATATAAATGATACCTGATATAACTGATAGTATACTTGATTGGTTGTGGTATACCTGATACCACAATTAAAGATAGTATACCTGATGCCTTCGCTATTCTCAAGCCCTATAATAGAGCATAATATTTTGCTTGGATTTTGGGTGAGATACCAAGTCCCCGTGATAAGGTCTTTCCTATTGTTCCTTTGGCATCTAATATGACCCCTCTCTATGCATGCTAACCCACATTCACGAATTACTCCAACAAAGGAAACCAAGTTTTTGGTTTCTTTCCAAATAAGCATGCTTGAAATATACACTTGATAATTATTGTTGTACTAAATGGTATCAGGTAAGTCTAATCCATAAGTGGCTATAGGGGACATCAATCGGATACGTGCCTAAACTACACCTTCTACAAATATCACATCTTCTACAGCTATCATGATATTAGTTTGAGCTAAAACCAAATTTATATTTTGATGCTTAGTAGGATTATCTTCCAATCCAATTCAAATAGGATGATTGCAATGTGTGAACCCTCTCTGTAATCCATTCAACCAATATGATCCATGATTTCCCCTATGCTATGAAATATTGTTCCATAAATTCCTCCATGAGGTGAAGAACCATCCTAATGAATTAAGAAATAAAATACCTTCATGAAATAGACCGAGAGGACCAATACATAATCTTGATGGACAAACTACACCTTCTACAACTATCACATCTTCTACAACTATCATGATATCAGTTGTAGCTAAAACCAAATTTCCTATACAGCCTATTTTCAATCTCTAATGTCAAAAATAGTCCCGAGGAAAGATCAAATTTATGAGAAAGTAGCTAGATATATAAAATATGGAGAAAACACCCCCCTATTTAGATCGTGTAATAGGAATTAACTTACCAAATGTTCATAGTGATTACATATTCAATAAATTATAGAAAGTGATAAAACTCCTATTTCTAAGCTCATTTCCAGATATAACTATAGCCAAACTGTAGATCCATATGACGACAAGTAAGCTTAGTAGTTGCCACATACCTTGCTGGGAACAGGGCCCTGTTTTTATTTCCAATTAAGTAGTCTACACGGAATCACCAAGGACCAACGAGTAGGGTTGAACACTCGAGAATAACAGGCATCAAGGCCTAGGGAACAAGTAGCAAAGACTTGCCAGATATCTGCTTTCAAGACCATTGACTCTTACCTTGAACTCATATCTTCATTTGGTTTCTAAATTCGTTTTGTAGCACCAGAGAAAAGGGGGTATTGTATTTTTGAATTTCCTCCAATTAAGAGCATACTTTGGCTTGGATTTGCAATGTCGAAAAAATGACAACGAGTGTCTAGGGAGTAACTGCATTATACTATAGGAGAATCAAGCTAAGTTGGAAACATTGAGAAACTATAATTTCACAGAGTTTTGCAGTAGGAACATATTGAATAATTTGGGGGAATTGTACATGGAGTTGAAAATTTTGCCGCAAATTCCTTCCATGGAGACTCTGTCTTCGAAATTTGCGATCAGGGAGAGTTGCTATCAAAGAAATGAACTTAAAAGAAATTTGTAATTGTAATTCCCAAAACGTGCCTTCCCATTTGGAAATTTGATGCCTCGAAGACTCTTCTCAGCAACCCTTTCAACCTCACCCCAAATATTCTTCAAAATTCCTTTTCTGAGAATATTTTCGCATACCAGAAGTATTGCGGAGAAATTTGGTGAAGGCACTAAAGTGGATTCAAGGGATTTTATGAATGAAGTATCTCAAAGCAGCCTGAATATATTCAATGGCAGTTATAATATTTTTTTGAGTCTAGGCGGGGTTTCGGAAGGCCAACAAAGGATTGGAAAATCTGATGCAGAGGAAAATTCTGGAGTAGACAGGAGTAACACTAACATTAGCAGCCATGGAAGCCATGGAGATTCAATAGAGAGCTTTCTTAATGGAGAATCAAGTTATATGCCTCTTAAAAACCCTATATTGAAAAGTGCCGAGAAGCGTAACTAAAACACAGGTTTCCTTGTCTCATCAAAAAAAAAAAAAAAAAAAAAAAAAAAAACATGTTTTCACAATTCTTTACATTATCCAAACTCTGATGGATCCTTTTAAATATAGCATTGGATTTCAACTCTGAGGGAGAGGAACCATAATGCATATTCCATATGATAACTTTGGAATTTCCCACAATGATCAATGTACTAATGTGCAATTGAACTCCTTAAAACAGAGCATATGATTCCACATGATTATGATAATCTAATTGTCCATCAGGGTGCAATAGCACCCCCTTCTCCTTCCACCTCTTGACTATGTTTAAAAGGTCCATAGAAACAGAGACCATAATAATTTTGCACCTTAAGCCATTGATCAAATTTAAAATAATAAAATGGACTTGCCAACTACTGAATAGAGAACATAGATAAACTAATAGAGGTATCACATTAAATTGTGAGATTCAAATCTCTTCCATATTATATGGAGATTAAGGATATAGAAGCTTCATATTTCAGGTGTTAATATTCCCCACCAATAGTTTTTTTTCCTCTATGGAACAAGTTGTGGCTAAAACCAAATTTCCTAAAAGATGACTTGGTTGTCTGCTAACTAGATTTTCCAATACATGTATTCATGAGTTGAATAATAGGGAAAAAACATGAATCTCATCATTGTAAATTTTCTCTTGTATTTAGGTACATAAGATTCTATATTGAAATTGAAAAAAAAGAAATAGGTAGATTAATAGCTATATATTGAAATTGAATGAGAAATTTTTTATTTCATATGTTCATGAGTTATATTCAAGGTCAGTTCTCTATTCAATGGCATGAATGAAATAGTTTTTATTTTGGATGTTTTGGTTTCTTTTCAAATAATCATGCTTGAAATATACACATGTTAACTATTTTTCTAAATGACTTGATGCATTCGGGGACATCAGGAAAAAACCTTGCATGTTGTACTAAATGGTATCATGTAAGTCTCACCCATAAGTGGTTGTAGGGGACATCAATTGGATAAGTGCCTAAACTACACCTTCTACAACTATCACATCTTCTACAACTATCATGATATTAGTTGTAGCTAAACCAAATTTCTATTTTGATGCTTAGTAGGATTATCTTCCAAGCCAATTCAAATAGGATGATTGTAGTGTGTGAACCCTTTTTGTAATCCATTCAACCAATATGATCCATGATTTCCCCTATGCTATGACGTATTGTTCCATAACTTCCTCCATGAGGTCAAGAACCATCCTAATGAATTAAGAAATAAAATACCTTCATGAAATAGATCGAGAGGACCAATACATAATCTTGATGGACAAACTACACCTTCTACAACTATCATGATATTAGTTGTAGCTAGAACCAAATTTCCTATACAACCTATTTTCAATCCCTAATGTCAAAATAGTGCTAGGGAAAGATCAAATTTATGAGAAAGTAGCTAGAGCTATTAAATATGGAGAAAACACCCACCTGTTTAGATGCTGTAATAGGAATTAAATTACCAAATGTTCATAGTGATTACATATTCAATAAAGTATAGATAGTGATAGACCTCATGCTTTACACTAAGCTCAGTGCCATATATAACTATAGCCAAACTGTAGATCCATATGACGAAAAGTAAGCTCAATAGTTGCCACATACCCTGCTGGGAACAAGGCCCTTTTTTATTTCCAATTAAGTTGTCTACATAAAATCACCAAGGACCAACGCGTAGGGTTGAAAACCCCAGAACAACAGGCATTAGGGCCTAGGGAAGAATTAGCAAAGGCTTGTCTGATATCCTCTTTCAAGATGATTGACTCTTACCTTGAACACAAATCTTCGATTGGTTTGTAAATTCATTTTTCAGCACTAAAGAAAAGGGGGTAATGTATTTTTGAATTTCTTCCTATTAAGAGCATACTTTGGCTTGGCTTTGCAATGTCAAAAAAATGATAACAAGTGCATAGGGAGTAACTGAATTAGACAATGGGAGAAGTAAGCTAAGTTGGAAAAATTGAGAAACTATAAATTCACAAAGTTCTGCAGTAGGAACATATTGAATAATTTGGGGGAAATGTACATGGAGTTGATAATTTTTCCACAAATTCCATCCATGGAGACTTTGTCTTGGAAAACTGTGATCAACACGAGAGCTATTATCAAAGAAAAGAACTTAAAAGAAATTTTTAATTGTAATTCCTATAACGTGCCTTCCCATTTGGAAATTCGATGCCTCCAAGACTCTTCTCAGAATCCCTCTCAACCTCACCCCAAATATTCTTCCACAAGTCCTTTTCTGAGAATATTTACGCATAACAGAAGTATTGAGGAGAAAGTTGGAAAATTCACTAAAGTGGATTCAAGGGCTTTTATGAATGAAATATCTCAAAGTAGCCTGAAAATATTCAATGGCATTTATCAGATTTTTTTGAGTCTAGGTGGGGTTCCAGAAGGCCAAGAAAAGATTAGAAAATCTGATGCAAACGAAAAATCTGGAGCAGAAAGGAGTAACACTAAGATTAGCAGCCGTGGAACCCATGGAGATTCAACAAAGAGCTTTCTTAACAGAGAATCAAGTTATCTGCCTCTTAACAACCCTAAATTAGAGATGCCTGAAGCACAATAAGTGTGTGTTGATGCTAGCCATATCTCATCAAATGCCAAAAACAAACATGTTTGCACAATGATTTAATTAAAAATCATTTTTTTTTCCAAACCTTGATGGATCCTTTTAAATATAGCATTTGGTTTCAACTATGAGGGAGAGGAACCATAATGCATATTCCATATGATAACTTTGGAATCGCCCACAATAATCAATATACGAATGTGAAAAGATAGTGCAATTGAACTCCTTAAAACAAAGCATCAAATTCCATGTGATTATGATAATCTAATTGTCCATCAGGGTGCAATATTACCCCCTGCTCCTACCACCCCTTGACTATGCTTAGAAGGTCCATCAAAACAAAGACCATAACACTTTTGCACCTTGAGCCATTGATCAAATTTAAAAAAATAAAAATGGACCTGCCAACTACTGAATAGAGAACAAAGATCAACTAATAGAGGTCTCACATTAAATTGTGAGATTCAAATCTCTTCCATATATATGGAGATTAAGGAGATGGAAGCTTCATATTTCATGTGTTAATATGCCCTGCAATAGGTTTTCTTCCATCTATGCAACAAGTTGTGGCTAAAACCAAATTTCCTAAAATATGACTTGGTTGCCTACTAAGTAGATTTTCCAATACATGTATTCATGAGTTGCATAATAGGGAAAAACAAGAATCTAATCATTGTAAATTTTCTCTTGTATTTAGGTACATAAGTTTCTATATTGAAATTGAGAAAAAAGAAATAGGTAGATTAATAGCTATATATTTAAATTGAATGAGAAATTTTTTATTTCAGATTTTCATGAGTTATATTCAAGGTCAGTTCTTTGTTGAATGGCATGAATGAAATAGTTTTTATTTGAGATGTTCATGAGTTGCATTATAGAGAAAAATCAAGAATTTCATCATTGTAAATTTTGTGTTGTATTTAGGTAGATAAGTGTGTATATTAAAATTGAAAAAAAAAGGTAGATTAATAGATATATATTGAAATTGAATGAGAAATTTTAAATTGAATAGTAGTTTAATTTTTGCTATTCAATTTTATTTTTATTAAATTATATAAATTTTCATAAATATTAACTTTTACTATTCAATTTTATTTTTATTAGATTATATAAATTTTGATAAATATTATCTTTCATAAACTTGTATATTTCAAACCTTATCAACATTTATACCATTTTTTATTTATTTATTCAACACAATCATTAGTTTTAACTTATATTTACCTACGAATGATCCATTTGGCCAATATGAATCCATAATTTATATATATTATCATTTTCATTCAATTAGAAAAACTATCTTTTCAAACAATAAATATAGCCTCATTCATGATTTTTGAAAAACTTTAGTTATACATATCGCCATTTTTTTCACTCACATAATCATTATTTTTTAACTCACATTTACCTATTTATGATCCATTTTTGTACATTGAGTGTTATGTACCCTATTTAAAGTCATTATGAATACATAATTTTTATATATTATCATTTTCATTAAATTTGAAACACTATGAACGTGTTTTCTCCCTTTAACTTTTCATGTATTTCTATAGGAATCGTAGCTATACATCTAACACAAAACCACATATAAAAAATTTTAAACCAATAACCATATTTATGAATTTCCTTCTCTAAACTACTTATTATTTTATCTCTGTTTTCAGAAAATGACAACAAAACTTACTGAGAATGTTATTTTCTCAATTCTCTCTGGGAAAAATCATATTCAACAATTGCTACAAATAATTGGATTTGAGCCTATTACGTCAATGCAAAGTTCAACAGTACGATCTCGCATAGCCATCTCCGATGGCACACATATGAAGCGCCTTATGCTTCCAATAACTTTCAATGACCTCGTTGAAGCAAGCTTGCTTCAAAATGGTTCAATTATACATGTTAAAAGTTAGACTACTTCAACTATTGGTCCATCAATGTAATTTTGTTACAAAATAATTATTTAAGCTTTACATATTTCCTTCATACAACTTTCAAGTCTAACAATTGCTCTTATTACTATCATTTACCATGTAGGTCTATAACGCTACTAGACTTCGAAATTTGTGCTACATCTGCACCTTTAATTGGTATTCCAAAAAAATTGAGTATCCTGATTACTTGTCAAGAAGAGAATCCGTCCTCATCGAATCAACAACCTTCGTAAAAAAGGAACTGCACACTTTCTACCATTCCTACTAGATCCATCACGCCAGTCCAAATTATGATCAAAGCAATAAACCATTACCATTCAAATTGGGGCATAAAAGGATATGTTCAAAAAAAGACACCTCTTTGAAAATTTTAAAATCAATACGGACCTGGTAAAGTGTTTGGCTTCGATCTTTTTGATACAAAAGGTGGAGAAATACACATTACATGTTTCAACAATGTTGCTGATTATTTCTTTGATAAAATCTAGGTTGGAAATCTATACATTGTCTCAAAAGGCAATGTGAAAATGGCTAATAAAAATACAACCACTTAAACAATGAGTGGGAAATTTTGTTAAATTCTAGATCTACCATAGAGAATGTTTCCAACGAAAGAACATCCAACCCAACAGTTCATTTAAATATAAAATCAATCAATGATATCAGAACAACAAACATCAACTAGATTGTTGATGTTCTTGGTATTGTTACTAGCATTTCCAATCCATGCACTATACATAGAAAAGACGGCTCAGAAGTTACTAAACAAACAATAAATATTCAAGACATGTTTGGATATAACATGGATGAAATATTTTGGGAGGAAATTTTGATGGAATATCAAAAGAAATTTCCCGCTTATGTGCTACAGGAAATAATCCCATAATAGCAATCGAGTCTACTTGTGTTGATGAATTTAATGGAAAAAATGTCAGTACTACAACAAGATCAATTATTCTTGTATATCCTGACATCGAAGAGGCCCATATACTAAAGTCATGGTTTAAAAAAGAGGGTTCCACTACAACTTCTACACCACTGAAAACAAGATATTCACCTTCTTTTGGCCATCAATCCAAAAAAATAACGATTGCTTATATTTACAATATCAAGTCCTCCGAGATACATGCATTCTACCAAGTCAAGGGCACAATAAAAAAAATATGGATGGACAATATTTACTACCTATAATGTCCATCTATTTTTTATAAGAAAAAATGCATGAAGAAACTTATTCCAAAAAATACAAGCACATGGTATTTCCATAAATGCAACACTGAAGTAACTGACTGTGATTACAAATACTTGCTAAATATCGATGCACACGATCACACTGGTTAGTTGGTTTCAACAATTTTTTTCGAAGACGCAACACCTACAATTATTGGAGTTAATGCAAAGAAATTCTATTTGTTATCCTCGGATCTTGATCTGATAAAGGAAATGGTCTCCAAAGCACTCTCGACAGGTCACATCTTCACACTATCAGTGAAGACAAAAACATTTAGAGACATACCACGCTTGAAATGTGTTATCATCAAAGAACAAACCTTGCAATTCTCAACAGAATGCAACAACATCCTTCAAGCAATCAATAAAATACCAATATCATAGATAAATATCATTACAAGTACTTTTGCCTTATTGGTAATTTATATCATTCTAATTTATAAATACATTTATAGACTATATGTTTTTGTATGCCTTTCCAAAAATATCCCTTATTATTTATTCTGATATGTTTTCCAACACAACATCTGATTGCATTTAATTTCATTTACGCTAATTGAAATTGATTTAACTTTATTTATTTTAATAAATCAAGCAACTTTACACATTACACATCCAATTATCTTCATGTACATCTGGAAATTACTTAAATATTCTCTCAAACACATTGTTATCGACACATTACACATCTTATTATCTGACTGTATAGCTACAAATTACTAAAATATACTTTCAAACACATTGTTCTAATAATATATTAACATAAATAAATTGAAAACTTCAATTCTTTTATTTCCCCTTTTATACAATAACATGGTTATTTTCTCTACAAATAGCATTATCATTCCCCCTCTCTTTCATGTAGGTGCCTTAACTTGTGGAAATGTCTACTACTTCTAATGATGAACGTGCGCGAAGATACTATGAGGAAAATAAAGAAAGAATAAATGCACGCCAACGTGAGTTTTATCATGCTAAAAAAGACTTCAAATATTCCCAAACAAACAAAAAGAAAAAAAAAACAAACATTCATCGTCGAGAACATATGATGGAAATTGACAATTTCCATCAAACATTTCCCACTCCGAAAACAATTCTATTTTCTGATTTTCAAACCCTCTATCTCTTCAGCAAACCACTCTAACAAATTCATCCATAGCTCATTCACCCCCACCCTCCATTCCACATGCTTTCAACAATGTTCACAATAATCATGCTCAAACAAATTTATCCATAACTCATTCGCCCCCCCCCCCCTCCATTGCACATGATTTCAATAACGTTCATATTAATGATGCACATCGTGAATTCCACGTAAAAATTGATAAACTTGCACCTAAATCACCATGCTCCATTTTTCTTGAATCATATCCTGGAATCCTTATTCGTATGTCGAACCAAATATATTGTTGCTACAGATTCATGTCTTAAAGAAAAGGTCATTGTTTCTCATTATCAAACAACATGGACCTTGGTCCTCAACCACCCATCTTGGATACTCTTTCACAAATATAAGAAATTCTTATGGCTAGGGTTAACCCTATCCTCCAAGTAACACATGCACGTGGTGGCCAATATAAGTACACTGGCCACATAATTTTCTTTCCGTAAGACATTACAAAAATAACATGCATGTTGCCACGACGTGTTGAAGACTTGGACATTTTAATCGGTACCCGTCAACATAATGACCATCAAGCTTATGATTGAATTGTAAGTATACATCATGTTCTCACCGCATTAAAATAAAAATTGGAAAATGACCCTTACTATGAGAATGCTCGCATTCATAACAATGCATTAGAACCCTTACTAGAATTCCCCACCGATATCTCCTCCTTCCTTTAGCATTCCTATTCCAAATATCCAACTACCCAACTATTACTCGAAACAACACTTTGCCACACTAAATATTCTGTAAACCAATACCCACACCATACACCATCATTCATTCCCACTATTCCTAATACAAATACAAAAATTCAATAAATACAAAAATATTTACATGCATACAACCACTAATCTGATACTACAATTGAATAACGACCATTAGGCCTATCCCCAATCAATGAATACAAAAAAAGGTCTCCTCTCTACTGATTTCCCCACCCTATTCCCCACAAGAGCTGCACTACCAAATCAACCAAGAATAAATACAGTGCAGTTACATGAATACACACTTTATCTCGTACACTACCATGATAACAGATTCGGAAATCACCCACGATTTCGCTGCTACATATTCAATCTCATGATACACCATCGCAGTCAAGAAAACAAGCTCCGTTTTTGTAAAAACAAATATCGGACATGGCTTTCCAACATCAATCCATGATTTGAACATCCGATTAGAACAATTTCCAGACGACAAATTGGCAAAACAATTCATGCGGTTTGGTAGCTCTCTACATGGCACAAGATATTTTTGGCACAAACCTAAAAATGAACTGACAGGGCTGCCCAACGTTCTTCTTCACATTAAGTGCAATTGATACAAAATGGTCTGATCTTCATGAAATTATGCCAGGAAGTCCACCTTCTGATGTTGTAAAACAACATAAATGGAGAAATGATAACATTATTTCTAACCTCCACTTAACATCACTATATATGCACCATAGATTCATAATATTTCGTGAAGTTATATTGGCAAAACACTTGCAGAAAAAAGACTACGGGTACATGTATGCACTCTACAACATTACTTTCATAATTATCTAAACATCAAACTCCATCTAATTCAAAATTTCCTAACAAAAATGCATCCTTTGCAAGTATGAATGGCAACATAGAGGATCTGCACACATCCATGGATTCCTCTGGATACAAAATGCACCTAATATTGAAAATCTTAATTGGGATAACACAAAATCAATTGATAGTACTAAACAATTCTTCGACAAATACATATAAGCTTGGAACCCTCGACTTTATACAGTTTTAAACCAATCCATTTATCAAACAAATTTAGAAGACCCTTGCTTATTGTACACGTCATATATTTTTATAAGCAATCCTTTTAATGATTATTTCCAACTCATCAATTGCATTGAGATACATAAAAGATGCACTGAAAACACATGCCTTAGAAAAAAAGGCTCCTCATTCGAATGTAGATATAAAGCACCTTGGGAATTACATCCACATTCTTCCTTGTTCATTGACTCCAATGGACAAAATACAAACACCCCCGTTCGCAATGATGATCGACACAATAACCATAACCATACCATCCTATCTATTTGGCATGCAAATGTTGATTGCCAACTAGTTCTCTCAATCCATTCCGTTCCGAAATATATTGTGAAATATGCATCCAAAGCAGAAAATAAATCTAAAACATTCCATGACATGCTACGCAGAATTGTACTCGATTCACCTAATGTTGACCCAGCAACATCTGCATTTCAAAAATTCCTTGCAGAAACTCTTGTCGGTCATGACATAGAAGCACAAGAAACATGTCATATGATACAAACATTACCATTAATATTGTGTAGTCGCGCATTCTTTCCTTTAAATGTAAGCCAACAAATTTATATGCGCCTTCCGCAAAAGAACACCACCACTTCTCCCTCACCACACTTCATAGATACATACATCCATCGTACATATGCCTTAGAATCCACATAAATTATAGAAATAGAAAGATCCTGGTCGTATGATCCCTATCGTAGGAAAAAAAATGGAAACAAATACCCAAATAAGAAATTTTTTGTATCATACCAAAATATTCCTCAATACCATCCACAAAATAATATTGCTACGCTTACTTTTGTAGAGTTGAACTTATGCTTTAAAAACCATTTCGTCATATCACTCGAGACATAGGAAATTATGCTGAAGAATTCGTCACAAATTGGCAAATATTTAATCCATTCTACGAACCTTGGCATCAACACCGCACATTATCTAATATTGATCCTCCTACAAATGATAACTCAACTATTCATGAGTTCCATCCTCCAGAGACCATGGACCTAAATGGATGGGAATTACTCTCTCAGTTTCACCCTACAAATGAACTCCACATGAATGACCTTGATATTCTTGGGCTTCGTTTTTTTTATGACAACCATAGCTGGAATCATAGCACTATCCCATTGCATATCCAAGAAATAGGCCCACAAGTCATTGATAATAATTGATTTGTACATCGCATTCTTCAAACAAATAAATATATTATGATGTACCTTAACTCTTTATCTCCAATGCAAAAAAAATATCTGAATATTATTTCTACTCATTTCACCAAGAATGATATCTTACTTGCTCTACAAATGATAATATAAGGCACTGCTAGAACTGGGAAATCCCTCCTTATAAATTGCATCAGAGAAATTTTCATAACACTTGCTGGCTCAGAACCTCAATCGATCATGCTCCTAGGCCCTACGGGTGTTGCAACATTCAACATATAAGCATCGACAATCCATGCCCCCCTCCACCTTCCAATAAAATATCTTACACCCTTGTAAGGAAATGCTCTTGCAAAGTTCCAAGAAGAACTTAAGCATATCAGGCACATACTAATCAATGAAATGAGCTTCATTGGGCCTAATATTTTTAGGCAGATTGATGAACATCTTCAAGAGGCATTTCCATTAAAGAATAACAGTCCATTCAAAGGTTGTTCCATTATATTAGTTGGTGATCTCGGCTAGTTACTTCCCGTCAGAGAAATACCACTATATGCAGGCACAAGCCACAGAAGTGCATTGTGGAACACATTAAAAAAAGTCATCACATTAGACACAATATTTCGTCAACAAGGTGACAACATTTCTCAAGTTACTTTTGGAAACATCCTCCAAAAAATTAGAAGTGAAAATCCAATAATTAACAACTATAACATCCTTAAGTCACGAATAGAATCTTTCTTGTCAAAAGATGAAATACATTATTTCCATGATTATATGCATCTATTTCCAACCAATGCTCAAACATTGGTTCATAACAAGAAAATGATAAAATATTTAAACACTCTTCTTGAAAGATCCATCGCAGAATATGACAACACATATTCTAACTTATCTTCAGATGACAAGAAACTCGAGTGAATTGTCTATCTATACAAAGGGGAAAATGTAATGTTGACTTCCAACCTTTGGGTTTTAGCAAGTCTTGTTAATGGTTCCCTCGGGGAAATTATATCCATCTTTTACAAAGAATCAACTGCACCTCCACATCTTCCAACAATTGGTGTCGTTGAATTTTCAAAATACATCAGGAATCTTTGGGATGAAACAAACCCGACTCACTTGCCTATTCCAGTAATAAAAATAAATGGAGGTACACAAATTCCACTAAAAATGGATTGGGCATTAACTATACTTAAATCTTAGGGCATGAATTTTCCAAAAGCAACAATAGACATTGGAAAAACTGAACGACAAGGTCTCACATTTACAACAATTTCAAGAGTCCCTTCACTCCAAAATCTCTGAATTTTCCTTGCATTCACTTTCGATCGTTTCCTGAAAATGAAATACAACAAAAATGTTTCTCCCAGGAAACACACAAAAGAAATTCTCCGTTCAATGTCTCCTACAGACAGCCAACTCCATTCCATATCTTAACATATCCTAAAGGTTTTCACATATTATTAAGTCCAAAATATTTTGATCGCATATAATTTCTACCTATTAACAATAATATAATTAACTCATTATTAATACATGGTTGAAAATATTAGTTTCCTGGTATAATTCTTAACTAATTGCTTCTAACATTTTCTTTCTTTTGAAACATAACACATGGACTCGGTGATATCACAACTATACAAATACTGCAATGAAATAGATAAAAAAATTAATACATTGCACGAGATAAAAAAAAATATTCTTGCCGGTACCAAATCCAAATGTACAACTTTACCATCTTCGACCAATTATAGAATTATTACTATCCAGTGGTGTTCAGTTTTCCATTGATCCACCTGCATCTTCGACTGAACGTTTTCAATTTCCCATAATACAGGTAACTTCAATTTCAATTAATACACTTTATTTATAATATAATTCACATACATTCTCATTATAGTCAATTTCAACAAGTTAATTTACATAGTTCAAAAAATAATATTTCTTCTAATTTTTCGAAACAAAATATTTCTTTGCAGGTTGCTTATTAATTCGAAAAATCTCCAAACTCTTCGACAAGGTTAGAAGCAGTCATTTTGTTCATGATCTACTTGTAATATTTTACAAAAAATTAAAATTTTATTGCGAGAGATGAAAATGCAATGTCAATTTCAAACATTCTACATTCTTAAAATGTCACATAATATAAAAATATTGCCATCATCCTGTACCTTTCCATTACATCTTGTAACTATTTCAAAAATTTAATTATGTATTCTTTTCAATGTCATATTAATATAGTATTATGATAATAATAATAATAATAATCCAATTTTAAGGTCACGAACAAGCCAGACACCAAATTGGTCTATGAGACCCCCTTGTTTGTGGGACAAGGGACCCACCTCCATGTAGTGATTTGACTGCTAAGTCTACAAAGGAATACATAATCTACCCCCCTCTGGTTTTGAACATGTGACCTCTTAGGAGGAAACACATGCTCTCAACCATTAGGCCCACAATACCAACTCATTAAAGACAAATTCAATAATTCATTTCAATATTTATTCATTTCAATATTTTATAAAATAATAATATTCTCAACAAAATATTTTTTTATAGGTCCACGATATATTCAAAAAATTGTAGCATAACTTTCTTTTCAAATATGAAAATGCAATGTATATTACAAACATTATACATTCTACATATTTATGCAATTAATTTAAACTATAAATATAAGGTCACATCAAATTACTTACAGTTGATTTCTTTCTACGCTACTTCCTTACGACGTTTCCTTTGCAACATTCGGTGCAATTGCTAGTTTTAGTCTTTATGATGTGGTTTAATGTTTAGGCGGGTAGGTTTGGTTTCCATAGGCTTTGTGGTCAATCCTACCATTTGCGCAACCACATTAGAAAATGGGGTTGGAAAACTCCTATGGACATTAAAACTATAATAATATTTTTATCAGTATAATTAATAATCATTATTAATTTATATTAATTATTATTTTTTTATCTGTCAAGTTGTATGTGGCTTGAGGAGCCATGAACCATGAGCATCTAAGTGGTTAAAGTCCCTAGGGGATCACACCTGGCGTGGACCACACCAACTCTTACTTGACTCGATCTTTTAGCATGTCTCCTCCCCCTAGCATAGTGCGAAACCACCTATCCTGGATCTTATTAGTTTTAATTAATTATTGTTATTACTCATTAATTACTCTTATTATGACTATTATTATTACTTAATATTACTCATATTTTTAATAAATATTATTATTTTTAGAGTTAATTAAATTTAATACTATTATTATTTATTAATATTGTTATTTAATTAATTAACATAAATAGTTAATTAATTAAAATAGTTAATTATATTGAATTAAAATTGTTAATTAATCATTTAAAATAATTTTTGTTATTATTGATTAATTATTATGATTATTATTATTAATTAATGTTACTCGTTTGATCTCATTATCATTATTGGTTTTATTAATTAATATGATTATTTGTTATAATAATTATAAACTTAAGGATAAATTCGAAAACCCCTATGTATTATAAAATCATGGGAATATTATTAAACCCAAAAGGATAATATTATAAACTCAAGGTATAAAAACCAAAAGGATAATATTATCAACTCAAGGTATAAAAACCTTAAGGGTAATATTTTAAACCCTAAAATAAAATGGTTGACCATGGTTCATTTTCATATTGAGACAATCTTGGTCACAATGCAATGTTGGACTATGGTTAAT
This sequence comes from Pinus albicaulis, assembly GCA_034641835.2. NCBI lineage: Eukaryota > Viridiplantae > Streptophyta > Pinopsida > Pinales > Pinaceae > Pinus > Pinus albicaulis. Next base: position 669,108,940 of record CM076569.1, on the reverse strand, counting down.
TTTCATATTGAGAAAATATTTGTCGCAATGTGACGTTAGACAATGGTTGATTTTCACATTGAGAAAATCTTTGTCACGATGTGGCATTGGACCATGCTTGACCAAGATTATAAACCCAAGGGAATAATAAACTCAAGGGATTAATATTATGAACCCAATGTGTATAAACCCTAAGATAAATATTATAAATCGTAAAATAAACATGGTTGACCATGGTTTATCATGGTTCATTTTCCTATTGAGAAATTTTTTGTCATAATGCGACGTTGGACCATGGTTGATTTTCATATTGAAAAAATCTGTCACAATGTGATGTTGGAACGTGGTTGATTTTTAATTGAGAGAATATTTGTGAAATGTGGCGTTGGACCATGCTTAACCCAGATTTTAAACCCAAGGGAATAATATTAAACTGAAGGGATTACTATTATAAACCCAAGATATATAAACCATAAGATAAATATTATAAACCCTAAAATAAAAATGGTTGACCGTGGTTTACCACTGTTTATTTTCAGAGACAATATTTGCCACAATGAGACATTGAACCATGGTTGACGATGATTTATTTTCATATAGAGACAATCTTTGTCACTATGCGATGTTGGACCATGGTTGATTTTCACATTGAGAAAATATTTGTCACAATATGACGTTAGATCATGGTTGACCATGTTTATAAACCTAAGGGATTTATATTAAACCAAAGGATTAATATTATAAACCCTATAAATAATGTTATATCTTAAGAATATGAACCCTTACATTAATAAATCCAGGGGATTGATATTATAAACCCACGGGAATAATAAACCCAAGAGATAAATTCTAAAACCCCAAGGTATTATAAACTGAAGGGAATAATATTAAACACAAGGGATCAATATTATAAACCCTAAGATAATTATTAAAAACCCCAAAATAAAAATGGTTGACTATGGTTGGCCAAGGTTCATTTTCATATTGAGACAATGTTTGTCACAATGTGATGTTGGACCATGGTTGACCATGATTGATTTTCATATTGACCAAAAGATGATCTTTTTCACAATGTGACCATGGTTATTGATCATGGTTCACCATGGCTCACCATGATTGACAATGGTAGTGCCACTTACCCCAAAATCCCGCCAAAATAGTATTCAGCCTGAACGTAGAGAAATACACCAGAATTCCATTATAATAAATGAATACAGAGAAGTACACTAGAATTACATTCTCATCCCTAGATTGAGAATCATATTCTGCTAGATACTCACCTAAAAGATAACCGTGAGTGGCCCACTTTACCCACATTAGGACTTCTAAAGCACCTTATACCCATCTATCAAATTATTTTAGGCCCAAAATTCCTAATAACAAACTAACACATAAAATATATATCATTTACAAAGTTATCACCATGATAACTATAACTTTTGGATGAAGAAAAGTCTTCCTCAAACCGCCAAGGAAATATCGAACCTTAAGACGACCCAAAATTTTGACTATTGGAAGAATCCGAACCTGGAGACGAAGGAAAAACTAGATCGCCTACTGAAACCAAACCCTAACATGATGCCAAACCCTAATTAATGGACCAAAATAACCCTTACATGTTGGTTGTAGGGAACCTTCAGATTTTGGCTCTTTGGATTCATCCTTAACAGTTGGCTCTTTGGATTCACTAGGTTTCCAAATATGTAACGTAATGAAAATTTGTGTCCCCTATTCCATATTGTGCTTCAAACATTTGACAATTGATAAAGCAGATTTGGAGTGGCCTTGACAGTTTATAAAGTAGAGTTAGAGTGGGCTCGAACACAACCCAAAGTAAAGTATTACATATGCCACAAGCTCGCTTCGCCTAAGTTAAAGGACTATGAAGAGATATGACTCCTTCTTTTTGGCATTGTCTACTAATGCCATATAATAGCCTGGACGAAAATTAATATAAAATTCATAAAATAATTTTATCAAGGGTATTACAAGTGTCATGTTTCTCTTTTCGTTTTCACTTCCATATAATTTCTTGTATTTGTGTACCAATATTTTCAAATATTATTCAAATATTTTAACATTAACTAAAAATTGATATATATAATTGTGAAATTTTCAAATCTAAAAATTATTACTGTAGTGATTGATTTATTTCACCTACTTATTAGATAAGTTATTTACAGACGCTTTGTAAAATTTGAAATAAACACAACTTGCATTACTTCACTCTAACCAAAAGCAGAATAACAGAAATAACACATGTAGCACAGTAGAAACAACCATATGAACACAGTTATTTTTAGACAATTATCCACGAAAAATCCCAACGGGGGAAAACCAGTGTGACAGATGAGGGGTTGTATTTATCTTCAGCAATGAAAATATATTTTATATAAGTCTTGGTGAGAAAAATAAATTAGCATACACCTGGCATGAATTTTCCCAACACTCCGGAAGTATTCCCGGCTCTCGGGGTGACCTTCTACACACTCTGCGTCATCCTGTGTAGCTGCTCTACGCAGTCCCTCCCTAGATTGCGTAACTCTGCGTGGAGGGGTTGGTGCTGCTGCTCAACACTCCCTTCCCTTCACCCTTATGCCTTCTTCTTCTTTGTCAGCTGACTTCTCCCTCCTCCTTCTACCTATGCAATCTCGCCTCTACAAACTCACCCATTGAAATCGAATTCTCTTACTTCAGGATCGATCTCCTTCGGGTACTGAGAATGTCCCCGACTTGATTTCCAAATGACCCTCAAGCCTCTTCTTATAATCTTCTCGTTGATGAATAAACGACAAAGATTATATCTTTAATCAATGGCTCAGATGAAAATATGACTTGATCTTCAGTTTCTAGAAGATTCACACTCTGCTTTATTAATACCCTTTAATTATTTAATTTCCCTATGTTTAGACTTAGGGTCTACATTAAAATAATTAATTATTTTAATAAGTAAGATCCGAGTGGAATTTCCACCAAAAATTTCTAGGTTCTCTGGATAACTGTTGTCCAAGCCTCTCCACCAAATTTGACACTTGGAACACTTCCCGATGCTATAAAATCAACACTCCCTCTTAGTGAGGAAAATGTTTAAGCAAGATATCACTATATGGCTCTAGCTCTAGAACATATGTTGCATTGATGATGTCCTGGCTGCTACCCCTAATCTCTGCACTCTTTCCCTCTAGACTGCTTCCTGTGACATTGTCTTTGCCACTGCCTCATCCGTACTACAACTCCCTCTGTCTTTGTAGACCACTTGTTCCTCTAATGGAAGGGATTCTTGACCATCCCCATCTTCTCTCTGAAATAAGTGAACTTAATATTACTCAGAGCCTTGGTGAGGATATCCATTAAGGGAATTTTGAGGTCTAAAATGGGCCTCCTAAGGAAATTATAAAATAATAGTGGAAATAATAAAATAATATTTGATGACATCATCAAATTTTAGAGGGAAAAATGAAAAAACTACTTTTTCAACTCATATTTTCAACTTTTCACCCAAATTGTTTACTCAAATTTCAAGCGGGAGTACTTGTTGGATGAAAATTTTAATTTCTCATCCAAGGATTACCCATGTTGCATACTTTCGATGGACCCTGCTACACGAAAAATCAGAAATACATAAAAAACGTGATTGCAATCACGTTTTTTCATGTATTTCTCATTTTTCGCATAGTAGGGTCCATCGAAAGTATGCAACGTGGGTACTCCTTGGATGAGGAATTAAATTTTGCATTCAACGAGTACTCCTACTCGAAATTTGAGTAAAAACTTTGGGAGATAAGTTGAAAAAGTAGTTTTATTATTTTATTGTTTTTTAATATTTTTACCCTTTTAATTAAAAAATGGTGGATCATCCCCCATGGTTGATATCATTATGTTGAATCCCATTGGTTCTTATAAAGTTTATTTTGGTTGTACATTTTTCTTAGGAGGCCCATTTTAGACCTCAAAATTCCCCTAACGTGCCACCTGTTCCCATGTAGGAGTGTACCTCAACTGCACTGCTCCCCATTGGACATAGTCCCTAATGAAGTGGCACTGGATGTCAATGTGTTTCGACAAGTCATGAAACACAGGATTATCAGAGAGCTTAATGAAACTCTAATTATCACACATAATCCCAGACAGTTCCATCCTCTTCTTGAGTAGGTTCAAGAGTAATTTACGAAGCCATATGGCCTCGCACTAAGCTGTGCTTGCTGCCATATACTCTGCCTCGGCTGAACTTAGTGCAACAAACTTCTATTTCTTACTGCACCAGGAGGTCATTCCAGATCCGAGACTGAAACAGTACCCACTAGTACTCTTCCGATCCACTTTGATTCTAGCCCATTCTACATTTGTAAACCCACTCAACTGGACCTCATTGCCCTTGGTGTACTTCAAACCATACTCAATTGTCTCCTTTAGATATCTCAGAACATGTTTGGTTGTTTCCCAGTGAGCGCTCCTTGGTTCCACCATGAATTGACTGAGGGTATTCACTGCTTAACATATGTCTAGTCTAGTATTGACCAGATACATCAATGATCTGATGAGTTGCCTATACAAGGTGGGAACAACCTCATCATCCTCTGTTGTGTCTATCATCTTCTAGTTAGTAATCATTGGCATGGCCATAGGTCTAAAGTCTTCCATTTTAAATCTCTTCAGTGTTTTTGTAGTGTATCTTCCTTTCCCCATGAATATTTCTCCCTTCCGCTGCTAGACCTCTAAACGAATAAAATAGTGCACCTGCCCTAGATTCTTCATGTCAAATTCCGTAGCCAGATTCTCCTTGTAGTCCTTGATGAGCTTAGATGATCCAATAAGAAACATATCATCTACATATAATACCAGTGTTAATAGTTCATCCTCTACTCTCAAGTAGTAGAGATTGGGATCTACGTTAATCTTGACGAACCCCATCTTCTGCAAATAGTTACCAATTCACCCATACCATTCTCTGGGGCTTGTTTTAAACCATACAAGGCTTCCTTAAGCCTGCAAACATGATTATTTTTCTCATGTGTCTTGAAGTCCTATGGTTGTTCTATGTACACTTACTCCTCTATCAGCTCGTTCAAGAACACTGTCTTGACATCCATCTGGTGAATCTCCCATCCCATCTGTGCTGCTAGAGAGATGACGAATCTGATAGAAGTGTAGTGAGCTAAATGGGCGAAGGTTTCTTCATAATCGTTCCCTTGATTTTGTGCGTACCCCCTAGCTACAAATCTGGTCTTGAAATTATCTATGATGCCGTCTATAACATACTTGATCTTGTAGATCCACCTTGATATACAATTTATTTGTCCTATGGTCTCAGGACTATTTACCCGACATCATTTGTCATGATGGATCTATACTCATCCACCATGGCATCCACCCATACCTGATGTTGAGTTTCCTCTCGAAAGTTGGAGGGTTCTCCAACCTGAGCTACCAGGGCCTAGTATTTGTTAGGTTGCCTCTGTACCCTCTTCCCATCTCTAGGGGCTCCAAAAAATTCTTTTGTGTCCTTTATAATTTGTTGAAGTTCTATGATCGGTATTCCACTGGTGGTGGGTGGCCTTACCTTATCTCCTACCTGCTCTTCTTTGGAGGAACTCTCCTTAGAATCCTTGTGCCATGGAGAGGCACTTGACCCATCCCCTGTGGGTCGTTGAGGTTGTACATGGGATCATCCTCAATCTGTGTATTTGTAGCCATTTCTCAGGATTTCCTGAAGGCTCTATCCTCCATGAATTTCATGCCCTGCCTTACTACGATCTTCCTTCTTTCTGGAATATAGATGCGATATGCTTTCACCTTTTCACTATATCCCACAAGGTAACCATTTTCCGCATTCTGATCCAACTTCTTCCTCTTCTCAGATGGAATGTGACAAAGCACCATGCTAACAAATATCCTAATATGGCTCACCTCTGGCTTGCTGCCTGTGAACACACCCTCGGGAGTTACCTTCCCCAATGCTCTATGGGATACTCTTTTCTTCACGTACACCATTGTATTGCAAGCTTCTGCTCACAAACATTTGGGAATATCTTGGTCATATAGCATTGTCCTTGAACCTCTACAATGGTTTGGTTCTTCCTTTCTTCAACACCATTCTGCTTTGGATTGTATGGAGTTATGCATCCTCTCTTGATGCCTTCTTTTGCGTAGAAACACTAGTATATTTGGCCCAATTTTCGATGGCCATTTCATCGCTATTTCGAAACATAGGCATCGCAAGAGTGATAGTTTGAGGCCGAGAAAAATGTGGTTAGCCATTATGTCGCAATTCCGAAACTTCAATAAAGTGTCAGAAGAGCGACACTTTTTCCGACGTTTCCAAACAACTATCGCTCTTTCGCCATTTTCCAAACTGTCGCTCTTCCGACGTTTCCAAACCATCGCTCTTCCAATGTATCCAAAACCGTAGCTCTTCCGACGTTTTACAATCCTTCGCTCTTCCAACGTTTTCCAAACCGTCGCTCTTCCGACGTTTTTCAATTGTCGCAATTCCGACGATATGTCATCTGACGTTTAGAACATCGCTCTTCATAAAGCGTCACAATAGTGACGAAAGGAAAAAAGTTTCGTAAGTTAAAAGCGTCAGAAGACCGATGCTTAGGAAGCATCGCAAGAGTGACGAAAGGCAAAAATTTTGGTAGGTTCAAAGCGTTGGAAGACCGACGCTTAGGAAGTGTCGCAAGAGCGACGAAAGGAAATAATTTCATAGTTTGAAAGCGTCAAAAGACTGACGCTTAGGAAGCGTCGCAATACTGACGATAAGTTAAAAATTAAAAAAAAAATGAATTAATATATAGTCATTATTATTAATATTATTGTGTATTCTATACTTCCAATGGAGCCAAGGATGTGAACACTCTTGTGGATAGTCCTTGTGCTAGAAACATATTCAATTGTGGAAATCCTACCAAAGTGCCACTCCCGTGGCCTATCAACATGACCCACCAGTCTGGTCTTCACTTACGTGGTTTCTCCGACCAATGGAAATGAATCAAAATAGGGTGTTACTAGAATCACCAAGCTTCAACCATAACGAAAACTAAAACCATGCCATTTACACCAATTATAGTTGTATCTATGATAACAATGCTTGGCTTGTGTCGATTATAAAATCAACCGAATTAATAGAGGTCTCACCAACATATAAAAATTTAAATACTGTGATGAGTTGTTACCACGTTTCACCAAAATACGGTTATGATTTCCAAAAAAAAGAAAAACACCTCGCCCATGATTCGAACTAGGGCTACATTAATGAAAAATTCAACCCATATCCAATAAACATTCTCACACTTAAGTCTCTGATCTGGAAGACATAAAAGAAAAACTTCCTCAGCGTATACAAAACTTGAACTATACTTTATCAATTCATTAATTATATATAGTCATTAATATTAATTCTGTATATTAACGTTACAGAATGCTTCCCTAATTCCCCAAATACATTGGAGTCTGGAGCTTTCAATCATAGATTCCTAAATAAAACAATTTCTTGGTTGTGGGCTTCCACAAGCCTCTTCAGGCCTAATTTTTTTGAAGTGCTACCCATCACTTAGATATTCAAAGACATGACAGTCATGGCTTGCACCTAACGGGGTGTTAAACTATCATAGAAACTCTAACAATGGATTTTTCGTTCGTAAAGGATAGGTCTGTTTTGGATTTTGCTTCTGCTATGGCTAGGTAAGACTTTTGGATTCTAGAACTTGGGCCATCATGCCAAATACCCATACTCAACTCCTTCCACCTCAGGAACAACTGACCCTAAACCCTTATTTATAGACCATATATAATATCTCATCAGACCTCCATCATTACAGATACCCACTCTTCCAAAATATTGTGGTTACAGGGGAAAGTTAAGGGGTCCTCGACCTATTGAAGGAAAGTAGAGGGAAGCCCAACAATAGGAAAAAAACCCCTACAGATAGCTGCAACAGTCTTCCCTGGCATCTCCCGTGAGGTTCTTGAAACCTCTAAAACCCATAAAACAGAATTGATAAGCAACCCCCTGGCACTTCCATTTCCACAGAATGCATTCACTGTGTAAACTAAAACAGAAGCAATGCATGACACATACAGAAAAGGATAATGGTGCATCCAAAATTTGAAACTCCAATCCTCTCACATCAATTTTCCCATGCAAGTTGGGAAATTTTTCATCCTTTGACAAACAAATGTGAACCTATGTACCAATTACCACCGCAATAAGTTTAGAAAAGAAACTTCTTCTTATGATCTTACTTTCCACTGAAATTTCTATAAGCTAAAACAAGGGTAAAGCAAACTCAACACACGTCCCTAAATTTATAAAACCCTTCAATAAAATGAAGGAAGAATGCATTGCTGGAAATTTAGAGAGTAGTAAGTATCCCTTATTATATTTATCCATATTATTTTCGTTGATTTGTATCAAATGTCAAAAATTTAATATTAACATAGAATTACAATTCTGTTAGAACCTAGAATTACAAGTCTGTTACAAGTCAAAAATTAATATTTACATAGAATTACAAGTCTGTTAGAACCTATAATTACAAGTCTGTTACAAGTCAGTTTCATGTGTTTGCTTGTTTACAACTTACTCTGTTATTCTAATTGCTACTCACTGATGCTTCTCTTGGCTTGTAGTTCCTGTTAGAGTCGGTCTCTTCATCCCTCCGTCAGAGATCAAAATCTCTTTTGTTGCATTTCATTTTAGGTGTCTCATTGAGTCTAGTCAGCTGCATTCCATTAGGAGCATGGATCATCTGACGGAAGGGTCTTTTCGCTCATATCCCTCATGTCTTTTACCTGCTGGCTCAGGTCTGTTCACCAAAGTCCATCAAAATCATTTCCAGTCATTGACAGTCAATGTTTGGTATTTTGGTGGGCAAAGAGTCTTTTTAGGGTTTCCAGTCTCATTAGGTTTAGGGTTTCGTTAATTTAGTCTTCAAAGTGTCCAATAATGCCAGTAGGCACATGAGGGAGGTTCAAAATAAGTTTTCATTTCAAAAATTTCATCGTCATAATGTTAGATCATGATTCTTCTTCAAATTTTGAAGAAAAATCGTCAATTTTGTCTTTTGTAATAAATGCCATGTAATTTTCAAAGTTTTTCAGTTATGAAGATCTTCAGGCGCAGCCCTGGTCACCTTTTCAAAATCCAATGCCAGTAGCCAAGAGTTTCGTCATTCAGCCAAAAAATCAAAGTGGAAGAAAAACAAAGTTTATATTTAAAAGTGAAAAGCGCCAAAGCCAAACATTAGAAAGTGGGTTTTCTAAATTAAAAATCAAGGTCTAATGGCTATACAAGATATTTTCACCATTCAAACAGTTCATTTGCACCAAGAAACATTAGTGAAGCCAAGTCAAGTGTGTAAGAGCGAAAACCGTGTTTTGGAGGACCGACTGTGGGAGAAATTCAGGGTCGCGGTGCACAAGAGGAAGGTCGCGGCGTACATGGTTGTCGCGGCGCATAGAGCCGCCCATCACTGTGTTATTTTGAACGGGCGCGGCGCATTCACCAGGCACGGCGCACTGGGTTGTGCGCGTGACGCACAGGGATGACAAGCAAGATTTTTGCCACTGCTTCATGAAATTTCAAATCGACTCAACCTCTTATGATTCAAGTAAGTTTGTGAGCCCTTGCAATTGCTATTAAACGGTGTTTGGTGTGGTTTGAAGGGAAGAATATAAGAGTTTGAAGGTTGAAAACATAAACCCTATTTTCTTGTTAAAACTGCTCCTTAGGGTTGTGATTTGGGGTTTTAAAAGTGATTTGGTGCCAAACCCTTTTATTTCTCACCTTGTTTTTCCCTCTCACTACTATTACATCACTACAGTTCATCTCTTATCCCTTTTCATTCTCAAAGTGACTCACTCCTAAGCCCCATTTTTATATCCATAAATCAGTCATTTCCCATCATTTTTCCCTTCTCCATATCATTTGCAAAAATTCCTAAATCCCAAATTCCCAAACAGTCAAGTGACTGTCCTCATACTTCAAATTTCACTTGGCTGAACCACATTTTTCCCACTGTCTTATTTCTCCCACAGTCCTTTCCCTTTGGCACATATTTCGCATTGAAACAAAAAACAACCAAATTTTCATTCTCATTTTCAACAAGCCGAACATACACCTTGAAACATTATGGAGACGGACACTGATTCATCATATGAACAAGACAATGACTCTACCACTGAGCTCCATGAACCGAGAAGGCCTCGTAAAGGTGGAAAACACGTGAGAGAAGAGCCCACCTCATTGACTCAGTTTCAGGCCTACCCACTTTCCATGGCATGTTTTCGAGAGAAGTCATGCTATCAGTACTGTGAGATGATTTCTCGGATTCAACATCATCAGGAGTTGGCTCATTTTTTTGTTTTACATTTGCATGATGGTCAGGTAACTCTTGCTGGTGTAAATTTCACCTTGACACTGGAAACCATTTCTCAGGCAACAGGAATACCGAATGTAGGTGAAGAGTGGAAAAAAAGATAGCAGGTGGACAAAGAGCATTATGAACCATACATTAGGCCTAGCTATGTGAGACAGCTCAGCAGGGTATTCCCATTCTGGTTTCTGAAGGAATCCTATGCGCCTTTGATAAGACTCATTATCAGATACTTCAGTTGTGAGGGCCAGTTTTCACGCCTCTATGCCTACCACATCTGGTTATTGATGCATTTCACGAGAGTGAGGATGATGAAAATTCCGTATTTCATGTGCTGAAACATCGAGAGAATGACCACTCTTGTGCAGAAGAAGACTCCCGAGCAGTAGTACAATAGTATTTATCACTATGCTCTCATCAAGATCGTTGTTGTACATCAGCTTGGATTGCAGGGCATTGCATGGGAAGATTTCATTTCCTGTGACTTCTTCACAACCCCTCAGCCTCCTCCGGAGATTGTTCATGATGCAGGTGAACCTTCACATCAGCCTGAAGGTCACGAGACAAAGCCTATCAGTGTGCCAGTGTATGTCACTTATCAGAGAGGCATGAGAGTATTATTTGCAGCAGCCCGACGAGTACTATCTCCACCCGGGGTGGAAGGGGTCTCGTTGCCTTCATCAGTAGCATAGGTACAAGTACAGGACAGAGGTAAGAGGCCTATGTAGGATGAGGGCCCTTCAGGAGGCCAGGATACTGATTTCGTATTGATTGATGAGGATTTGAGCTCTCCAAGCTCGAAGTTGAGAGAGATCATTCAGGAGCAGAAGGCTGAGATCGACACATTGACCGACAAGTTGTAGAGAGCTCAATGGATCATAAAATATCTGGAGTAGGGCAACAAATAGTTGGAGGATCAAAAGACGATCATGAAGTTGCAAAACATCCGTGAGAACCGGCAAGCTGCCCGAAGAAGCCCATCCGAGATGACACCCATTGAGCGTGAGATTGAGGCTGATAGAGAGACTTGGCTTGAGAGGGTCAGCATTCATCTTGAGAAGCTATTGGAGAAGGCAAACAAGGAGAAGAACATACTCAGGCACATGAAGAACCACTATTGGGCACGCAATCATGTTTGCAAAGCGAAGATCAAGATCCTGAAGGCAAGGCTAAGGAGGGCACTAAAGCGTCGTAAAAGGCATGATAGGCTCCAAATTTTGGCCGAAGCTTCTTTGGCTAAGCATAGCACTTGATCAAGGACCTTCAGCCCAAATTTCAAGAAATTTGGGAAAAATTTTGTCAATTTTGAATTTTTTGGTCACAAAACAGGTTTTTCTGCTCGACGCGTAGCGCCACTTGGCGCGCACTTATAATTGGCAGCTCTTCAGGGGGAAAAATTTGCATTTTTGGATTTTTTTATCAAAATTTATGCATGCTCATGGATTACCTAAGGATTTCATCAAGTTCTGGGTTGCCTAAAGGGTGAAAAACACCCTAAAAATGGCCTTTCTGCCACTTTTTGCACACATAGGAATAACTGTTGGGAGATTGAACTTTTGGAAGGGAAAATGGAAACCAAATCCAGAAATTCCACTTGGGTTGAAAAGTAGACAGGCAGGGCTTTCCAACGAGCTATCCTGGGCTCAATTTGGACTTTGGGAAGGGCATCAAAATCAGCTCCAAATGTGTGCTACGCATAGAGATTCCAAGCGCGACGCATAGAGGAATTTGGCCTATTTTTCACTTAGCAGCTCAGAATTTCGCCTAGTTTTGGCCAGTTTCACTTTTTCATGTAACTCTTGATGTAACTTGATGTAATTTCATGACCATGATGTAATTTTGGCACATTTTTACTCATTCTAGAAGATTCATTCACTAAAAGGTGAAATGTAAGTGAATGGATCAGTTTCCTAGCATATAGAGGCAAGTTGTTTCATTGCCTATTTTCTAGTTCCTAGTTTAGATATGGTTGAAACAACTCCTAGAATGATGAGCTCGACCCCTAGAGGCATGGGAATGGGTTAGGCTTGTCTATATGATGTATTTTCTTAGTCATTTTCAGGGTTGGACACTTGGGATTGCTTGGCACTTCATTGTACATTTCATCTCTGCACTTTTGGCAAAGGAATAGACCAGGGTTTGCAGCACTCTTTGGGATCCATGTGGCTCTGTGTTTTGATGGTGTTTTTCTCTATGTAATTGTAAGTTCACTGATGTTTATGTGTATCATTTCTCTTCTCCTTTCTTCTTAAATTAAACAAATGAGTGATAAAGGTGGAATTCATTAGATTGCTTTGCTCTGCCTTCAGTTTTGTTTAATTTTCCATGTTTTCATATGTTTGAAGAGGATTCTTGAAAGCCTCTTGCCCTCTTCAGCTCCTCACCGGTCTGAACCATCCATTCATTCAATCTAAAGCATCAAAACAATTTCCTTCCTTGCCCCAATCAGAACTCTGCAAAAACTAGGCCTAATCCCCGCACCCAAAACTGCCTTTCCCTTTGATCCAACAAAAAACCCCCAAAATCAAAATCAAACTCCTTTACTTATATACCTAGCCTAAAATTAGCCTTTATTTCAAGTCATCTCAAGCCCTATTGATTATTTTTGCTGAGATTGACCCAGAGAGAGCCCTCTCCTGTTCTGGTAGGGCTAGCTACCAGACTGAGCGTGGTTTGATGTTACCCTGAACTCTGCCTTTTTCAGCCTGAGGTAGATTTAGGAAATAACATAGTGGCGACCATACTAGGGAAGAAAATGGTTTTCTTTTTGGTGTTATTTGTTTTATAAGCTACAGACGTAGCTTGAAGTTATGCTAGGTAGCCTTCGAAACGCTCTTGCTTTGCATTAGCGAAAGTAGATAAACGCTGCTTCAGTCAATCTCTGGTCTAGCTTGTGAACGTGACACTTGACTTGTAAATTGCCCCAGTATAACAGATCGTTCTGGACTTTTGGGTGATGAGTCTAGAATTTGATAGGCTGAACAAGTTGGTTTTGTCCCTTTGATTTTGAAATTAATCCAACACACTGGCTTCCAGAAGACATACTAGAGCAAATCCGGATCCCGATCCACCTCCAGTGTATGAGAATCCCAATCTGATTTCAAGAATACTTTGTAGAGAAAGTCCCGTGATTCCTCTTTTCAAATCTCATTCATGCCCCGCTGTCTTTGAATATCTTGAATATATTGAATTTGACGAGCAATTTGAGTTGTCGTTGTTTGAAACTGAGTCTGAAAGTGCGATTGGTTCTACTGTCATAAATCCCGAGTTTATCAAGTATCTTGAAATTGAACAGGCTAATAGATCCATTGACCGTTACATTTTGAATATTCAAAACTCCATTGTGGCAACAAATATTCCTGAGTTTATAGAGTCTGCATCAGAAACTCTTGGGCCATCAGCAGTTACTTCCGCTTCACAAGTTCATACCCAGCCTCCTTTCATTCCTACCATTCCCGTGCAACCATCTACTTCTGATCAACAATCTGCAGTAGTATCGCCTCCATCCACACCACATACACCTCATACATCTACTTCTCCTACTCTACCTGTTTCTCCAAGATAGATTATAAATCCACCAAGAGCAATGGCTGCTCGATTCGCACCCCTTGTCTTGCCTCAAAACTTGGATGCCATGCTCGTTGATTATCAAAGTAAAATCCCATTGTTTGATGGCACTCCTCAAAGTTTTCCTGCTCAGCAGCATATTGATAGAATGGTAGACTTCTTTGATCTTCATGAAATTGATGAAGAAAATGTGACCATGAGATTTTTTGTGAAAAATTTTGGAGGTGAGGTGAGAAAATGGTTCAGAGCTTTGCAAACTAGAAGTATTGCTACATTGGATGAGCTGCAGAGACAATTTTTAGATCGGTGGGAAGTAAAGAAAGATCCTCTTCAGATCACTTCTGAATATACCAAGATCAAGCGCAACATAGGTGAGTCAGTCCAAGACTATTGCATCAGATTCAATGTGGTTTATAATGCAATTCCTGAGGATTTAAGGCCATCTAGGAAGTTAGCTTTGCTTAAATTTCTAGATGGTTTTGATCCGGACATGGCCTATTCATTACGAGAAAGAGATCCGCCCACTTTGGAGGAGATGCAGAAAATCGCAGTGAGTGTTGAAGCTAATTTGAATGACAAGAGAGCTAGATTGAGAGCAGAAAAGAAAGTCGCAATAAAGGAAGAAGCTTCTACTTCAGATCAAGTAATCCGCAAGGTGGAAAAGATGATTGAAATATTGACACTTGATAAGCCTGAACCACAGATCAGAAATCCTAACTTCCGTGGATAGCAGCAACCACAATTCCAGATCAAACAACGAGAGTAGCGAGCACAAGAACCGTCGCCACAATAGCAGGTAAAAACTCCTTTACAGCAGAATTTTGTTGGCTCGGAATCAGATGATGAAGACAATGTAATCGGAGAAGAAAATAAATTCTTTACACCTGATGATATGCCAACCTTTATCATTGAGAATGACGAGTATGCAAAAAATTCAGCTGAACAAAAGGATGAGGATTTTATCTTGGAAAATGACACGGCTCTTGAAGAAGAGTCAGATGAGTATCAGAGAGGTTATATGAATTCTTTGTCCGCCCAGCAGTGAAAATATTCACATAGAAATAGAGATGTGCCTATCAACCCAATCCAAAAAAGAAAGGAAGTTTTAGCCCAAAGAATGGTGCACCCATTGCACAGAAGAAGGAAAAAGATGTAGCTGATCCTACTACTAGCAAGTTTCCATCAGCAAATGAAAGATCTAATCAGCCGATTGTATCGAAGGAGAAAGCTGAAAAGAAGGATGCTCCAACCAAAGAGGTAGAAAAAACTTCAGTCTTTAACTTAGAGAGTGAGATTTCTAAGTTAAAAGTTTCCATTCCTTTGACTGAGTTGATGAGAAATAGCAGCTACAAGGGTCAAGTATCTAAAATTTTGAATTTCGATCCAATGTATAATATGGTGAATGTGGAAGATGATCAACTTGAGTTGATATTTGGTCCAACATTGGATGGTGAGTCTCCCGATAGTGACGTACCTCCTTTTTATATCAGCCTTAGATTGCATGATTTTGTGTTGCATAATGCCATGTTTGATTCTGGAGCTTCCCATAATCTCATCTCGAAGGCAATCATGGAGAAATTGGGATTGGACATCACTAGGAAATATCATGATCTTTATTCTTTCGAGTCCAGCAGAGTAAGATGCATCGAGCTCATCAAATATTTGGTGGTTATTTTATATCAGATTCCAACTAAGAACGTTTTGATGGATGTGGTTGTGGCGGACATTCCTCCTAGATTTGGCATGCTTCTTTCCAGATCTTGGGGAGCGAAGTTGAAAGGAACATTACAGCTTGATTTCTCCTATGCTACCATTCTTATGTTCGGTCAGATGAGAAGATTATATCGGGAGCAAAAAATGAAGTATATGATCACCAGCAAGGAGAAACCGGTAAATCATTTGATAAATTATGTACATACAGATTTAGAGTCTTTTGTTTTCTATTCAGATAGTTTCAATGATGTAGATAGTCAGTTAGTTGAAGCAGAGGATATTCCGGAGATCACAGAAAATTTCAAAGAAGTTTTTATGAAAGAAAGGAAATAACTTGAGACTTCCGCTAAGCAATCAGCCTTCCGACAGCAGCAGAAAGTTGATGGACAACAAGCAGAAATAACAGAGAAAACACAATTTCAGCACTTGGAAGAAGATGAAGATGGTTTATGGACTATGGATTTCGATGGTGCAGTTGGGAATGATAGTGCTGGAATTGGTATTTGGGTACGCAGCCCTTTTTCCGCCCCAAAAAAGGTACCAAGTAATGTAAGGGTCTGCTCTTATAAATTAGCTTTTGATTGTTCAAATAATGAGGTAGAATATGAAGCTTTGATTGCTGGTCTGAAAATACTTAGAAAGTTGAATGCTAAGAGGATTGCAGTGTATGGCGACTCCGAGTTGGTAATTAAGCAAGTGAAGGGTGAATTCCAAGCTAATCATCCTCAAATGCGGGCTTATCGAAATGCAGTTCTTGATATCCTGAAATTGTTTTCAGACTATACTTTGACTTGTATCCCTCGTATTCAGAATGGTATCGCAGATGCTCTTGCTAAGGCAAAAAGTAATTTGAAGATCCCAATGAACTCAAGTAACAAGTTTGAAATTCATGTGAAACATCGTCCAACTATCTCGGACAACCAAAGGCATTGACAAGTATTCCAGGATGATGATGAGATTGATGAATTTCTGCAAAACAAAGGCAAATTCAAAGAGACTTCAATTGACATGGAGCATGATGATGGTGAGGCTGATGTGCAAATAAATCAGATGGAAGTATTGTAGCTGAAGGATAATGTCATTCCTAAGGGTTTGATACCTTTAGAAGAGCTTTTTGATCAATATGACGTAGCTAGAAAACCAACCTTGCTGCCAACCAAAAAGGGAGTTGAAGACGTGAACATTGGATCAGCTGAGAATCCAAAGATGGTGAAGTTGTCCAAAACATTGCCACCGGAGGTAAAAGAAAAATATGTTAGTTTTTTGTCTTCTTTTGCTGATTTATTTGCTTGGGAATATTCATATTTGAAGACGTATGATACAAATATAATTCAGCACACCATTCCTATCAAGCCAAATCAAAATCCCTTCAGGCAGAATTTGAGAAGGATAAATCCAAAGTTGCTGCCCTCAATTGAAAAGGAGGTGAATCAATTATACAAGGCTGGTATCATTGTTCCTATAATATTTTCAGATTGGATTTCCGATTTGGTGCCCGTACGCAAGAAGACAGGTGAGATTCGTTTGTGCATTGATTTTAGGAATTTAAACAAAGTTTCCTTAAAAGACAATTATCCATTTCCCAAAATGGATCGCATATTGCAGCGAGTAGTTGGAGCATCTCGTATGTCACTACTCGATGGTTATTCTGGGTATAACCAAATTTTGGTTCATGAGGATGATAGAGACAAAATAGCGGTCACCACTCCGTGGGGAACTTTCCATTATGCTAAAATGCCTTTCGATTTGAAGAATGCTGGTGCGACATTTCAGCGCGCAATGGACATGGCATTTGCCAATGAGAAAGATGTTTTCCTAGTTGTGTATCTTGATGATTTGAAAGTCTTTTCCAATTCTGATGAAGAGCACCTTTACCATTTGAAGATTTTTTTCAGCGATGTAGAAAGTACGGTGTGTCACTCAATCCGAAGAAGAGTTTGTTTGCCATGGATGAGGGCAAACTTCTTGGTCATATTATCTCAAAATATGGCATCCGTATTTACCCAGCACTAGTTGAAGCTATTCAGAAAATTGGTCTTCCCCGGAACAAGAAGGAGATTCAGTATTTTAATGGTAAGATGAATTTTTTACGCCGCTTTGTGCCTAACCTTGATGAACATTTAAGAGAGATTATAGACATGCTTAAGAAATAAAATGCAGTAAAGTGGAGTGAGGAGGTGGTAAAGTCTTTCAATTCAGTAAAGTTGGTTCTTTCTTCAACTCCTGTTTTGATCAGCCCAGATTACACTGAGGATTTTATTTTGTTTTCATTTGCTTCGGAGCATACTATGGCAGCAGTATTAACGCAAAAAAGATATGGGCATGAAAAACCAATTGCTTTTTTCAGTCGTACTATAAGAGATGCAGCCTTGAAATATAACATCATTGAAAAGCAAGCTCTTGCTCTTGTGACGGCATTGAAATATTTTCTAGTATATATTCTACATTCTCATATTATTGTGTATGTTCCTAACGCTGCTGTTAAGGATGTTTTAGTTCAAACAGATCCAGAAGGGAGACGGGGCAGATGGATTGCAGCCTTGTTGGAGTATGATGTGGAGATCAAGCCCACAAAGCTTATCAAAGGACAAGGGCTGCCAAAGCTAATGGCTGAGTTGAATTTACATGCCTTGGACATCAACCTCATTACTGCTATGTCCGAGGAGAATGAGGAAAGTTCATCATTTCAGGTATCAGAAATCTTTGTGCTTTCTCCTTGGTATTCAGATATTGTATATGTGCTTCAAAATTTGTCACCACCGCCCGGCATGGCTAGAAACAAAAGTAGAACTCTGAAGTTGAAGGCTGCTAAGTTTTGTGTTTTGAATAATTCACTCTATTGGAAAGATCCCGGTGGTGTTTTGTTAAACTGTTTGGTGGAAGAAGAAGCAAAGCGGGTTATGGAGGATTTTCATAAGGGAGATTGTGGCGGTCACCTTTTTTGGAAAACAACAGCCAATAAGATTTTGAGAGCGGGATATTATTGGCCAACAATTTTTTCTGATGTGTATAAGACTGTCAAAAGCTGTCACGAATGTCAGATTTTTGAAGGGAGGTAGAAATTGCAGCCTTTGCCGCTTAAGCCCATTGAGGTAAGTGCTCCTTTTCAGCAGTGGGGTTTGGATTTCATTGGTGAGATCCACCCCGCTTCTCCAGGTCAGCATATATGGATCCTAACAGTGACAGATTATTTCACGAAATGGATTGAAGAAATTCCCACCATGCAAGCTACGGATTCGGTAATAATTTCTTTCCTTGAGAATAACATTTTGTCTCGTTTTGGTTGCCCGAATAAGTTAATCACATATAACACAGCAGCTTTCAAATCAAAAGGATGATCGAGTTTTGTGACAAGTATCATATCATTTTGGGACACTCAACCGCTTATCATCCGCAAGGCAACGGATTGGTGGAGTCTTCCAACAAATCTTTGGTCAACATCATTAAAAATTTGCTGGAAATAAACAAGAAAAGTTGGCATAAGAAGTTGGTCAATGCAATTTGGGCAGATCGAGTGAGTCAGAAGAAATCCATTGGTATGTCCTCCTATGAGTTAGTTTATGGAGTTGATACAGTGTTTCCTACCTCTCTCGCAGTTCCGGTGGTCAAACTTCTACAGGAAGCTGGCAGTGAAGATGATCATATGCAAAGAAGAATAAATCAAATGATCCATTTGCAGTAGACGAGGGAAGAAGTTTTTCAAAACACATTCAAGCTGCAAGAGAGAATTAAGAAAATCTATGACAGGAAAGCAAAGGTGGACAAATTTCAATTGGAAGAAGTGGTGCTGAAATGGGATGCAAGGAATGAGGAAAAGGGTAAGCACGGTAAGTTCGAAAATCTCTGGAAAGGACCCTTTAAAATTGTTGCATATCGGGGTCAGAATGTTTTTCTTCTGAAGGAGATGAACGAGGAAGATTGTCCAGGAGGGCCGGTCAATGGTCGGCTGCTCAAGCGGTATCATTTCTGAGATGTTTTCTGTTGTTTACATTGTCACTGTACATACCATTTATTTCAGTTTCATTGGAAGTGTGCGCTGTGATATTTTCTTCAGTTTGGGGCCCGAAGTGAAGGCTATAATTCTGAAGATGGATTTCAACTATGGTTGGAGTTTGTCGAGTCACATTTTTCAGTCGTTTCAGTTTCAAAATTGAGTCAGTTTGAGTCAGATTTTCAGTCAATAAATGAGTCAAGAGTCTTGTGTTGATTTTTTGAAGTTATGGACTCCATAGCCCAATGGACGAAGGCACTGCCTACTCTCCCAGAAATCTGTAGTTCTTGGCACCTCCAAGGAGCTACCATCCCCATTGGAGCCAATGTTAGAGTTGGTCTCTTCATCCCTCCGTCAGAGATCAAAATCTCTTTTGTTGCATTTCATTTTAGGTGTCTCATTCAGTCTAGTCAGCTGCATTCCATTAGGAGCATGGATCATTTGACGGAAGGGTCTTTTCGCTCATATCCCTCATGTCTTGTACTTGCTAGCTCAGGTCTTTTCATCAAAGTCCATCAAAATCATTTCCAGTCATTGACAGTCAATGTTTGGTCTTTTGGTGGGCAAAGAGTCTTTTTAGGGTTTTCCGTCTCATTAGGTTTAGGGTTTCGTTAATTTAGTCTTCAAAGTCTCCAATAATTCCAACAGGCACATGAGGGAGGTTCAAAATAAGTTTTCATTTCAAAAATTTCATCGTCATAATGTTAGATCATGATTCTTCTTCAAAACTATGTTTTGAAGAAAAATCGTCAATTTTGTCTTTTGTAATAAATGCCATGTAATTTTCAAAGTTTTTCAGTTATGAAGATCTTCAGGCGCAGCCCTGGTTGCCTTTGCCAAATTCAATGCCAGCCATCCCTGCAAAAAATAGCTAAGAGTTTCATCATTCAGCCAAAAAATCAAAGTGGAAGCAAAACAGAGTTTATATTAAAAAGTGAAAAGCGCCAAAGCCAAACATTAGAAAGTGGGTTTTCTAAATTAAAAATCAAGGTATAATGGCTATACAAGATATTTTCACCATTCAAACAGTTCATTTGCACCAAGAAACATCAGTGAAGCCAAGTCAAGTGTGGAAGAGTGAAAACCGTGTTTTGGAGGACCGACTGTGGGAGAAATTCAGGGTCGCGACGCACAGGAGGAAGGTCGCGGGGCACATGGTTTTCGCGGCGCATAGAGCCGCCCATCACTGTGTTATTTTGAACGGGCGCGGCACATTCACCAGGCGCGGCGCACTGGGTTGTGCGTGCGGCGCACAGGGACGACAAGCAAGATTTTTTCCACTGCTTCATGAAATTTCAAATCAACTCAACCTCTTATGATTCAAGTAAGTTTGTGAGCCCTTGCAATTGCTATTAAATGGTGTTTGGTGTGGTTTGAAGGGAAGAATATAAGAGTTTGAAGGTTGAAAATATAAACCCTATTTTCTTGTTAAAACTGCTCCTTAGGGTTGTGATTTGGGGTTTTAAAAGTGATTTGGTGCCAAACCCTTTTATTTCTCACCTTGTTTTTCCCTCTCACTGCTATTACATCACTACAGTTCATCTCTTATCCCTTTTCATTCTCAAAGTGACTCACTCCTAAGCCCCATTTTTATATCCCTAAATTAGTCATTTCCCATCATTTTTCCCTTCTCCATATCATTTGAAAAAATTCCTAAATCCCAAATTCCCAAACAGTCAAGTGACTGTCCTCATACTTCAAATTTCACTTGACTGAACCACATTTTCCCACTGTCCTATTTCTCCCATAGTCCTTTCCCTTTGGCACATATTTGGCATTGAAACAAAAAACAACCAAATTTTCATTCTCATTTTCAATAAGCCGAACATACACCTTGCAACATTATGGAGACGGACACTGATTCATCATATGAACAAGACAGTGATTCTACCACTGAGCTCCATGCACCGAGAAGGCCTCGTAAAGGTGGAAAACACGTGATAGAAGAGCCCACCTCATTGACTCAGTTGCAGGCCTGCCCACTTGCCATGGCATGTTTTCGAGAGCAGTCATGCTATCAGTACTGTGAGATGATTGCTCGGATTCAGCATCATCAGGAGTTGGCTCGTTTGTTTGTTTTACATTTGCATGATGGTTAGGTAACTCTTGTTGGTGTAAATTTCACCTTGACACCGGAAACCATTTCTCAAGCAACAGGAATACCGAATGTAGGTGAAGAGTGGAACAAAAGACAACAGGTGGACAGAGTGCATTATGAACCATACATCAGGCCTAGCTATGTGAGACAGCTCAGCAGGGTATTCCCATTCCGGTTTCTGAAGGAATCCTATGTGCCTTTGATAAGACTCATTATCAGATACTTCAGTTGTGAGGGCCAGTTTTCACGCCTCTATGCCTACCACATCAGGTTATTGATGCATTTCATGAGAGTGAGAATGATGAAAATTCCATATTTCATGTGCCGAAACATCGAGAGAATGACCACTCTTGTGCAGAAGAAGACTCCCGAGCAGCAGTACAACAGTATTTATCACTATGCTCTCATCAAGATCGTTGTTGTACATCAGCTTGGATTACAGGGCATTGCATGGAAAGATTTCATTTCCCGTGACTTCTTCATAGCCCCTCAGCCTCCTCTGGAGATTGTTCATGATGCAGGTGAACCTTCACATCAGCCTGAAGGTCACGAGACAGAGCTTATCAGTGTGCCAGTGTATGTCACTTATTAGAGAGGCACGAGAGTATTATTTGCAGCAGCCAGCCGAGTACTATCTCCACCCGGGGTGGAAAGGGTCTCGTTGTCATCATCAACAGCACAGGTACAGGTACAGGACAAAGGTAATAGGCCTATGCAGGATGAGGGCACTTCAGGAGGCCAGGATACTGATTTCGTATTGATTGATGAGGATTTGAGCTCTCCAAGCTCGAAGTTGAGAGAGATCATTCAGGAACAGAAGGCTGAGATCGACACATTGACCGAAAAGTTGCAAAGAGCTCAATGGATCATAAAATATCTGGAGTAGTGCAACAAACAGTTGGAGGATCAGCAGACGATCATGAAGTTGCAAAACATCCGTGAGAACCGACAAGCTGCCCGAAGAAGCCCATCCGAGATGACACCCATTGAGCGTGAGATTGAGGCTGATAGAGAGACTTGGCTTGAGAGGGTCAACATTCATCTTGAGAAGCTGTTGGAGAAGGAAAACAAGGATAAGAACATACTCAGGCACATGAAGAACCACTATTGGGCGCGCAATCATGTTTGCAAAGCGAAGATCAAGATCCTGAAGGCAAGGCTAAGGAGTGCACTAAAGCATCGTAAAAGGCATGATAGGCTCCAAATTTTGGCCGAAGCTTCTTTGACTGAGAATAGAACTTGATCAGGGACCTTCAGCCCAAATTTCAAGAAATTTGAGAAAATTTTTGTCAATTTTGAATTTTTTGGTCACAAAACAGGTTTTTCTGCCCGACGCGTAGCGCCACTTGGCGCGCGCTTATAATTGGCAGCTTTTCAGGGGGGGAAATTTGCATTTATGGATTTTTTATCAAAATTTGTGCATGATCATGGATTAAATGAGGATTTCATCAAGTTCTGGGTTGCCTAAAGGGTTAAAAACACCCTAAAATGGCCTTTCTGCCACTTTTTGCACACACAGGAAGCAGTGTTGGGAGATTGAACTTTTAGAGGGGAAAATGGAAACCAAATCCAGAAATTTCACTTGGGTTGGAAAGTAGACAGGTAGGGCTTTCCAACAAGCTATCCTGTGCTCAGTTTGGAATTTTGGAAGGGCCTCAAAATCAGCTCCAAACTTGTGCTACGCATAGAGATTCCAAGCGCGACGCATAGAGGAATTTGGCCTATTTTTCACTCAGCAGCTCAGCATTTCGCCTAGTTTTGGCTAGTTTCATTTTTTAATGTAAATCTTGATGTACCTTGAAGTAATTTCATGACCGTGATGTAATTTTGGCACATTTTTACTCATTCTAGAAGATTCATTCACCAAAAGGTGAAATGTAAGTGAATGGATCAGTTTCCTAGCATATAGAGGCAAGTTGTTTCATTGCCTATTTTCTAGTTCCTAGTTTAGATATGGTTGAAACAGCTCCTATAATGATGAGCTCGACCCCTAGAGACATGGGAATGGGTTAGGCTTGTCTATATGATGTATTTTCTCAGTCATTTTCAGGGTTGGACACTTGGGATTGCTTGGCACTTCATTGTACATTTCATCTCTGCACTTTTGGCAAAGGAATAGACCAGGGTTTGCAGCACTCTTTGGGATCCATGTGGTTCTGTGTTTTGATGGTGTTTTTCTCTATGTAATTGTAAGTTCACTGATGTTTATGTGTATCAATTTCCCTTCTCCTTTCTTCTTAAATTAAACAAATCAGTGTTAAAGGTGGAATTCATTAGCTTGCTTTGCTTTGCCTTCAGTTTGTTTAATTTTCCATGTTTTCATTTGTTTGAGGAGGAATCTTGAGACCCTCTTGCCCTATTCAGCTCCTCACCAGTCTGATTCATCCATTCATTCAATATAAAGCATCAAAACAATTTCTTTTTTTGCCCCAATTAGAACTTTGCAAAAACTAGGCTTTATCCCCGCACCCAAAACTGCCTTTCCCTTTGATCCAACAAAAACCCCCAAAAACAATCAAACTCCTTTAATTATATACCTAGCCTAAAATTAGCTTTTATTTCAAGTCATCTCAAGCCTTATTGATTATTTTTGCTGAGATTGACTCGGAGAGAGCCCTCTCCTGTTCTGGTAGGGCTAGCTACCAGACTGAGCGTGGTTTGATGTTACCCTGAACTCTGCCTTCCTTCAGCCTGAGGTAGATTTAGGCAATAACAGTTCCTATATTTTTTTGTGCAATTAGAATAACAGTCAATTGGATTACTGTTTCTTTCGACCAGATCATGGGATTGATACCAGACGGAGGCTCCAATTGAAGTAGAAGGATGAGGAGGCATTGGAGAAGGCGTGAAGGATGAACAAATCCCTTTGTTTTTAATTGTACTATTATTTCATCCTCATCAAAGAATCCACTACAAAAAATGAATAAATTCATGATGATCCCTTTCTCAGATCAATAAAGAAATTTAGGACTTAGTTATGCTCCTTTCGAACATCCTTAGACTGTGTTTGGAGACTTGTTAGGGCATCGAACCTAAATTTTATTCATACGACCTAATCTAAAATAGAAATTCTTATCTTTGTGACATCAGTAAAATATAAAAATGAGTCTTGTGACTTGCGAAGGCCATGAGCCCTCCTTTAATACTGACAGTTATGAACATCACTCAACCCTCTAGGATAGTGAACCTTGGGCATAAAATTTCTTTGAGTTGTGGCTTAGTAAACAAGGATTTGTTTGGAGTGTTTGTAAGATTTTGAAATAAATTTTAATGTAATCACCTTCAACCATCCTTAGTGTATCCTTATGATCATAATTCAAGCACAAAACACCTTAATATCATTAATATATGTGTAGTCCCTTAAAGCTCCATGAATACAATTATGGTGTAAACATTGACAACAGTTTAACATTGACACTTTGAGGTGTGACCTCACTTAACAAAATTAAATTTGACAACACTTAACAACATTATTCTACCTGTAACAATATGTCCTCTTATTAACATTGATATGGAAACAACGTTGATTTTTTATAGTAACTGAGCCTCAGAGATATATTAATGATCGTTTTACAGTACATTGGATTTGATCTGAGTTCAACTGACCAGGAAACCTTAGGCAACATGTAACTCCGCTCATGGTTGCAGAGATTAGGTGGTTCAATTCACCAACTGCATGGACACATAGATCAATAGAATGTCAGTTATGGGTTTTTCCCCAATATAATCACTCCCCTGTATCCATCATGAACGCAGGTGTTCACGGATAAAAAATCGGGGATTTGAACCTGAGATATTTGTACTCAAATTTACTGTACATTTTTACAAGCTTAGCAAGTGAGCAACTAACAGTGTTTACAAATTAATAATTCTAAGAGTGACCCTTTTCTTTTGCCTAAGCCATCCTTGATCTTGTTGGTTCAATTAATATTTCATGTTTTGCTTTTCTGTAACAATTTCTAGTTTTATTGATATAAATTTAATTTCATCCATAATAGTGCCTTAGGTACGCATTGTGAGTGATTGAAACAATAATCATGCTCTTAAAGTATAACATGAAGAACTACAACCAACAAGAAATATATCTCACCTGCATATAATGTTTGGATGGGATCAATATTGATTCTCTGTAGCCCATATATTCATAATGAATGGTATAGTTATGCGGGAATTAACTAGATGAATACTGGATAATAGCTGCAAATGCAAGACTGTAATCAATATACCAATGCCTTGTATGATGAAGCAGCAAGGAATGTTGGGATGCATTGCTTAAATACAGAGTGGACAACTTGGTCAATTACAAGTGGGTAAGTGGTTGATAATTAAAGTCTGGAAGTTTCCTTGCCAATACCTATCCAATTATTGTATTTAGGATTATGTATAGGCATAATGGCAAGAATTCTACAACGCCACCAGCTTTTTATTTCCTTGGCTATTTCTACCTAAAGATCTTGCAAGAGATGGTCAATCTATGAGTGTGGCTTCAAGCCTTCTGGTGAATCGTTCTTCATGATGTTGATATTTAATTTTTCTAAGAAGTACGAGACAATCTGAACCCCACCGGAACATGATGATGGGCACAATTGCATTGTTTTTCATACCAAAGGCACCCATTTAACGAAAAATACATAAAAGGGTAAAACTTGACCGTTGTGAAAAAAAAAGTTGTTTTCACCATACGACGCCTAGCAATAATAAGACTTGTAACAAATGCCTCATTTCGCATCAAGTATTATGCGCATCAGACTCGTCATCAAATTTGGCATCACAGAGAATCACATCAACAGTTTAATTCATGCATTAAAAACACATAAAGCATGAACGATATCGTACCTCTGCGGCTTGAGATTGGGACTTGCAGAGACACAGATGAAAACACTCTGCTGCTTCATATTGGGACGTTTTATGACTTAATATTTCACTGATCTTCAAGGCAACTTCATCAGTAGTTCTTCATCTTGCAAAATTCTCCCTTTTTTTTTCTTCTGTTAGTTTAGCTGTGAATGATCCTTAGTCTTTAGATCGCATTCAGTTAACCGACAAGTAGCATACATACTGCTCGTTTGCAGGGTAAAGCACATCAACCCTAATATATTCATCGAAAAACTTCTCACGTCGAGAATTTTTCACAGATGAAGAAATATCATAAGGCATAAAATTTTATAAGATACATTTGACATATTAACTGAAAATCTAATTGGTGATAAAAATACGAAATATAGGTAATAAAAAACCCACACAACAAAAAACCTGCACACAACAAAAACCCACATCATTTTAGCAAATGAAATCATACATTTCAAAAACACAAGGTTAGGGATTTGAATCTGAAAAAGACACATACCTTGCAGGCAATCACAGTTCTCAGTCTCCTTCCTAACGACATCAAGCACATAATCAATGAGCTCGGCTCCTTCCGTTTAATGCCCCTTGGCCCAGTTGTTTCCAGCCCCATATTGGCCAAAATTGAAGTTATCAGGTCTGAAGACCTATCCATAACCCTTTCAAGTTGTAGATCTGAAGTGCCCTGATATCTCTTAGTAGGACCCATCCCGCGTTCTTCATAGACCACTTCCCAAAAATTGGAGCCGATCTGGTTGCCACATTGCCCCCCCTGAATGTGAATGATCTCTGGCGTTTTTGCTATCGACCCAACTCAGATTTGGATCAGATCCTCCCTCCTTCCCTTGACAAACCATGCAACCGGAGGGAAATTAAAACTTTTGATATTTGAAAATTTTTGACATTTTGAAATGAAACACGTGTGTTTTTTTTAAGGGCACTCAAATTAATTTAAAAATAAATATTTTTTAATAATTATAATCATTTTTATATAATTAAAATAATTTCTAAATAATTAAATGTTTGTTTATTTTGATTGTTTAAAAATATTTACAATAAAAAAAATAAAACATATCTTTTTGAGAAGCAATTAAAGTTCTATGAGTAAATAATGGACTGATTTTTGCACATAGTAATCCTTCTACCCTACTAAATCATCATGCTTTATTAAAAGGAGTTTTAAACTTTACACTATTAAATTATGTTGTATTTTAAATGTTTGGAGTTTTAATCTCTCTTTTTTTTTATATATAATTTTTCTTTATAATTTATGTATTATTTTTTCCTTATTTTTAAGTACTACTTTAAAAGTGAAATTTTCATTTTTTTTCTTTAATGATAGTAATCTATGTATTCATTCATTCAAATTAGATACATTTTCTATAATAAATAATAGTGTAGTCTAATTAATAGATGAAATGGTTTTTTTGATTGAAACCTGACAATATCAAGATTGTGATTTCTTATTGTTTATAATCAATTTTTGAATACATAAATGAATTAAACACCTTAAAAATCTCTTTAGAAATTAAAACTTAATAAATTAAATAATTTAAACTGGTTTGGGTAAATTAGTGTTTAAGGGGTTAGGGGTTAAGGGTTAGAGGTTTAGGGTTTAGGGGTTTAAATAGGTTAGGCGTGCATTTAGAGGTTTAGGGGCTTGGGGATTTAGCAGTTAAGGATTTTAGCTAGGGGTTAGGGGTTAAGGGGTTAAGGGGTTAGAGGTTTAGGGTTTAGGGGTTTAAATGGGTTATAGGGGTTTAGAGGTTTAGGGGGTTAGGGGATTTAGTAGTTAAGG
Organism: Pinus albicaulis; assembly: GCA_034641835.2. Taxonomy (NCBI): domain Eukaryota; kingdom Viridiplantae; phylum Streptophyta; class Pinopsida; order Pinales; family Pinaceae; genus Pinus; species Pinus albicaulis. The sequence continues at coordinate 669,080,573 of CM076569.1, read as the reverse complement.
ATTTTTGGGGTTAAGGGTTAGGGTAGGGGGTTAAATGGGTTAGGCCGGTTTGGAAATAGGGTTTAAGGGGTTAGGGGTTAAGGGTTTAGAGGTTTAGGGTTTAGGGGGTTAAATGGGTTAGGGGTTTAGGGGTTAAGGGTTTAAGGGTTAGTGGTTAAGGGTTTAGAGGTTTAGGGTTTAGGGGTTAAATGGGTTAGGGGTTTAGAGGTTTATGGTTTAGGGGGTTAAATGGGTTAGGGGTTGGGAATTAGGGTTTAATGGGTTAGGGATTAAGTGGTTATAGGTTTAGGGTTTAGGGGGTTAAATGGGTTAGGGGTTTAGGGGGTTAGGGGATTTAGCAGTTAAGGATTTTAGGGGTTAGAAGTTAGGGGCTAATGGGGTTAGGTTTTAGGGGTTAAGGGTTTATAGGTTTAGGGTTTAAGGGGTTAGGGTTAAGGGTTTAATGGTTTAGGGTTTAAGGGGTTAGGGGTTAAGGGTTTATAGGTTTAGGGTTTAGGGGGTTAAATGGGTTAGGGGTTTACTAGGGGTTTAGGGTGTTAAATGGGTTAGGGGTTAAGGGTTTAGGAGTTAGGGGTTAAGGGACATTTAGAGGTTTATGGTTTAGGGTTAAATGGGTTAGGGGTTAAATTAGTTGCTTATTCTTTGCGTCTCAATGTAACAATTTTGTAATTATTGTTGCTTGTTGCCATGTCTTCTTTATTTCTTAATTTATAGTATTTGTTAGCCATTTCTTTACATTTATTGATGAAAATTTATATTACAATCAAACCAAATGTATGTTCAATCTCCAGTTTCAAACTCAGCCATAGTGTTGTCACATAATTTAAGTCCGGAGAATGGATATATGATGAAGTCTTAGTAACCAGACTGCACATCATGACTACTCCAAAAAATCTTAAGTTCAATTGTCCCACAATCATGAGAAATTTCGCTCTTATACTCTTGCTCCACCTGACTAAGTCCCAAAAATACCCTTGTTTATTGTAAGAACATCCTAATGTTGTCGACCTTGTCCCTTAACAGACCAAGGAAACATATGTGACTGAGAGGAATGGAAAGCACTACAAAGTTGAAGAGAGTACAAAAGACTAAGATGGTTTAAAGGATAAGCTTGAATTAGAATGTAGCAGTGTTGAAACAACTAAAAGTTGTCCCAAAAAAATAGTTGATAATGTGAAACCTTCTTCTGTACCAGTCAAGCAATACTACATTCATGTGAGAGCAAGAAGAGGCCAAGCGACTGATAGGCATAGCCTAGAAGAATATAGGGTATGGTTCCCTCTTTTTGATGAAATATTTGATCTACATTTTTTCTATTGAAGATTAACCATTTTAAACTTGCCAACAAGGTGGAATTAACCCAATCGTAGGTCCCAATATGTCATGATATATATTAACTCTCTCTATATATGAGAAGGAATAATTATAAAGACATAGATTGATAGAGGTGGCGAGACAAGGGGAGTCACAAGGGAGAGATGGAGATAAACTAAAGGAGAGGGGAGAGAAGGAATGGATCAACTAAGAGATAGAGAAGGAGAGGAGTGAGAGAGGTAGAGAAGGGTAAGAGAGGGAGATAGTGACACAAAGATGGAAGGGGGGCAGAAAGAAGGATAGAGGGAGGGATATAGCTGTGAGAGGATTGGAGGGTAGAGAGAGAGAGAGAGAGAGAGAGAGAGATTGGGGAAGAGAGAGGTCATTCCAGATGCTCTGAAAGTGTTGAGGCTTTAGCCAGGTCACAAGTATTGTCTGCTAGGAAGGCTTTCCAAAGAAGTTTGCTGGCATCACTATGATACTATTATGGAATTAGAAGGGAAGAGAAAGGCAAAGGCTCAGGTATCATATGAGAGAAGGAAGCAATTAGAAAAATTGAGATCAAAAGCAGTGGAGTTAGCCGAAAAGAAGCTTACCCTAGAGATGGATAAGATAAAACTTGACAACATATTGGTCAATTTCCTTGACCCTTTATTGGTTATTCAGAAGGAGTATGAATACACCACCGTTAATATCAAGGTAACGGGCCCCTAGCAGATCAAGGGGTTAAGGGGTTTAGGGGTTAGATGTTTGGGGTTTAGGGGGTTAAATGGGTTAGGGTTTTAGAGGTTTAGGGGGTTAGTGGATTTAACAGTTAAGGATATTAGGGGTTAGGGGTCATTATGGGTTAATGAGGATAGGGTTTAGGGGTTAAATGGGTTAGGGTTTTAGGGGTTTAGGGGGTTAAATGGGTTGGGGGTTGGGAATTAATGTTTAAGGGGTTATGGGTTAAGGGTTAGAGGTTTAGGGTTTAGGGGGTAAAATGAGTTAGGTGCACATTTAGAGGTTTAGGGGCTTGGGGGATTTAGTAGTTAAGGATTTTAGCTAGGGATTAGTGGTTAAGGGGTTAGAGATTTAGGGTTTAGGGTTTTAAATGGGTTATAGGGGTTTAGAGGTTTAGGGGGTTAGGGGATTTAGTAGTTAAGGATTTTTTGGGTTAAGGGTTAGGGTAGGGGGTTAAATGGGTTAGGGTTTTAGGGGGTTAAATGGGTTAGGCCGGTTGGGAAATAGGGTTTAAGGGGTTAGGGGTTAAGGGTTTAGAGGTTTAGGGTTTAGGGGGTTAAATGGGTTAGGGGTTTAGGGGTTTAGGGGGTTAAATGGGTTAGGGGTTAAGGGTTAGTGGTTAAGGGTTTAGAGGTTTAGGGTTTAGGGGTTTAAGGTTTATGATTAGGGGGTTAAATGGGTTATGGGTTTAGGGCCAGGTTAGGGGATTTAGCAGTTAATGAATTTAGGGGTTAGAAGTTAGGGGCTAATGGGGTTAGGTTTTAGGGGGTTATATGGGTTAGGTGTCGGGAATTAGGGTTTAGAGATTTAGGGTTTAGGGGTTTAAATGGGTTATAGGGGATTAGAGGTTTAGGGGGTTAAGGGATTTAGTAGTTAAGGATTTTTTGGGTTAAGGGTTAGGGTTTTAGGGGGTTAAATATTGGGTTAGGCTGGTTGGGAAATAGGGTTTAAGGGGTTAGGGGTTAAGGGTTTAGAGGTTTAGGGTTTAGGGGGTTAAATGGGTTAGGGGTTTAGGAGGTTAAATGGGTTAGGGGTTAAGGGTTTAAGGGTTAGTGGTTAAGGGTTTAGAGGTTTAGGGTTTAGGGGTTAAATGGGTTAGGGTTTTAGAGGTTTATGGTTTAGGGGGTTAAATGGGTTAGGGGTTAAGAATTAGGGTTTAATGGGTTAATAGGGGTTAAGGGGTTATAGGTTTAGGGTTTAGGGGGTTAAATGGGTTAGGGAATTTAACAGTTAAGGATTTTAGGGGTTAGAAGTTAGGGGCTAATGGGGTTAGGTTTTAGGGGGTTAGATGGGTTAGGGGTCGGGAATTAGGGTTTAAGGGGTTAGGGTTAAGGGTTTAAGGGGTTAGGGGTTAAGGGATTATAGGTTTAGGGTTTAGGGGGTTAAATGGGTTAGGGGTTTACTAGGGGTTTAAAGGGTTAAATGGGTTAGGGGTTAAATTAGTTGCTTATTCTTTGCGTCTCAATGTAACAATTTTGTAAGTATTGTTGCAGCTTGTTGCCATGTCTTATTTATTTATTAATTTATAGTATTTGTTAGCCATTTCTTTACATTTATTGTTGAAAATTTCTATTGCAATCAAACCAAACGTAAGTTCAATCTCCAGTTTCAAACTCAGCCACAGTGTTGTCACGCAATTTAAGTCCGAAGAATGGCCATCTGATGAAGTCTTAATAAACAGACTACACCTCATGACTAGTCCAAAAACCATACCCATGTATTGATGGTGCAAAACTGATACGGGTGCCCTCGAACGAATCCGATTGACCCAAACGCGCATGGTCGAGCACCCTCACATAGCGTGACATGACGCGCCCGACCGAATGATGCCACAAGTGTGAAAACGACAAACGTGCCACCCGAACATGCACAAGGCACCCGAGTGGTCACAACTTAGCAAAACTAATATGGGCGCACTCGAACGAAACGGATCGACCCGACTCGAACGTGCCCGATCATGCGATGTCACACGGTGCGACACGGCGCGCCCGACCGAACGTTGACACAAGGGAGAAAACGAAAAACGAGTCGCCCGAACGTGCACAAGGCACTCGGGCGGTCACAACTTAGCAAAACTGATATGGGCATCCTTGAACGAATCGGCCCGACTCGAACGCGCCTGGTTGGGTGCCCTCACATGGTGCACCTGACCAAATGATGCCACAAGAGAGAAAATGGCAAACGGGCCACCCGAATGTACACAAGGCACCCGGGCGGACACAACTTAGCAAACCTGATATGGGCGCCCTCGAACGAAACGGCCCGACTGGGCACGTTCCTCACATGGCGCGACACGGCGTGCCTGACCGAATGATGCCACAAGGGAGAAAACAGCAAACGGGCCGCCCAAACATGCACAAGGCACCTGGGTGGTCATAACTTAGCAAAACTGATACAGGCACCCTCGAACGAATCGGCCCGACCCGAATGCGCTCGGTTGGGTGCCCTCACATGGCGCGCCCGATCGAACGATGCCACAAGGGAGAAAACAGAAAATGGGCCACTCGAACATGCACAAGGCACCCAGGCAGTCACAACTTAGAAAAACAAATATGACCGCCCTTGAACGAAACAGCCTGACCCGACCCGAACGTGCACGGTCGGGCGACCTCACACGATGCGACATGGTGCGCCCGACCGAACGATGCCACAAGGGAGAAAACAGAAAACGGGTCACCCTAATGTGCACAAGGCACCCGGGTGGTCACAACATAGCAAAACTGATATGGGCACCCTCGAACGAAACGACCCGACCTAAATGTGCCCGGTCGGGTGATCTCACACTGCGCGACATGGCGCGCCCGACCGAATGATGCCACAAGGGATAAAATGGAAAACAGGCCACCTGAACGTGCACAAGGCACCCGAACGATCACAACTTAGAAAAACTGATAAGGGCGCCCTCGAACGAATCGACCCGACCCGAACGCTCCTAGTCGGGCGCCCTCACACGGTGCGACACAACGCGCCCGACTGAACGATGCCGCAAGGGAGTAAATGGAAAACGAGATGCCCGAATGTTCATAAGGCACCCGGGTGGTCACAACTTAGCAAAAATGATACGGGCGCCCTAGAACGAAACAACATGACTCGACCCGAACGTGCCAGGTCGGTCAACCTCACACGGTGCGACACGACGCGCCTAACCGAACGATGCCACAAGGGAGAAAATGACAAGCGGGCCATCCGAACGCGCACAAGGCACCCGGGTGGTCACAAATTAGCAAAATTGATATGGGTGCCCTCGAACGAATCGGCCCGATCCGAACGCGCCCAGTCGGGCGCCCTCACACGACGCAACATGGCGCACCCGACGTAACGATGCCACAAGTGAGAAAATGACAAACGGGCCACCCGGACATGCACAAGGCACCCGGGCGATCACAACTTAACAAAAATGATACGGGCACCCTCGAACGAAACGACCCGACCCGACTCGAACGCGCCCTGTCGGGCGACCTCACACAACGCGACACGGTGCGCCTGATCGAACGATTTCACAAGGGAGAAAATAGCAAACGGGCTACCCGAATGTGCACAAGGCACCCACGTGGTCACAACTTAACAAAAATGATACAGGTGCCCTCGAACGAATCAAACTGACCTGAACACGCTCGGTTGGGTGCCCTCACATGGCGCGCCTGACCGAACGATGCCACAAGGGAGCAAATGGAAAACGGGCCTCCCGAACATGAACAAGGCACCTAGGCAATCACAACTTACCAAAATTGATACGGGCGCCCTTGAACGAAACGACCCAACTCGACCCAAACGTGCCCGGTCGGGCGACCTCACACAACGCGACACGATGCGCCCGACCGAACGATGCCACAAGGGAGAAAAAAGAAAACGGGCCACCCAAACGTGCACAAGGCACCTAGGCAATCAAAACTTAGCAAAACTGATATGGGCACCCTCGAACGAAACGGCCTGACCTGAACACGCCTGGTCGGGCGACCTCACACTGCGCGGCATTGCGCACCCGACCGAATGATGCCACAAGAGAGAAAATGACAAACGGGCTGCTCGAACGTGCACAAGGCACTCGGGCGGTCACAACTTAGCAAAACTGATACGGGCACCCTCGAACGAATCGGCCCGACCTGAACGCGCCCGGTCGGGCGCCCTCACACGGCGCGACACGGCGTGCCCGATCGAATGATGCCACAAGGGAGCAAATGACAGATGGGCTGCCCGAACATGCAAAATGCACCCGGGGAGTTACAACTTCGCAAAACTGATACGGGCGCCCTCGAATGAATCGACCTGACTCAAACGCGCCTGGTCGGGCGCCCTCACACGACGCGCCTGACCAAACGATGCCACAAGGGATAAAATAGAAAACGGGCCACCTGAATGTGCACAAGGCACCCGAGCGGTCACAATTTAGCAAAACTGATACGAGCGCCCTCGAACGAAACGACCCGACCCGACTCGAACGTGCCCGGTAGGGCGCCCTCACACAGCGCGACACGACACTCCCGACCGAACGATGCCACAAGGGAGAAAATGACAAACGGGCTGCCCGAATGTGCACAAGGCACCTGAGCATTCACAACTTAGCAAAACTGATACGAGCACCCTTGAACGAATCGGCCCGACCCGAATGCGCCCGGTCGGGCGCCCTCACACAGCATGCCCACGTGAACGATGCCATAAGGGAGCAAATGGAAAACGGGCCACCCGAACGTGCACAAGGCACCTAGGCGGTCACAACTTAGCAAAATTGATACGGGCGCCCTCGAACGAAACAGCCCGACCCGACCCAAACGCGCCCGGTCAGGCGAACTCACACAGCGCGACACGGCGCGCCCGACCGAACGATGCCACAAGGGATCAAATAGAAAATGGGCCACCCGAATGTGCACAAGGCACTTGGGTGGTCACAACTTAGCAAAATTGATACATGCGCCCTTGAACGAAACGACCCGACCTGAACATGCCCGGTCGGTCGACCTCACACTGCGCGACACGGCGCACCCGACTGAACGATGCCACAAGGGAGCGAACGAAAAACAGGCCACCCGAACATGCACAAGGCACTCGGGCGGTCACAACTTAGAAAAACTAATACAGGCACCCTCGAATGAATCAACTTGACCCGAACGCACTCGGTCGGGCACCCACACATGGCGCGACACGGAGCGCCCGAACGAACGATGCCACAAGGGAGCAAGTGGAAAATGGGCCGTCCGAATGTGCATAAGGGACTCGGGTGGTCACAACTTAGCAAAAATGATACGAGCGCCCTCGAATGAGACGACCCAACCCGAACGCGCCCAGTCGGGCGACCTCACACGGTGCGACATGACGCGCCCGAACGAACGATACCACAAGGGAGAAAATGAAAAACCAGTCACCCGAACATGCACAATGCACTCGAGTGGTCACAACTTAGAAAAACTGATACGGGCGCCCTTGAACGAATAGGCCCGACCCGAACGTGCTTGGTCGGTCGCCCTCACATGGCGCGCCCAATTGAATGATGCCACAAGGGAGCAAACGGAAAATGGGCCACCCGAACATGCACAAGGCACCCGGGCAATCACAACTTAGCAAAACTGATACGGGCGCCCTCGAATGAAATGACCCGACCCGACCCAAATGCGCCCGGTCAGGCGACTTCACACAGCGTGACACGGTGCGCCCGACCGAACGATGCCACAAGGGAGAAAACAAAAAATGAGCCACCCAAACGTGCACAAGGCACCCCGGCAGTCACAACTTAGAAAAACTGATATGGGCACCCTTGAACAAAACGGCTCGACCTGAATGCATCTGGTCGGGCGACCTCACACTGCGCGACATGGCGCGCCTGGCCGAATGATGCCAAAAGAGAGAAAACAACAAATGGGCCACTCGAACGTGCATAAGGCATCTAGGTAGTCACAACTTAGCAAAACTGATATGGGCACCCTCGAACAAATCGGCTCAACCCAAACGCGCCTGATTGGGCGCCCTCACACGACGTGACATGGCACGCCCGACTGAACGATGCCACAAGGGATCAAATGGCAGACGAGCCGCCCGAATGTGCACAAGGCACTCGGGTAGTCACAACTTCGCAAAACTGATACGAGTGCCCTCACATGACGCACCTGACCGAACAATGCCACAAGGGATCAAATGGAAAATGGGCCACCTGAACGTGCACAAGGCACCTGGGTTGTCACAACTTAGCAAAACTGATACGAGTGCCCTCGAACGAAACGGCCCAACCCGACTCGAACGTGCCTGGTCGGGCACCCTCACACAGCGCGACACGACGCTCTCGATTGAACGATGCCACAAGGGAGCAAATGGCAAATGGGCTGCCCGAACGTGCACAAGGCATTCGGGCAGTCACAATTTAGCAAAACTGATACGGGCGCCCTCGAACGAATTAGCCTGACCCGAACACGCCCGGTAGGGTGCCCTCACATGGCGCACCTGACTGAACAATGCCACAAGGGAGCAAACAGAAAACGAGCCACCCGAACGTGCACAATGCACTTGGGCAGTCACAACTTAGCAAAACTAATATGGGCGCCCTCGAACGAAACAGACTGACTCGACCCGAATGCGCCTGGTCGGGCGACCTCACACGACGCGACACGACGCGCCCGACCGAACGATGCCACAAGGGATCAAATAGAAAATGGGCCACCTGAATGTGCACAAGGCATCCGGGTGGTCACAACTTAGCAAAACTGATACAGGTGCCCTTGAACGAAATGAACTGACCTAAACACGCCCGGTCGGTCGACCTCACATTGCGCGACACGGCGCGCCCGACCGAACGATGCCACAAGGGAGCGAACGACAAACGGGCCGCCCGAACATGCACAAGGCACTAAGGTGGTCACAAATTAGCAAAACTGATACAGGCGCCCTCGAACGAATCGACCCGACACGAACGTGCCCGGTTGGGCGCCCACACATGGCGTGACACAGAGCGCTAGACCGAATGATGCCACAAGGGAGCAAGTAGCAAATGGGCCGCCCGAATGTGCACAAGGGACCTGGGCGGTCACAACTTAGCAAAACTAATATGGGCACCCTCGAACGAAACGACCCAACCCGATCGCGCCCGGTCGGGCGACCTCAGACGGCGTGACACGACGTGCCCGAACGAACGATGCCACAAGGGAGAAAATGGAAAATGGACCACCCTAACATGCACAATGCACCCGGGCAGTCACAAATTAGTAAAAATGATACAGGTACCCTCAAACGAAACGACCTGACCTTAACGCGCCCGGTCGGGCGCCCTCACACGGTTCGACACGACGCGCCCAACCGAACGATGCCACAAGGGAGATAATTTCAAACAGGCCACCCGAATGTGCACAAGGCACCTAGGCAGTCACAACTTAGAAAAAATGATATGGGCACCCTCAAACGAAACGACCCAACCCGACCTGAATGTGCCCGGTCGGGCGACCTCACATGACGCGACATGGCGCGCCCGAATGAACGATGCCACAAGTGAGAAAATGGAAAACGGGCCACTCGAATGTGCACAAGGCACCTGAGCGGTCACAACTTAGAAAAATTGATACGGGTGCCCTCGAACGAAACGGCCCGACCTGAATGCGCCCGATCGAGCGACCTCACACTGCGTGACATGGCACGCCTGACCGAACGATGCCATAAGGGATAAAAAGGCAAACGGGCCACCTGAATGTGCACAAGCTGCCACCCAGGTGGTACAACTTAGCAAAACTGATATGGGCACCCTCGAACAAAATGACCCGACCTGAACGCACCCGGTCAGGCGACCTTACACGGCGCGACACGACGCACCCGAACAAACGATGCCACAAGGGAGAAAGCAACAAACAGAGCACCCGAACATGCACAAGGCACCCAGGTGGTCACAACTTAGCAACACTGATACAGGTGCCCTCGAACGAAACAGCCTGACCTGAATGCGCCCGGTCGATCGAACTCACACGATGCAACACGACTCGCCTGAACAAACGATGCCACAAGGGAGAAAACGACAAATGGGCCACCTGAACATGCACAAGGCACCCGGGCGGTCATAACTTAGCAAAACTGATAGGGGCACCCTTGAACGAAACGGCCCGACCTGAACGTGTCCGGTCGGGTGACCTCACACTGCGCGACATGGCGCGCCGGGCCGCACAAAGATGCCACGAGGAAAATGGAGAACGGTACAACTCGAACGTGTAGAAGGCGCTTTCCTGAGCATCATGACTTAGAAAAACTGATACGGGCACCCTCGAATGAAACGGCCCAACCCGACCCGAATGCGCCCGGTCAGGCGACCTCACACGGCGCGACACGGCGCGCCCAATCGAATGATGCCACAAGGGAGAAAACGGCAAACGGGCCGCCTGAACGTGCACAAGGGACCTAGGCGGTCACAACTTAACAAAATTGATACGGGTGCCCTCGAACGAAATGACCCGACCCAAACGTGCCAGGTTGGGTGACCTCACACGACACGCCTGAACGAACGATGCCACAAGGGAGAAAATGGAAATCGGGCCACCCGAATATGTACAAGGCACCCGGGCAGTTAAAACTTAGAAAAACTGATATGGGCGCCCTCGAACGAAACGGCCTGTCCTGACCCGACCGCACTCGGTGGGGCAACCTCACACGACGCAACACGGCACTCCCGACCGAACGATGCCACAAGGGAGTAAATGGAAAATAGGCCACCCGAACGTGCACAAGGCACTTGGGCGGTCACAAATTAGAAAAACTGATATGGGCGCCCTCTAACAAATCGGCCCGACCCGAACGCGCCCGGTCGGGCGCCCTCACACGGTGCGATATGGCTCGCCCAATCGAACGATGCCACAAGGGAGAAAACGGCAAATAGGCCACTCGAACGTGCACAAGGCATCCGGGTGGTCACAACTTAGCAAAACTGATACGACCACCCTTGAGCGAAAGAGCCCGACCTGACTCGAACGCGCCTGGTCGGGTGACCTCACACGGTGCGACATGACATGCCCGAACGAACAATGCCACAAGTGAGGAAACGGAAAATGGGCCACCCGAACGTGCAGAAGGCACCCTAGTGGTCACAACTTAGCAAAAATGATATGGGCGCCCTCGAACGAAATGACCCGACCTGAACGCGTCTGGTCGAGCGACCTCACACTGCGTGACACGGCGCGCCCAACTGAACGATGCCACAAGGGAGAAAACAGCAAATGGGCCGCCCAGATGTGCACAAGCTAGCACCGAGGTGGTCACAACTTAGAAAAACTGATACGTGCGCCCTCGAACGAAACGACCCGACTTGAACGCACCCGGTCGGGCGACCTCACACGACATGACACGACGCGCCTAAACGAAACGACCCAACCTGAATGCGCCCGGTCGGGCGACCTCACACGACGCGACACGACGTGCCCAAACGAATGATTCCACAAGGGAGCAAACGAAAAATAGGGCACCCGAACGTGCACAAGGCACCGGGGCGGTCACAACTTAGCAAAACTGATATGGGCGCCCTCGAACGAAACGACCCGAACTGAACGCACCCGGTCGAGCGACCTCACATGGCATGCCCGAACCAATGATGTCACAATGGAGCAAACATAAAATGGTCCACTCGAATGTGCACAAGGCACCTGGGCGGTCATAACTTAGCAAAACTGATACGGGCGCCCTCGAACGAAACGACCCGACCTGAACGCACCCGGTCGGGCAACCTCACACTGCGCGACACGGCGCACCCGACCGTGGTTAGGGGCACACATTAAAAGTGAACCAAGGAGTGAGCGCATCACATCTTTAATATTTTATGAAACTCCTTATAAGTCCCATCATAACCACCTTCCATCTTCATCATAATGTTATATGTGAACTAAAGATATCTTATTATGTTGCTCCAACCATTCAAAAAGGGGACCCATGTTAGATTATTATTTATTATAGGAGAGGCCAAAGAAATTAATTTTCAAACCATCGCAATAGCGACGCTTTCATATAAACGTCACAAGAGCGAAACTTAGCTCTAATCCGTCGCAATTCTGACACTTTTGCCCAAACTGTCGCAATAGCAGCACTTTCCTACAAACGTCGCAATAGCGACACTTAGCTCTAATCCGTCGGAATTTTGACGATGTTGCCCAAACTGTCGCAATTCTGATGCTTTTCTACAAACGTCACAAGACCGACACTAACCTCTAAGTGTTGCAATACTGACACTTGTCTCCAAACGTCGGTATAGCGACAGTTGTGGGCAAGATTTGAAAAATTGATAAAATTTGGGGAAATTTCCGACATTTGGTCAAAAGTGTTAGAATTTCTGCCAAATGTACTAGTGAAACTCGTGAAGTATTTATCGATATACTCTCCACCATTATCCAACCACAACTTCTAGATCTTATTTCCTGTGAATTTTTCTACCAATGCTTTGAACCCTTTGAACTGTTCAAAGAATTCATCTTTGGTTTTGAGAAAATAGATCCAAGTATTTCTGGAATGATCATAAATAAAGGTAGAAAAATAATTTGCACCACTAAGAGAGGTTGTGGACATTGGACCTAAAATATCCGAGTGTATCAACTCCAATACGCACTTGGCCCTACTACTGCTTCTTGGAAATGTTTCTTTAGGATACTTCCCTAGTACGCATCCCCTGCAGATTTCATCTCTCCTGGTGTTGAGTTAAGGAGCTCCTATGACAATCTTCTTGAGAATCCTCAAGGCTCCATGATGTAGATGTCCCATCCTTCTGTGCCATAATTCATTCAGATCTCTTTCATCTATACTACCAATCAGATCCACGAGCGATTCAAGATGGAGCTTATATAGTTTATGACTCCTTACTTCAATTGGTGCCTTCTTGCTCTAGCTAGGATATTTGACATAAACTTTGTTTCCAATAAAGTATACGTCATAACCCTTGTTCTGAAGTTGAGACACTGAGAATAAATTCATTGCAAACCCTGGTACATGCAAAATGTTTGTGGCTAGAATCTTATTGTGTAATATTCCAAATAGGAAAATACAATAATACAAAATACAATATACTGGAAACTACAGCAACATGGAAATGAATTGCAAACAACATAAAAATAGAAGGAACAAATGAGCCATTTTATTAATAAGGAGGTGAAATATAAGTACAATAGTGCTAAAAAATAATAGCACTCAAGCCGATAGTGATGGCTAGAATGATCCTCAAGTTCCCCCACTGAGAACACTGCGTAATTTTTGCTATGTTGGAGACCTCTTTGCGTTTCCCCTGCTGGAAATGCTACAAAATGCAACTGTTGGCTGAAAGGGGTGTGTAGATGAGGTTGTTCCAGTGCTCAGAAAATTCCAGGATTTGGACACTGGCTTCTACTGGCAAAACCCAAAAAAACCCAGAAATTATTTCCGGATTGGAAGACCCCGGAAAATCACCCTCCTAGGGCATGAAAACGTACAACTGCTAGGTATGTAATGATATGAGCTAAACTAACAAATAAATGTTGCAAAAAATACCCCATTGATCAACTAATGAAGGTTTGATCCCCTCACTAGATTCCAAGCAACAATGCTATGGAATCTAACCCTCCTCTGGATCTCTCAACCGCTGCATTGTGTGAGTCACTAGGTGACTGCGCTACTCAAGAGGACTACAAAATGGCCAAATGACAGAGTACTGAAATTTTCTCACAAGATAGAAGGACTCCTCTCCTGAGCGGGTAATCGAGGTCCCCCGAGGATAAGGTTGAGATCTCCTCTCGGAGACACCCGTGTCCTAAATAGTACTACAAACTCGGCTAAACAACTCAAGCATGCTCAAGTTGTAAATGACAAGAAAATAATAATAATCCAGAATTCTCTCTATGATTGCCCTCACCTATTTCTTATACTTGTGGAACTATCACACCCTTGGTTCCACATCATAACTATGTTGCTCTCTTGGTCCATATCCTCCTCCTTGACTGCGTTGTTCACATGATCTCTTGGCCCCCTCCACTACTGCGTTGTTCCACTTTCACACTGGTGAACTGGTTTTATTATACTAAAGGGATCTATGGGTCCCTCTACCCTCTTATTCATCTATTAATTAAGGAAGACAAGATTTAATATTATAATTAGCTAAAATCAAAATTAGGAATATTAAAGCCCTCCCCGCCAAAAAATTTCTTATCCTCAAGCAACTGCAAAGATGTGGGTCACCCTGTTGGCTCAGTGCAATTGAGACCCAATGCTCGGATCCCATACAAAACCCTCAGTGCGGCTATGTCCCTGTGTCAAGCTACTTGGAACAGACCCCTCAATGTTAGGATTCCAAACGTATCTCTCACCATAGCTATGATCAATCAAGCCCCCTATCTCGGACTGCACACTACATTTGGCTATAACTATTGCCTCATGAGGTGAAGACTGCCAACATGCATCAATGCTCCATCGCTCCTGTTGTGCTGTGGCTCTAACTATATAAGCTGCCCTACCAATTGCGTGTCAACTCATTACCTCTCTCCAATCCAACCCCCGACTCAATTGAATGTTGATCCCGATCTCCCAAAGTTGGGATGGAATGCTGAAGAGTTGTCGACATGTGCCCCACTGCCAACTATAAACCATAGTATCTGTCATGGCTACGAGTCCCTTCTCCGCTATGCTCCTGACTAATAAAATAGTACCATCAATAGGATACCAAGTCATAATCTCTTGCTAGTCTATCCCAGTCGAAGAATCCAATGTGGTGACATATGCATACTAAACATGTCTAGAGTGTGGTCGCCAACTCACACTCAACTCATGTTGCTTTTTCCTGCCTATCAACGAGAACTACCTGAAAGGGAAGGTCTCTCTCTCTCTCTATAATAGGCACAAGTGGGAAATTCTTACTGTGAGCCCCATCGATGTACTCCTGGAGAGTGTCGCTCCCTGTAAGTACTGAAATCTTGCTAACTGTACCGACACCTCATCAATGGGTCGGCCCAAATATAGATGCACCACCATCTCCAATAGCTCCTCCTCAATGGCTGACCCCAAGGTTAGCCGCATGTCTAGCATTGATCACTGTGAGCCTCCATCTAGCTCTCCCCCAAAGGAATATTATGCATGATGTGCATAGTCTCCTCCTTAGCTGTCCCATGCTCCACCATATGATGCTCAGGCTGAATCATCATAAGTGACTCATCATCTTGAATATCTCTCATTGAATCCTCTGACTTCTCACCCTGCATGTTGGAAGACAAATCCGACCTACTGTCATCCTGCTAACCAACCTGCGATACTAATGAAGTCCCCCACTCCATTAGTGACTCGCTAAATCCCAATGGAAAACATACATGATCGCCCCATGTAGTATGTAGGTCACCCCTAAATGTTATTGAGCTGTGTAAAGCTGTATTGCTCAGGTACCATACTAGTCTCACAGAGGTGCCACCATGTTGCCGTTGTGCCACTCTAACTGTGAGATACCCCCAATTAGGTGTAGACTGCATCCCTTTCTCCTGGGGCCTCATGGTGAAAAATATGCATAGGCCAAGCTCATCCTGCCTAAGCATCCCCATGATGTTGATATCTACCTGTCCACTTTCGATCATGACCATGAGAGGAATCATGATAAGTCTGCCTCACCATGCAGTGGAAATCTCAGTGCTCCCCCACATGTCAAACCCAAAATGGACTATATCATCATCTGATCTGTCCCTGTTCATCTCAAAGTGGAGTGATGCACCTGCCCAATAGAAACTTGGATCCCCTAACCATACTGGGAGCTCCCAAATTCAACTCCTCTCAGGATGTCTCTATGTAGTGCTCCCACCTGCTAGAACCCGCCTGAACCTCAGCTCTAACTCCTGTATATATCCCTTGGATGGACTCTAAGTATCATAATTCTGTCCCACGCATGCATACATGCGCTGCTCCTATCGGAACTTGTGGTAAACTCCGTTGTCCCAACTCCTGAAGATACATCTGGACATTGCTTGAAGTCTGGGTACCCTCTTGTAGATGAAGTCTACCATCCACCGTCCCTCAAATGTGAGTTGATAACACCCTCGTAGCCATGTCTCTGCTAAACATGGTTTCTCCAGATGCTCAACAATATCCTCATCAATCCTAGGTGAATTGCATCCCAAGGTATACCTAATGCCCCTGTCCATAAGTCCCCTTGGAGGCAATGCTCCAAGTGCCTGCTGCACCGTAACATGGGTCACTGCATACCACCAAGTGTCTTTGCACTCTTCATCATGCTACTGTATGCTGCAACTTGGCCCTGTACACCATTATATACCACCAGCTATGGATATACCATCATGTACTATATAATATCTTGCATGGGCCAAAATATCCACCACTTTTCTATTAAACCCCCCATGAGGTGGGCTACATCAATCCATCTGCGCTAAAGGATTGGAGCGGCCAAAATCCTCATATGCCAATGACAATGACATCACTACTCCTATCCTCCATAGCTCAAGTGTACCATATACCCATGAGAGAGAATCATCTCTATGTAATGCCATGTTTGGTAACCTGCCAATGCCACCTCCTCCAACCAGCTCCTGCCAACGTAGGCTAATCATCCTGTGACTCCATGCACATTCGTTATGCTAAGATAGCTCCTGAAAATGGTGTACCATCCTGTCAAACTATCCTATCACTAGGGATGTCCAGGGCTCTGATAGAGATCTAAAAATGTGTGTGTGCCCAAAAATCAGACCCATCGCATAATGAATACCATCACCTACTGACTCTACCATGTGATGGTAAATCCCACCTGGATCCCAACAGTAATCTAGCCCTTGTGTCCCTCTAGTAATACATGTACTCTGCTAAAATGTGGCCATGGATGTATCTAGCTGCCTAGCCTACTCCATGGGGTACCATCTCAATACCTCTCGCCATCCAATCCCGAGAAAAGAATCAAATGCAAGAATCCCCGCACATAGAATAGTACCTCCATCGTGCGATTGTTTCACCCTATAGATGTATGCCTGAAGGGGGGTGCTCTGACACTCCAATGTGCCCTCTAATTGCACCATTAGGGAATCCAAATGTTCCCTAATATGGACTAACTTTGTCGTTGACTCGACACAAACCACTCTCATGCCTCCAACTCCTCATTCTGTCGTAGGATAGCCTTTCGTATTGATGTGGCCTTCACCTTCAAAGCTAGAAGGTCAACTTGAAAATGATGGAATTGCTGTGTGCGACCCTCATCCAATACCTATATATCTCCTAGTGCCTCCTCAAGGGCAAGCCAAAAGGATGGTTGCACACCCTCCTCCATAGACACTCCAACACGCAAGGCATGCTCACTAGTCAGTTGCATGTGATTGTGATCCGACAATTGTGTCATAAACCTAGAGGCCTCTGTACCTATTGGCTCCTAAACAACGGTGGAGTTGTTTCCTGACACCTCATCAACCTGTGATGCATTGCTATCATCAGAGAACTCGGTCACAACCCTAGACACCCCATCAATGGATACCTCAACAATGGGTGGTGTCTCATCAACGAGTGTATGCCTAGTTTTCTCCTCCCAAGTCTTTGCCGTACTCTTTGATGACCCATCAAAAGTAGGTAGAAAGAATCTACCCATGGTACGTTGCAGGTCATTTCCCTACGTGTACCCTCCTCCTTTGTTATAGTTGCAAGGTCTTCGGTTATCCTTAATCTATCAAAATTACTGTAAAGTCAGATGATCTCTGAAATCCTGGGTATGAGATTGGTACTCTATGACATAATCACCGTAGTGATCCGCCTTCAGCTCTTGAGGTTCGCTTGCTCCTGTCCTCACTGTTAAGGAAGTGGGCATGGTGGGACGCTGTGATACTTTTGGCACCCTTGGTTCCTCAGTCCAATGGTGAGAAGTACCCAAACTTTCTCCATTTTGAAACCCCCGTGGGATTTCCCTTTCTATTTTCATCTCTCTTATTACTCTAGTGAGATCCTACACTGATATGAGGAGGATATTTCCAAACTCCTTCATATAACCTTCTTATGCCATTGGAGACTTCCTTTATCTTCCTCCACTGGAACACAATTTTCTTGGCGGGTTGTGAACTCTAAAACAAGTTGAATCTGGTACTACAATTGGAAGAATTTGAAAAATGGCCACCACAAAAAATATGAGAAAATATTCTTCAGAGAACCTTACATTTCTCTCAATCCAGACCAAATTAGGAAAAATTATCATGATAGAACAAAATTGGTCCGTTCTACACAAAACCCATGTCTCAGATTTTTAAGATTCATTTTCATTTTCTCGAAACATCCAACGCGAAACTGTCACTTTTTAACCCAGCGAATTTATGCATTTTATGTTTTTGTATCTCTCGAAGAAGTTTCTGTTTCTCTCAATCCAAACCAAATTTCGAAAAATTTCCCATGAAGAAACATAATTGGTCCATTCTACATAAAACCCATGTCTCGGATTGTTGAGATTCATCTTTATTTTCCCGAAACATCTAACGCAAAACCATCACGTTTTATTCCAAAAATTTTCTGTGTTCTCTGTTTTTGTATCTCCTTTTCCATCTGTAATGTATCCTCTATCTTCGAGTGTCATAGACCGGTTGTTCCACAGGATGAGTCAATGCTATGAGCTCTGATACCATTATAATGTTCCAAATAGGAAAAGACAGTAATACAAAATGCAATAAACTGGAAACTACAACAACATGGAAATAAACTGCAAACAACACAAAAATAGACGGAACAACTGAGCCATTTTATTAATGAGGTGAAATATAAGTACAACAGTGCTCAATAATAATATCACTTAAGCTGATAGAGATGGCTAGAATGATCCTCAAGTTACCCCACTGAGAACACTGCGTAACTGATGCTTTGCTGGAGACCTCACTGTGTTGCCCCTGCCGGAAATGTTGGAAATGCAACTGCTGGCTGAAAAGGGGTGCATAGATGAGGTTGTTACGGTGCTTGGAAAATGACGGGATTTGGACACCGACTTCTACTTGAAAAACCCAGAAAAAACCAGAAAGGATTTCTGGATTGGCAAACCCCGGAAACTCACCTTCCTAGGGCATGAAAATGTACAACTTCTAGGTATGCAGTGATATGAGTTGAACTAACAAATAAAATGCTGCAAGAAATACCCTGTAGCTCAATTGATGAATGGCTGCTCACCTCACTGGATTCCAAGGAACAATGCTTTGGAATCTGACCCTCCTCTAGATCTCTCAACTACTGCATTGCCTGAGTCACTAGGTGACTGCATTGCTCAAGAGGGTTACAAAATGGCCAAATGTCGGAATACTAAAATATTCTCACAAGATAGAAGGACTCCTCTCCTGAGCGGGCACTCGAAGTCCCCCGAGGATGAGGTTGGGATCTCCGCTCGGAGACACCCATGTGCTAAACAACACTGCAGACTTAGCTAAATAGATCAAGTGTGCTCAAGTCGTAAACGACAAGAAAATAATAATAATCTAGAATTCTCTCTATGGCTTCCATCACCTCTTTCTTATACTTGTGGAACCCTCACACCCCTAGGCCCACATCATAACTGCGCTTCTCTCTTGGTCCATATCCTCCTCCTTGACTACACTGTTCACATGATCTCTTGGCCCCCTCCACTACTGCACTGTTCCACTTTCACACTGGTGAAGTGGTTTTATTCTACTAAAGGGATTTATGAGTCCCTCTACCCTCTTATTCATATATTAATTAAGGAAGACAAGATTTAATATTATAATTAGCTAAAAGCCAAATTAGGGATATTTCATATTGCTAGATTTTGTCTGAAATGTTATGGTACCACTTCCAATGGGGGTACACTTAGCCTTGTTTCCCATATTAATCTGAAAATTAATCTGTTCTTCTTGGTAGCTTGAAAAACATTCTCAAACCCTCGTCATATGAGATGATGCTCCACTGTCAATATACCAAAAATTTGGAGGATTTATGCTTGACACACAAGCGATATCGTCCTTAGTCTGGATGCCAATACTGTCATGTCACCTTCCGTCTGCATTTCTACGTGCTCTGGGGGATTGTGTGAGTCCTTCTGACTAGGTAAACCCTTCCGAGTGTCAGATCTTTGGTCCATAGTAGATTCTCCCTTTATGTCTTTAGCCTTTTTCTCTGATACCATGTGAAATTTTCAAATCTGAAAAATTATTACTATAGTGATTGATTTATTTCACCTACTTATTAGATAAGCTATTTACATATGCTTCAGTAAATTTTGAAATAAACACAGTTGTAGTAATTCACTATAATCAAAAGAAGAAGAACAAAAATAAAACATGTAGCACAACAGAAACAACCATATGAACACAGTTATTTTTGGACAATCGTCCCCGGAAAAACCCAACATGGGAAAACCAGTGCAATAGATGAGGGTTTGTATTTATCTTTAGCAATGAAAAGATATTTTACAGAAGTATTGGTGAGAAAAAAAAATTAGCATACACCTGGCATGAATTTTCTAGACACTGGAAGTATTCCCGACTATCGGGGTGGCCTTCTACATCCTCTGCGTCATCCTGCGTATCTGCTCTCCGCAGTCCCTCCCTGGACTACATAAATCTGCATGGAGGGGTTGGTGCTGCTGCTCAACACTCCCTTCCCTTCACCCTTCTGCCTTCTGCTTCTTCGTCAGCTGACTTCTCCCTCCTCTTTTTGCCTCTGCAATCTCGCCTCTACAAACTCAACCACTGAAATCAAATTCTCTTACTTCGGGATCGATTTCCTTCGGGTACTAAGAATGTCCCCGGCTTGATTTCCAAATGACCCTCAAATATCTTCTTATAATCTTCTTGTTGATGAATCAACTGCCAAGATTATATCTTTAATCAATGGCTCATATTAAAACATATCTTGATCTTCGTTTTCTATAAGATTCACCTTTTGCTTTATTAATACCCTTTAATTATTTAATTTCCTTAAGTTTAGACTTAGGGTCTACATTAAAATAATTAATTATATTAATAAAAAAATATCCGAGTGAAATTTCCACAAAATATGTCTAGGTTATCTGGATAACTACTCTACAAGCCTCTCCACCAAATTTGAGACTTGGAACACTTCTCGATGCTATAAAATCAACAATTATATGTTCAA
Source organism: Pinus albicaulis (assembly GCA_034641835.2). Taxonomy (NCBI): domain Eukaryota; kingdom Viridiplantae; phylum Streptophyta; class Pinopsida; order Pinales; family Pinaceae; genus Pinus; species Pinus albicaulis. The sequence continues at coordinate 669,059,522 of CM076569.1, read as the reverse complement.
CTTTATTTCTACTTCATGAATTAGGGATTTTGTTGCCTTAAATGACGCAAATATTTTTTGTGCAAAGAACATTTTCTATTAAAAAAATAAAGCATTATAATCATATTTTGAACAAATTTAACATATATTGATAAGTTCTTTACACAATTTTCATTTTAAAAGTTAATATATTAAGTAAATAACATTGTTCATTTTAAATGTTAATATCTTATGTAAAGAATATTGTAAGTGGCCTTCTCTCTTAAAGAACCTTTCACATAAAAAAATTATAATTTGTTAAAATAATACAGATTCAATAGTAAAGCCGATCTCTTTTTTTCGTGGACTTTAGAAAATATTTTCACATTGGTCCTCTAGATAAGCTTTGGGAGAGGTTTGAAGAGACCATGGTCCCTCCTGAGTTACAGATTGTTGTGATTTGTCTCTACGAGACTGTCACTGCCAAGCTTAAGGCCAACGAAGGGTGGTCTAAATACATTAAATGCCATATCAGATTTAAGCAAGGGTGTCCCCTAGCCCCTACCATTTTTTGCATATACATCAATAAGCTAGATTAGTGTCTGAAAAACTATGGGATGAAAGGGCACCGAGCTCGCTGATGTACTCATTACTCTTCTCCTTTATGTTGATGATATCGTTCTTCTTGCAAAAAGTCATGAGGACCTAGACAAGCAACTTCATACTCTTCATTTCTACTATTCCAAGATGGGTATGACAAATAATACCGACAAGACTAAAGTCATGATCATTAAATCCAAAAATATCACCCATTGTAGTTTTGTTTCTAATAACCAATGCTTAGAGCAAGTTTCCTCTTATAAATATTTGGGTATTAACTTTCCTCATCACCTCAATTGGAATTATAACATTGAGAAAAGGATTATTGGAGGCTAGAAAGACTATTATGATCTTGAAAACAATTGTCACTTGGTTGATCTTTACATTTGGAGTAAAAATAGGTTCCTCTTTAAGACTCTCATCACCCCTGTTGTCTTATACAAATGTGAAGTTTGAGGTTGTAGTATATCCAAAGTGTCATGGAGGAATATTGAGATGATTCAAAAGAAATTAATAACCTACAACCTAAAGATCAAGGGAAATAATCCCTATCATATTCTCTTTATCGACGCTAGTTTGTACCTCATTGAAAGTATGGCTATGTTTAGATATATGATGTATATGAAGAAGTTTTACAACCTGGAATCCAAAAGGCTCCCAAAAATTGCTTCAACTTTAGTAAAAACCCTCACCTTCCAGAGAGTCATGGAGGAATACTGAGATGATTCAAAATCAATTCATAACTTACAACCTAAATATCAAGCGAAATACTCCCTATCCTATCCTCTTGATCGAAGTTGGTCTATACCCCATTGAAAGTATGGCTATGTTTAGATATATGATGTATAAGAATAAGCTTTACAACTTGGAATCCAAAAGGATCCCAAAATTGCTTCTAACTTAATAAAAACCCCCACCTTCACCTCAAGCGTGGGTAGCATAAAGATGCTCGGTCTTGGCTCAACCATTGGGGAATGAAGGAGGAGCTCAGTATGAGAAGCAAAGATAGTGTCAAATATACTAGTACCTCCAAATTTAAGGACAAGTTGTGGGAGGATAAGGAGCTTGAGGGTAAAAGGAAGCTAAGATACTATAAGAAGGTGATCAACCCCACCCTTGATAACCAGAATTACCTCTTCGTGTTGACCAACACTAAGAAAAAATGAACATCGCTAGGATAAGAACTAATTATTATGAGCTTCAAAGTGAGACCGAGAGGTGTTCTATTCCCAAGACTCCGTGGAACGTTAGAATCTATCAGATTTGCGATACTAAGCAGGTGGAAGATGAAAAGCACTTCATTTTAGACTGTCCGTCTTTTACTCACATCCGCTCTCAATTCCCTAACATCTGCCACACTTCCAATATTCTTGAATTATTAAGCCAACCCACCTATAGTGATCTTGAAGCGCTTCTTTCCCTTCTCTTTGATCATAAAAACAAAATTTTGAAGGATCACACTTAGATTCTTTTGAGTTTTTGAGGTCTGATAGACCACATTGGTCTTAGTCAACATTAATCATCATCATTATCGTCGATATTTAAATATTTTTAAATAAATTAACATATATATCTAATACTATAAAAAATAAATAATAAAATACACTTGACACTAAAAATATATAAAATATAACTATTTAACAATAAGTATACTTTTAGGAATATTGCTTCTGTGATCCATAAATTGTGAAAAAATATCTTTCGGTAAAAATCACATCCAAATAAATTTGGTCGACGCGTTTCGAACCAGCCAGTGTGGTTCATCATCAGGACTTGAAACAAGACTATATAATTTTAGGAATATTGCTTCTGTGATCCATAAATTGTGAAAAAATATCTTTCGGTAAAAATCACATCCAAATAAATTTGGTCGACGCGTTTCGAACCAGCCAGTGTGGTTCATCATCAGGACTCATCCCATTGATTATATTAACCCTAATTTCAATACCCTAGTAATTTGGACTTGTCGATAAAGTCAGACCTTGAGACAATGCCCAAAGTTGACCTCAAACCAAACCTTAAGATGATACCATACACTAATTATTGGACCAAGCCAGCCCTTACCGGTTGGTTCTTGGGAATCACATGATGTTGGCTCTTTGGATTCGTCCTTAACGGTTGTTCGCTTATTCAACAGTATAGATGGAGTGGCCCCACATAAAACCAATATTATAGTAATACAGAAGCCATGAGTCTGATTCCACTCATTAAAGGACCATGAGAGATGGACAACTTCTTTTTAGGGAATATATTTTCTTTCATGCCCATTACTTTTACTTTTATTAGCTAAAGGAATAAATTAAACGTCTTTTGCTTCGGTATGTTTGATTTTACTTTCTTTTATGGACATGATTAAATCCAAATACAAATAAAATTAATGAAGGGATTTTTTGAATATTTTAAGATCTTACATTGACCACACTAACAAATTACTAAATTTCAACTCGTTGTGTATGCCGTTTTATTTTATGATTATACGTCATTTGATTATGATTAAGATGCCAGTTATTTTTCTACATTTAACCTTTTAAACATTGTATAAATAATAAGAATTATGAAACCAATTAATAGGATAACTATTATATATAAATTAAATAATTTTAAAATAATTATTATATAAAAAATTTAATCATTTTGAAATTCTATTATATATTATAATTTTAAATTTTTATTAAATGATATTATTAAAAATTATTACTATATTTAAATAATCTAATAATTTTACATAAAGTATTAAAAATTTATATAATTTTAATATTAAGTAATATCATAATATTAATATTATGATATGTTCCAACAATGTTTATATGTTTAATAAATAATGTTTTTGGTCGATATTTAGAAAAGTTTGTGTTAGTTTATCTAAATGATATTTTGATTAATTCTAAGACTAAAGAGGAACAATTGGCAGCAATTTTTCAATTGTTGAGAGAACACAAGATTTAGGACAAGCTCAACAAATGTGATTTCTTTCGCTTACAAGTTCCATACTTGGGACAAATTGTTTTCAAGGAAGGAGTTGTAGTAGATTGTGTGAAGATCAAAGACATCATGGAGTGGCCTACTCCTCAAAACATGACAGGAGTTAGATCCTTTATGGGACTAGTTGCATATTACCAGAGATTCATTTGAAACTTCTCTAGCATTGGCCATCCAATCACAACATTGACGAGAAAAGAAATCAAATTCTAATGGACACTAGACTGTGCAACCAATTTAAGCAATTAAAACATATACTCATGTGACAAGCACCAATATTGAGAATCACAAAGCGAGAAAAGGAGTTTTTGTTTTTAACAAATGTCTACAAGGAAAGGATCGGTGGAGTATTAATGCAAGAGGGACAAGTACTTGGTTACGAGTCAAGGAAGTTGAATGAGCACATGAGAAAAATTATGTCACTAATGACTTGGAGCTAGCAACAATCGTGCATAAATTGAATGTGTGGAGGAACTATTTTCTAGGAAGGAGGTTTGTTTTAATGTCAAATCATGGAGGGTTAAGGTATTTATTTGACCAACATAAGCTAATTGTAATATGGTAATGTGGCTAGCCTTGATTAGTGAATTTTATTTTGAAATAAAATATATCAAAGACAAGGAAAACAAAGTGGTAGATGAACTTAGTACGAGGGCACATGTGGCTCATGTGGTACCCATCAGTACTTATGAGGTTGATATCATGGACATGATTAGAGGCAATACATTAGGATGAACATCAAGTGAAGGAATGCTTGCAAAAGGAGCCAAAAGGGGCTTTGAGTAAGACTTACTCACTCATAGATGAAGGTATGTTAAAATTCAAAGGTAGATGGTATATAAGTTGTACGAGTGACTTAAAGAATCTCATCTCTGATGAGTTTCATAAGAGACCTTGTTCCAATCATCCTAGTTATTAAAAAATGATAAAAACTATGAAAATATGTAGTATTGACCAAGCATGAAAAATGATGTTTCTGAGTACATTGTTAAGTGCTTGGAGTGACAGCAAGTGAAAGTGGAGTGTAGAAAACCAATGAGATTTCTATAACCAATCCCTATCCTGAATGTAAATGGGAAGTCATTTATATGGACTTCGTCACAAAACTACCAAGGAAATCTAAACAACATGTTGCCATAGTGGTAGTGGTGGAAAAGCTGAGTAAGGTAGCTCATTTTATAATTGTCAAGTCCAATGACAAAGCAAGTGATATTACCTAGATTTTCATGAAAGAAGCTTTCAAATTTCTTGGTGTACCCAGGAAGTTCATCTCGAATAGGGATGCCAAATTCACCTCAAAATTTTGGAAATCACTATTTGTTGGATTTGGGATAGAGTTAGCATTTAGTAAAACATATCATCATAAAAAAAATGAACAAACTAAAAGAGTAATTAGGGTACTAGAATACATGTTATGAATGTATGACATGCATAAAATTAAGAGGTGGGAAGAGGTTTTACATTTGGTAGGATTTTCCTATAAAAATGGGTACCATGAATAATTTAAAATGAGTCCATTTGAGGTTCTATATGGAAGAAAATGGAAAATACCTATCAGCTAGAATGATCCAGTGAAAAGGGTGCATATTCGACCTAATATGCTGAAGAAAATGGAGCAAGAACAAATTTCTACCAGGAATAAATTGAAAATAACTTAGAATAGGAAAATTAGCTATACAGATCAAAAAATAATGCACAAGGAACTTCAAGTGGGGGAACATGTCTACTCCTGTGTTATACCAAGAAAGAGTTCACTGAGAATTATATCTTGTGCTATGTTAATACCAAGATTTTGTGGACCATTTTAGATCATAGAAAGAGTGGGATAGTAGTTTACATACTATCCTTTCCACTCACAGTGAAAGCACATGATGCTTTCCATATTTATTTACTTAAAAAGTATGTATATGATGTTTATCATGTTGTTGATTGGAATGTGATACATGTGGAATATGGGGGAGAATTCTAGCTAGACCCAATGTGCATTCTATATCAAAGGAAGATCGTGCTTTGGGATCGAGTAATCGAGTAGGTAAAGGTGCAATAGAGGTACTTTGGACTAAATGAAGCCACTTGGGAGATGGTTTATCAAATGACGGTATCATACCCATTTTTGTTTGTGATGTAAATGAATGTGAAAAGAGTTTTGTATATAATTATCATTGTAAAGTTTTATGTTTGGGTGTAGAAAAATAGGATGATGTTCTTATAAGGGGGTGGAGTCTATGATCAACCTTTTCGTTACCCCTCTTGTAAATGTCACTATGAATCTTAATTCATGTAAATAATTTGGAAATATAAATAATGATTGGCTAAAGAAGTGAAAATGGATTCAGAGGTCCGCGGAGGGGGAGTTACTTGTAAACCCAAGCAATTAAATTTATTTTATCACCTACCTCCCTAATGGATTAATTTTATTCCTGGCACAATAATTGAAGTAAATGACAGGGTAGTATGCAATAAAGGACACATAAACCCATATAGTCCCTAACTTGTAAGACATGTTGTGGAAGTCAAAAAGTAAGGGGAAAAATGGAGAAAGCATTTGTGGTGGTTGGAAGAAAGAGAGTATGCTAGAAGACACACACATAAAGAAAAATTATGCAGAAGCATACAAATAGAGTGGATACTCTTGGATGTGCTAGGGGAATTGAAAGAGAATTTGTTGAAGGAAAATTCCAAAATCATAGTGTATGTACATGTTTGAAAGCATGTTGAGGAGTGTGGTGTAAAGAGGAAGGTTTTTGTGTTGAGAAGGTGGAGTAATAATGCACTATGGATTCCTACCCAACAGGTGGAGGCACTGTGTACTTTGGTACTCCTTGTGGTGTTCCATAGCTGGAGACCTTGAGGGTGGAATTTGGATCCCCATGAAACCTATCAGGTGGAGGCATGGTGTGTGAATAAAGTGGAGACATCCTGGGTTCTGGATTCCTGTAGTGATTTTTAGGTGGAGCATTGTATGCTATAGATACCCTGAAGTGATTGTTGGGTGGCGCACTATATGCTATAGGTTCCTTGAAGTATTTGATTCAGTGGAGACAGTATGGGCTCTACATTCCAATGAGATCTGGTTGAATTGTATTGGTGTATATTCCCTAGAGAACTTAACTCCTCAGTCTTTAAATTTGGCTTGGGGGTGGACAATGACCTATGGTTGGGTGGAGAGTTAAAATCCCTCCCTTAGTTTCTAGCTATTTAAGCTAATCAAGTAAGTATACTAGCTTGTACATATATGGGAAATATAAATTGTGAATGATATCTTCATGATTATGAAAATGGATGTATCAATACTATTAATGGTAGAATGAGTGATTCTAGATGTATACAATAAAATGCTTATGTGAATGTCTCATGTTTTTTAGGGGCATGGAGATCTTGTGTTTGTCGATATGGTCCTAAGCTGCAAAGTTATTGCATAATATTATACGAATTCTAGATGTGTTCAGTTAACTATTATAATGTATAGATTAAATTGTTTGACATGGTCGTGTATGTACATTGATTAAGGTTTTTGGTAGTATATTTACTACAATTTATGGTTTATTAGTTGTTCTGGTAGGAATGTGAAGTACCCATTTTGGGTAGCAAGTGTTTTTGCAGATATATTTGAGTTGCAGAGTAGTGTAGTTGTGGTTTGGCTTGCTTTTGTTCATGTTAGTGGACACACTGATAGTTTCATTGATGTATTATGGACATGAAAAGATAAATAAAATTTTAGTGTTGAAATTTGGGTTTCATTCACGTGAATATCTATGTTATGAGCAATACTAGAATTCAAGGAAATATTGGGCAAAGTCCCTTAAATACCCAGAATTTCTAAGTCTGAAGTATTGTAGAGTGCCAAACTTATATCTAGGGTCAGATAACTCCTTGTTGGTGATTTTTATCTGGGGTATATGCTTTTCAAGTTTGGTGGATACATTTGAAAGTCTAGAAATTCAGGCCATTTGTATGTGTGCACCGGATTTGGGGAATAACTTGGATGACTTGAATGAAAACAAGGAAAAATGGTCAAATTCAAGTGGGACTAGTTAAGGGACTAAAGGCTTGGAAACAATTTTTTTGTGGTTAGGAATGGGTCCATTCCATAAATTAGTGTCACAAGGTTGGTCATCATCATGAGAGGTAGATGTTTCTAGGGATCTGAGACATCACAGTTTGAGGACAAGGCACGAATACACAGAGCCCAGGATATGGGTTAGATCTGCATAAGAGCAAGGAGTTGTCGTGATACAGATATATCTAGAGATCTGAGAGTCTGGTAGGTTTTCAAAGTACAAAAATTGTTCACACGCAAATTTCTTATACAACTAGATATAAAGGGATTCGTTTCATTTCACGAAGGTTAAGGTCCTATGAGACTTGTGTATTTTATGATGTGGAAAGTGCCACAGATGAATGGACACTAGTTGCGTGAATTCCATGAAGGTGTTGTGGAAAAACATGGTCGGGTCACATCAGTCACATGTGGTTTCCACGCGACATTGAGTTGTTGATGTGACAACGGTTAGTTGGAAATATTTGAAAGGGCATAACTATAAATACAAAGATTGTATTGGGGTGAAACATTATATCCCATAAAAATATCAACGATTTGAATGCGTTGGTGTTGTCCAAAGTTAAATTCCACAAGCTTTGGAGGAGTAGAAAATTTTGCAATCCCATTTCCATAGTGATACCATGGAAGTTGGATTAGTTAGAAGTAACACCTCCCATCAATCTGGCAACACCAAGAGGGTGGGAGGGAGTGTTACAAGATATTGCTTAAACTAGCTTTTTAAAAATTAGTTAATTTACATGTTAGTTTTAGATAGATTTACATATCTCAACCAACTCATGAAAAATTCACTTCTATAGTTGAAAAAATTACTCCATTTATGGTAGCATATATATTGATGGAGTATAAAAATGACACATTTAAGAATGGGTCTCTTAGCTAAGCTAGGATTCACCTAATGTAGTTCAGTATAGTCTCCTTTGTGAATAAATGATCCTCTTTTATGAAATCATGATTTTAACTTCAATATGAAAATGGGAACTATTAAATCATGAAGGAAATATTTATATTGATTTTTTTTTTTGTGAATGCAATCATTTTACATTACTCTCTCTCCATTGAGTCCCCTCTTCTCATGTTACTATTCAAACCATGAAATGAAACAATATGATGTATTTCATCTATATTTTACCATTTTGACCTCATGTATCAAGGGGATGTTATATAATTGTTTTATCCACCAAAAACAAGGAAATACCTTGGTCGAAGGAAGGATATCAATAGACTCTCAATGCACTAATTGAAAAAATATCTAAGTCAATTAACCAGTTTAATGTGAATATACTTAAGTTTTGAGCATCACACTACTATTACCTCTAATAGTGATGACACTTAGTTGTTGATTAATAATAAAATCAAAGAATATTTAGAGTTATTTTAGGAAAAGACACAATGAAAGGATTTTGACATGAGCCTTTTTATCAACAACATGCATTTTCTTAGTGTTTTGTACATGGTGGAGGTTCTACATGTTGAATCCTTCTTGCCATGTTTCTAAAGCCTAGAGGAATCGATGGAAACTATAAATCTAATAAGAAATGGCTTGTTGCATTGAATTTTTCTTCTTTCGTTATCGGCCTTTTGTTATCCAACTACAATTCTTGGAGCTTGGATTGTTATTTGTTGTAGATTTTTCCTTGGAAAGGAAAAACCATGTGTGTGAGAGTATTGGAGAAACACATTCTCCACCTTTATTAATACCCTTCATTTGAAAATTTCCTTCTTCCCCTCATGCACCATATCCTCTCCCCTTGTGTCCCTTGAACTCTATCTTTCACAATGACGTTTTTTTTATGGTTTTCTACTGTGGTTTTAGGATCAATCTTTATTATATCGAAATTGAGTTTCTACTAACAAGAATTTAAGAAGATATTTTGAATTAAATTGCTGTGCATAGAAGTATAACTATCACTTTGTTTGAATGTGTAGGTCACTCAAGAGTCAAGAAAAATGACTTCAAGATTCAAGGAAAATGACTTACTTTCTTTCATCCTAGGATACACCAAGAGATATATCACCATGGGACAATATTCAATGTATCCTCGCTTTCTTTTCTTCAAGGAATTTATCATTTAATGTTATTTTTGTTCTTAATATGATTTTCAAATTTAGAAAGAACACAAGTACCACCCCTTTTATTTACCTATTGTTTTTTTCAAGGCCAATTACTCAATTGTGAGATTAGTTTAGGATAATATCTAAAATCCTAAAGAACAATATCTATGATAGTTTACATATAACTCAACATCAGTTTCCCAAGTGTAGTTAATTTCTTCAATGTATTGTGTGTCCTCAATGCCATAGGTTCAATTCCTAAGATCTTTGAGCATTTAGGGTATCATATGCATCATCAACATTGTAAGTTTTAAATGAGTATAATGTGATCATGTTATGAATAATGAATTATTGGGTTTGGAAAAATATATCCATCATAGTAATTTGTTATAAAAGATCATTTCCATAATCATATACTAGACTATTTTTGTTTTAATAAAGATCATTTTCAAAGTGGTTTTTTCTTTCCACTAAACCTTTGTGTTGATGTGATACTTGTATGTTCTATTAGTGTTATGAATTTTATTTTGTTATTATTTTTTATACTAACACATTAGGTATTTTTTTAATAATGAATAAATAAATATAAAGTTAATATTTTTATAAAATTACTATTCATTAGATAATAGTATGGTTATATTTATTTTAAGTAATGTCCTAATTAGAATTTAAATGCATATCCATTATGCTACTATTAAAAAGTACAATAAGAGATTATTATCACTATCATGAACATGATATTTTCTTACACATTTTTAGTTAAATAATTTAATCTTAAATGTTAAATTAAAACTCCTCACATAAATAATAATAATACTTAATTAAGTAAGTAATTGCAAAGAAAGAATATCATAAAAAAGTAATTAAAAATTATTAATATCTTGAATTTCTTGAAAATAAATGTCTTTGTAAATATTTTCTAATATTAATGCACAACTCTTTTTCTTCATTAAGATCTATTTTAACATTATTTCCATTATTTATAACACTTAAAAAAATCTCTAAATTAAGTAAAATGCAATTTAAAAAAAAATTAAAAAATGTAATGCCCAACTTAAACTTATATTATTTTAAAACACTTTTTTTTATATATATAATTATATATGGTTCATGATGTCAACGTTCTCAAAGTTTTTTTAATTTCTCTTTAAAATTAAATATTGCCACGAAACTTAAATATTGCCATGAAGAAAATAGGGTTAATACCCACAAATACAAAGTTTTCATAAGTTTCGTAGTTTTTCTCCTAATAAACTTAGCATCAAATTCTTTTTTTTTTAAATTAGTGATCATGGTTATATTTTTCTTTTCACTTGGATGTGAAGATAAATGCTAGCATTTTTCTGCTCATAAACTTTACATCAAACTCATTTTTTAAATGAGAGTGCTCATGGTTATATTTTCCTTTTCACTTCAATGTCACATTTAGTATGGGTGTATATATATATTTTTAAGATGGTTAAAAAGTTTTAATGTTACGAAATTATATTCTTATATAATAGGAATATATTTTTATGTTTAATAAAATAGTAATTTGTTAAGTTAGATGATGTAAACTAATTTAGATTCATTTTAAATGTCGAGAGAGATCAAAATCTCTTTCTACTCTAAAATATGTTTGTATATAAATTGTATTCCACATAAATACTATAGATTCTCTATATCATGAGTCATTTTTTAAATTTTTATTTATTTTATTTTATTTTATTGTGAACTATTTAAAATGTTTAATTTACATTATATTAATCATTTAATTTAATTTAATTTAGTTTAAAAAATAATATCTAATCATACAAATGAAAAAATATATATCACATTTTGAATAAATTTAATATATATATTTTAAAAAAATTACACTTTTTTATTTTAGCTTTTTAATTATACATTTTATTTTATTTTTTAATTATACATTTTATTTTATTTCATATCTTATTTGAACTTTGTGAGCAATTTTCTTTTACCAACACTCTTATAAGCAACAAATTTCTATTTTATTAAAGCAATGTAACTTCAAACCATCGCTCACTATGTTCATAAATTCACAAATTCGCTCACTTTTATATGTGATCTAATCCCAAATATTAAAAGAACTATGAATTGTAACTCAAGGGAATAAATTAAAGAGAATATTAAAAGAACTATTAATTGCAACTCCAAGGAATAAATTAAAGAGAATTGTGTGTAATTGTATTATATCATAGATGATATTCATTAAAATGTTTTAATATATAGTTATGCATAAAGATATTTATTCTCTAATCCTAATAAATTTTTAGTAATTAGTTAAATAGGTAATTATTAATTATTATAATTTTAGATATATTATTTTTTAAATTCACTATATTATTTTGTGAATCTTTTCACATTAACTTTGCTAGCTTATTTATCTCCACATGTGAAATTTAATTCCAAATTTAAATAAAAAATTAATCAAAACTTCAAGAGAGTAAAATCAAAAGGAATTATACTATGATCATACTAGCTCTTAAAATCATATTATTTTAAAAACTTTTTAACATAAATACAAAGCAAGTCATAGACATATTTATCTTCATACGCTATAAAACCAAAAATGATTAATTTAATAAGTAACTATAAGTAATTGAGTAACTAATTAGTATAGTTTTCCAATTCATTAAAATGCTTTAAACATTCATGAATATAAAATAAGATTAATAAATATTGATCATCATACTTATTAAATAACAAATAATTGATTGAGTAAGAAATTATTAAACATTATAAGATTTTTTGAAACTTCAACGATGGAAATTGTTCATATAAATCAAAGTAATTTAAAAAAAAAAACTAATAATTCTTATAATTAATCAAAATTATAATATTCATAATCAAAATTACAATTTTTAATTTTTATAATTAATATACATATAAAACTATAATTAATATGCATATAAAACTCAATAAATTAAATTAATTTATATTTAAAACCTACATATATTCTATGTAATTAAACTTAAATCACCAAATTGAATTATTTGTTTCAACCACTAAATAGCATTCCCATTAAAAACACAATCCAGTACCAAGTAAATATTTGATGGATTATGTGAACCCAATTACAATACACATCGTAAATTTTTTTAACGAGTGATGGCAAATCAGTGAGCACTTGGACTTGGACTCAACTCAGTTCTGACAAATGTGTCGAGTAGTGCCACTGAAACCGGACTCCTGCCATGAGAGCATTCAGCCAAAATGCAGAGGAATACACCAGAATACCATTATCATAATTGAGTGCGGAGGAATACACCAGAATTCCATTCTCATCTTTAGATTGAGAATCATATTCTGGTGGATACTCACCTAAAAGATAGCTGCCAGTGGCCCACTTTACCCAAACTAGGACTTGTAAAGCGCCATATACCCATCTACCAAAACATTTTGGGCCCAAAATTCCTAATAACAAGCTACCACATAAAATACACATCATTTCCAAAGTTATGACCAACAGAACCAGAACTTTTGGACGAAGCAGAGTTTTCCTCAGACCTATATTTTCAGCAGCACTAGATCTACCCTCTCTGGAATATGTTATCAAATACAAATGTAAGCAGTCCATGCCCAAAGCAATACCAATGCCGACCAATATCGCAACAATAACACTGTATCGGGAAGGCGATTGAGAGTGCTTATCGTACCATTTTCCAACGTTTGAATCTTGAAGAGAAACAAACACCACCCAAAATATGGAGCAAAAGAGGTTGAAAGATCCTACTATATAGGAGAAGGTTCTAATGCCCAAACGAGTACCTCTAAAGTTCAACACCCGGCACTCATTGTTGTTTTGGGCCATACCATTTGTTAGAAAAGCACCGGCGGAAAACCCACTTCCCTTACTATCTACTACATAATCTTTAATTGCTCTTCTTGCCACAAGAGAGCTGGAGAAACCGTCCACTCTGAACCAACCAGTGAGTACAAGGTTGAGGGATATTTCTGTTAACCTTGGTACTAATAAAGCGGCAGTGGTGTAAGCACGGTCAGATTCTCCCGTAGCTCCGAAAGATCTGTTCAGCAGCTTTGTCCAGTAATCATACCCTCCTGGAGAAAGTGGAATGCAGATGCAAGGGTGTTCCTTTTCCATTGCTCCCTTGGAAATATACCCAAATATTTCTTCCACTGCCTTATTTCCTTTATTGATGTCATCTTTTGACAGTTTCTTCCTTCCAGATTCATCCTCCACATTCAACTGGTCCTGCTTGCACCCATGGCACCCAGTTTCCAGGCATTTTGGACATGGCAGTAGGCATAGAGAATCTGACAGTCGTTTCAGTTTTCCGGGCATCCGATCATCAAGCACACTTATGATCTCTTGCACATTCCAGAATACAATGCAATTGCATGGAAATATACCGCAATTACAGATCCCAGGAAGGAGTTCAGCAGATTGAGATTTTAAAGGAAAGCATTGAAGTAGAATAGAGTGCACCTTATAGGCATTGCAGATATACTTCATAAATTGCTTCATCGATGAATTGGGCGGGTTGTATGACAGCATTACCACAGAAGCCTTTGCAAATCGATTTTCTGGTTCTGGACTTTCCTCGCAGGTAGTCAGTCCGAAGCCGGCATTTATAGGGTACAGTTCGGGGCCTCTGAGAGTTGCCAGAACATCCCTGGCGCCCAGTTCGAGGTCGAGTCTTCCCCTCAACAAGCTCGTAATAAAAACCACAAAATTTCCCAAAATAGCGAATCCCAGATCGGGAAAATTAACGGACCCCGATACGGTCTCACCCGACTCAAACTGGGCGAAAGCAACATTGCATAGGCATCCCAAGCAGCTAAAGAAATGAATAATGAAGATGTGCAGTATGTATAATCGGCTTCGTGAGACACCCATCTGATCAAAATTCAACGAACGATGAAGATTTCCAAATCTCATGTGATAAACAAAAGAAATGTGTGTATTGTTGTGCTTCAACATTTGATAGTTTATAAAGCAGAGTTGGAGTGGTAGTAAAGTAATAGAGAAGCCACGAGCCCGATTCCCCTGACGTAAAGGACCATGGAGAAATGGACTGCTGCTTTTTAGGGTAGGATATTTATTTGCTTTCATGTCCCCTTGTGTCTTTACTTTTACTTTTATCAGCTCGAGGGAATAAATTAAACATCTTTTGCTTTGGTACGTTTGCTTTTACGATCATAATTTATTCCAAATAAAATTAATGAATGGGTCTTTTTCAGATATTTTACGATGGTACATTGACCACTAAAACTAAATGATACACATTTTTAAAAATACATTCTTAAAATACTTTAATGATTTCTTTTTAGATGTGTATGGACATAACATATTTAATATATTTCTTTCTTGATATGTAGATGGAAAAAATAAATTTAACTTTTAATAGGATTAATAATATATAAAAAAATTAATTAAATTTTATATAAATATAATGGAAAGTGAAATTTAATTTTTTTATAGTTTTTCTTTTTAATTAAAATTAGAGATATAATTTTTAAATAAGTTGTTAGTTTTTCCTATACTTAGTTTTCCTTACTTGCAAAGTATTTTAATACACATATAAATTTATAACTTTCAAAAATCCTAAAACACTAAATATATATAGATTTAACAATTCAAAATTATTATTTCAATAGTTTTTTATAACATTTAGGCCACTCATAGAAAATATATATACAACATAAAATATTTAGACTATGTTATAATAAAACAACGATATTTAATTAAATAAATGTAAATTCATTTTAAATTTGAATATATGAGATATTAAGAGATCAAATTATTGGAGGCTTAAATTTTTTAATTCCATATTATATATTAATTCTTTATTAAATAATAAAAAAATTTAAACTTAAATTTAATAATTTTTATATTTGATAAATTTAGATATAAGATATAAATAGGTTCATTATTTAAAAACCTTAGTTTCATTTAAACTCAAATAACTAATATAAATGGAAATTTTCATTGTGTAAGTTTATATTTTTTTATATATTTAAAAAATCCAATTCAATTAACTAATATAAATCTAAATTTTAATTTTAAAATAAATTTAATAAATTTTTTAATTTTAAAATAATTTTATTATTTTTTCACTCAAAATGATTTATATATATTTTTAATGTAAATAATTTTTATTTTAATATTCACTAGACTATGTCTTAATCATAACTTTACACATTAGAAGTTGCAAATATTCTTATTCTTATTGCTTAATTAAAGACTAATTCTCATCAACTCCCTTGTAAAACACGGAAAAGGGCCATACGAAATATGGAAAGAAGGGTATGTATTTTTTGCTCTTCCAGAAAAGTGGAAACAGAAAATCATTTCATTTTAGAATGCAAGGCCTAAATTATGCAAATATTCTAGCAGCTAGCTCTTCGGATAATCTACAATGAAGAGTTTGTGGAAACATTGGGAGTATTTATTGTAAGACTCCATAAAAAAAAGACTAAATACAAGAACGAGATAAAGAAGCAATCTGTCCCATAAACTATTTCTAGCTTCATAAACATTAAAAATAATTTTTTTCTTTCTTTCTATTTAAAAAAATAATATATATATTTATATTATTTTTTTATTTTTCTCTTTTAAATCTTCTTTTTCTTTATTTCTAATGTTATTATTTCATGATAAGCATCATGATCCATGATCGCTACAGCAGGAAACACTTCGGATTGAAGAACAAAAGTAATGTGATAGGCGATTATAGTATGATCGTATTATATCTTTCGTCATCGTTGTCCCTAGCTGGAACCATGAAATGGAAATGAACTGCACGGGTCACTACAGGTATTATTCAACTATAATTTACTGGGCCAAAGCACAAGAAATGGTTGAAGACCCAGGTTATGATATTAGAAGTAGGCTGCAGCACATGCTGCTTGAATCTTAGTGGCAGGAGGTTAAGTAGCTTAGTTGGTAGCAGGGTAGAAATTTCAAATTTGAAATAACCATCAAATTTGTTTTTGTAAATTCACTATAAGTCTTGATAATTTTCACAAAGAATGTTGACAGTTTTGAAAATTTTCCGGTTGTATTTAACAGCCAAATCATCCCATGACTGACCCGTCAAATTCCATCCCGGGGTGGTAGAGCCAAGTGGGAAAAGCACCATTTACTAGGTATGTAATATCACCACCAATAATGAGTGAATTTCAATTTAAAAGGTTATAACATCGTTAAAATACAATTATGAGGTTCGAACTTAAAATTATTTTTAGTTTGTTTTTGCCTAATCTGAAAGTCATAATTTTATCGCCATAAAATTATGTTGGTAAAATAATTGAAATTATGGGTATTATTGTGATAAAAGAAATTTAATTATTGTTAAAAAATATTTGGTTTGAATAGTTGAGATTTTATGGATAATAAAATACTAATAAAGATTCCCTTGGAAGATGAAAAACTCTTTTAAATTAGAAGATGGTTGAAGGCACTAAATGAAGAAAACAAATGGAAACCACTTTGACTTGCAAACTAAAGTTTCTACTAGTACAAAACAACACAATCCAATATAATATAGTTTCACTATGTGATGCAGCCGAAAGGCCGCTTTTACTAGCAATTATGCAAAAACTTTGTAAGTTTGTTGTTCCCAATATTAATACCTATTAAATGAGTATTCGTGCATGGAACTTTACTTTTATGGCCCACACAAATACAGACCAATCACAGTCGAATACAACTTCGCAACTTTACGAACTTACCTCCTTGCTGTTTCGTGACTGTAACACTTTTCACAATATTGTGATTCTGCGATTTCACACTTCGCTGCGAACTGGATATCGCTTGTCGCAACTCTTAACACTTAACAATTTAATCACATCCTTATCTCATGCAATATGCGATATGCTCACATCGCATTGATACTCACATAACTTACCACAACTTAATGTTTTAACGCACCACAAGGAATATAACTTACCATGCGATGTATTTAACACAACCCACAAAAATCTGCGATGTGCGAATTTGTGATTTCCTCCACACCGTTGATCTATGTCGAGATCTGATGGTTCTCACTATTCCTCTATTAATCTACTTCGCATCACACTTCACTTAGTTTACCGTGTAAATCCTTAACACATAACTCCAAAAACTTGCGATGTGCGATGGCTGATTGTACGAACTTCAAAGTTTTTTCAACCAAATACTTCACCAAACCTTTTTCACAGAACCTCGTTGTGTTTTTACTATTCCCACTGCCAATCGACTTCTTTGCATACGTTGTGTGATAATGTAATAATCAAATCAACAGAGAATTAAAACATGATAATTAACACAGACATGAGAATTAACACACACAAATACTTGGAATTATTCAGAGACACAAATACACAGAGTCGAGCCCCTTGATGGTTGGGTTTTACATTAACTTCTCCTCTTTGTCTCTCCTCTGTCTTACTTCTCGCACACTCCTATCACACTTCACTTTGTCCCTATACCCTATCACACTTCACACCTATTTATGCTTCCATCTAACTGGAAGTGGATTGTCATTTATTAGCTTTTAAAACAAACTCTATCCTATCCTCAATCTAATCTATTTGGATAAATCTCCTCGCAGGGAGAACCGCATTACTATTTTTATTCCTATTTAATCTAGAAAATCCAACAAATAGCTTCTTGCCATTTAAAGCTAACTAAAATATTAATTATTAGTCTTTCCACTTATTGTTAGCCACAACATGTGAACACATAATCACATTGTTGGCTAAGTCCTGGATGCTCCTACATCAGAATTTCGGGGAAAAAAATATTGATCCCTTAATGTTTCAAGATTTGCATTAAACTTCTGTAACTTTGTTGTTGTCCTTCAACTAGCATATTCCACTGGTTGCCCTTTCCATTTGACTAGATGTTACACTGAAAATTGTCATCTTGACATTCTTCTATTTGTATGAGCTCATTATCACTCATACCTCCTCCTTTGCAAGTCTAACACATCAGTTCCTCATGTCAAGCCTTGAAAATAAGAGAAAAGTTCTTAAAAATCTCCTTAACTCTGGTATCACACTTTCTCTGTATCTTGCCTGCGGTCCCGCACCTAATTTTCATGACTCCTGTGAACCTGAACGCACTTTATCTATGTTATGGGTGCGTACCCCTATAAAAGATTAAAAAGGCGCAAGTAAACTCAAAAACTCACTTTCAGTAATTTCTAGAAGCCTCTGGAAAGAATATTGCGGTGGCAAAACCACTCTTTTGAGGTTCATGTATCCCTTACCTTATGGAGCTAACCCCTTGATGCGAGGAGCTTATCCCTTTGAAGGAGGATTCTATCCCTTCATAGTTGGAACTGAAACCTCCTCTTTTGCACTATAAAAAGAGGCATTAGGTAGCCTCAAGGGGGGTTCAAGATTTAGAATTATTTGAGGTTAAGTGTTGTTGGGATTCAGACTCATTTAACTGAGATTTTGTGAGGAAAGATCACATACCTCTATCTGTCTCGGTCGGAAGAGTGCAAGGCTTGTCAGAGTAGAGGAGATTCCTGCTTTCGGACCCCGGGAAGGCTTGTTCAACATCAAGGCTAAGGTTGTAAGGTTTTCCTTCTTTCAAAGTTAATACAAATGAATTCATTTTTCTCAATAAGCTGTTAATTAACTGTTTATTTCATGGATTCCTTGATCACCATGATGGGCATGATTTATGATGTTTACTATACAGGTGCTATTTAATGTTTTCTTGTTTGTGACTGCAGGTTTACAAAGATAACTCCTTCAAGTGCATGAGGGACAACAACTTCGAACAAGCATTGGATCTATGGTAAGACCTTAACACCTTTATATTATTCTTTTGTAATTCGCGTATGTTTAGAGAAAGATAGGTTTATTTGGCTGTTTGTTGCTAGATTACCTTTTGGTACTAGGGAGATCGATCTTGTCTGCAAGATTGATTTATCCGGTCAACACTAGATACTGATAATAAGTTTGTCCCTTGGTCATCTTTGTTGCTTTTTTCTCTAGAATGGCTTCCACTTCTTTCTTTGTTGTCTTTGGCATCTGTTCCTTCCAATTCAAAGTCTGATCCTCTTCTTTTATAGGTTATTCTTGTAATTCTTCCTTTTTTCCTTTGTATTGGTACAAATTTGCAACATTAAAGATGGGTGATATCCCAACTCCTTCTGGTAACTCAATCTCATATGCATTTGAAGAAAACTTCCTCAAAATTCTACATGGTCCTATCTTTTTCATTTTCATCTTGTTACAGGTCCTGACTGGAAACATTTCTTTCCTTTGATAGACCATGAATAAATCATCTTCTTGAAACTCTCTTTCAGTCTTCTTCATATCAACTCTTTTTTATACTTTTTGGTGTTTTTCTGTAAGCTCTGCTTGACATCTTCCTGCAACTTTTGCATCTGTTCTGCAAATTCTTCAGCTTTTGCTCTCCTTGTCTCTTATTTACTCAAATATCTGAGTTCATACACACCTCTTGGATGCATTCCAAAAATAATATGAAATGGACTCATCCCAGTACTCTGGTTAGGAGTATCATTATAGGAAAATTCAGCTTGAGAAAGTGCTAAATCCCATTGCTTTGGATTTTTGTAAACCAAAATCCTTAATATGTTTCCCAAGCTCCTATTCACCACTTCAGTTTGTCCATCCATATGAGGATGATAGGTTGAACTGAAACTAAGGTTTGTACCTATCTTCTTCCATAGAGTCCTCCAAAAATGTCCTACGAACTTTGTATCTCTGTCTGAAACAATACTCATAGGCAGTCCATGTAATATTATAAATTCAGAGAAAAAAATTTAGCAATGTGAGTTGCATCACTAGTTTTCTTACAAGCAATAAAATGTGCCATTTTAGAAAATCTATCTACAACAACATAGATAGAATCATGTCCTCTTTGAGTCTTCGACAAACCTAAAACAAAATCCATGCTGATAGCATCCCAAGGGATATTGGGCATTGGTAATGGCTAATATAACCCAGTGTTTTGGCTTCTTCCTTTGGCATGTTGACAAATCCTGCACTTCTCAACAAACTTTTTGATATCACTTTGCATTTTTGGCCAATAATAAAAAAAATTTACTTGAGAAATTATTTTTTCCTTTCCAAAGTGTCCAGACAATCCTCCACTGTGTTTCTCCTTAATCAGATTTTCCCTCATGGAACACTTAGGTATACACAATTTCTTATTCTTGAATTACAATCCTCCTTGAATCAGGTAGTCCATCCACTAGCTCCTATTATGAATCAATGGATTCTTAAAAGCTGTATATATTTCTTTGAAATCGGTGTCTTCCTCATACATATCAATCATTTCTTCAAACCCCAAAATGAAAATATTCAATTCCTTCATAATCAAATTTAATCCACTCAAAGCATCAACAACTTTGTTTTGTGTTTGATTACAAAAGTAAAACTCTGTAAAAAATCCACCCACTTACCATGATTTTGGTTCAAATTCGGCTAGTTATTTATGAACTATAGTGCATGGTTATCTGAATACAACAAAAACTCTTTGGGCAACAAATAATGCCTCCATTTATTCAAAGCTTGCACAATAGCATAAAATTCCTTATCATTGGATGAATAATTCCTCTTGGCCTCATTTAAATTTTCACTGAAATAAGCTATTGATATTTTCTCTTGACTCAAGATAGCTCCAATTGCTATCCCGCTAGCATCAGTTTCAACTTGGAATATTTTATCAAAATTTGGCAAGGCCAGAACAAGTCTTTCAGTGATCTTCTTTTTCAACAAATTGAAATTCTGATATGCTGCTTTTGTCCACTTAAATGGCTCGTTAATCTCCTTTATTATTTCAATTATTGGTGCACAAATTCGACTAAAATATCTTATAAAATTTCTGTAAAAAATTGCAAGACCATGAAAACTCCTTACCTCAAATACACTTCTCAGAGTTGGCTAGTCTAGTATTACCTGGATCTTTTCTAGGTTCATCTTCAAGCCTTATTCTGAGACTATAAATCCCAAGTAAATGAGATCCTTCTTCTTGAAACTACACTTCTTCAAATTAATAAGCAATTTCTCCTTTTGCAGAGTATTTAACATTAGCTTGACATGCTCCAAATGGTAATATTCCCAAATGGGAAAAGCAGGAATATAGTTCAAAATTTTGGAAAAATAGTGTAAATCATCATATAAAAGCAAGAGGTCAATATGGAGACCTTTCATATGTTATAACAAGAACAAAATATGCATAATAAATGGGTCATAATATGTACAATAGGAAAGAACAAGCCCCCAATGGACAAAATCCCTCAAAAGAGGTGTTTCTACTCTATATAAGAAACTGGAAGATTGCTACAATGTTGTTTAAAATCCATTGCTATAGAAATGAATATAAAAAAGATCTAGGGCTGATATTTGCCTCAAAATATAGATCCAATACATATCTGAGTACTATACAACCTCCTTTGAAGAACCCCTTAAGGGTTTTCAACAAAACACCATATACAAGATGGGGATCTAGGCCCTAAGATCCATTGCAAAATACAGATCTGGAAAGTGTGGTTGATATGATATGATAAATAAAATATCCTCCTCCAATAGATCCTCTAAATGAAAGGCAGATCCCTTTCACTAGAAAACCAGCTCTCCAAATGGTGTGCCAAACCACTTGGCAACTCCTCCTACATAAATAATGCAGATCTGGAAGTAAACTACGTTATAGGGACAAATAAATTGTTGGCCTAATGCCAATATTTGAAAAAATGCACAAGGGGCTTCCTTACTATCCTCCTAATGGAAAGGAAGCCTTCTCCACTGAAAATAAGCAATGAGATGACCCAGATCTAGTCTCCACTACTGTAACCTGCAAAACAACTTAACCCTCAATAGGATCTGTGCTATAAATGAAAGATGAATCTTGGCCTTAAGCATGATAGTGGAAAATGTAGTACAAGACTCCTCCAAGAGATTCTCAATGGAATATGTGGGATTACTGATCAGGAACACCTAGTGCTAAACAACACTCAATCTTAGCTAAATAACAAGAGAAAGATATATATCTAAGCAGACCATATATTCATAAATATCATATACATCAACATAATGAATATGGATGCCATCCTCTTACTTTTATAATATATGAGCTTCCAAAAACTAAGCTCCATATAATAATGGCACTACTTCCATGCAAATAATCTCCATCTAAAACTGCGTTGTCTTTCATTGATGGCCACTCGTCCATGACAGTGTTGTTGATTTGGTCAAAGTTGACCCATTCAAGGTGTTCCAGCCCCTTTTCACACTTAAAGGTGCTAAATTAAGCTACCAAGATATATCCTTTTCACATTGGCATTGATTTATTCATTATAAGGAGACTTATGGACCTCCATTGTCCTCTTATTCAAGAGAAAGCAAAAGAAAAATTTAATATTCCAACTATTTGTGTGCTAATTTAGGAATATTATAATCCTCCCATCCCAAGTGTTGCTTGTCCCCAAGAAACTGCAAGGACAGAACTGAAAGTGTGGGAAACCTTCATCCTCATATGGAGCTTCAATCTCCAAGGTATCATCCATACAAAATGAATCACCCTCCAGAGTGGTAATTCATGGAAAAAATTCTCCCATATGCTCATGAGAGGCACCTCCCAAGTGCTCAAGTTACCCAAATGGCTCATCCCATAAGGAAACAAGATATCCAATGTAGTAATCATGGATGGTCCAATGCTCTCCCTGAAACATGTAGCATAATATACATGGGGAGTCTCTCTCCCAAAGGGCACATCCAATCCTTCCATCCTCCCTCGAATCATTCCCATAAAAGGAATAACCATATCAGCAAAGTATGGGAGCAAAACCAAGTACATGTAAACAACATAATGCAACAATGGAGGTGGATCATAGCCCCATATGTGGAACCCATGCAGTATATCTCCCGAATGCATCAGATAATGATATGGTAAGTGGTTTCCCCACCACTTACTTACTGCCCAAGTCTTCTCACAATATTTGAAAAGGTGAGAATTGTTTGGTGCTTTTGGAGTGCACCCACAATGATACAACATCTCCCTATATCCTCCTACGGAGTGGCCATGTTTAGAAATGTTTATGGACCAAAGTTGGCCATGAAGTTTATATGGAAGGATGGTCTTCCTTGGAGCTATGGCCTGCATATACATGGTAAAGGAATGCAAGTAATCATCAAATGAAACATTATGTACATAAGCATGTTCCTCACTAAAATTTCTGCTCATAAAAATGGAGTGGTCCATAAATAGATCCCCTCTCATTCTAAAAGAGGAAAGAGGTGGTTGTGATAACTCCTTCATTGATTCATATATCTCTCCCATCTCTACCTGGCTCATGCATCTTTGAAAGTGCAGATATAGTTCATCTTCAAAGCCTTCCCAACTGTAGCTCTCGATGATAGTGTTGTATGCCCTCATGGAATAAGTATGGCTGAAAAGAAATTCTCCATATGCTCTTTGTAGCAACTTCTCCTTGAGCTTGGAGGCTCTATATAAGAATATTCTACCATGATAGTATATGAATTCATCTTGGAAAGAATATCCCTCTTCATGTAGCTAGTCATCAAGTATCATGCATGTAAAAAGTTCCTTTGAATAATTCACCAACAGTTGGGATTTCCAATATGGATCAATCTTCCATAGTGACAGCATTGACGATCTATCACAAAGAACATCTATCATATGCCTGCCTTTCTCCTTGACACATCCCATGCCAAAGGTATAAGTCGGAAGGTTGCTATCCTTCCCATGCTTCTCCTCCCACAACGAAGAATCTGAAATGAGAGTGGGTAATGATGATGTTGGGAGAATGTCTCCCTCCTCCTTGAGTCTACCCAAGACTCTTAGCGTTGTATCATGGCCTCCTAATGCTATCATTCCTCCTGGATCTATGAATGATGCATCATGATGTGAGACACGTCTCATCAAATCTGGATCAGGTGGCCTCCCAGGTGGTTTGCCACAAGATAGTGATGTCTCATGGACCAATCTCATATGCATAATATATGGGACTATCATGTCCCTGCTTCCACTACGCAAATCAGTCTGCCTCTTCTGTGCATCAACTTTCTGAAATAGATAGGGGTGTGTGCTCCCAATCATATGATGCTGGTCCTCCTCCCTATCCTCTTCTTCCATCTTCAAGGTCTCACAATCTATCAATGATGATACATGTTGCTCATGGACTGTGCCTTGATCTTCACATATGAGATCCTTTGGAATTTCTTGCAAGGGTACAATAATTCCTCTCATTGGAGAAATTTCTCCATCTTCCTCTACATGAGGTACTAGATCTGCTCCTGATGTGACAACAATGTTACCTCCATCCTACTCTTCCCCTTCATCATGAATGTAGGTTACCTCATCATCATAAAGAGGTTCTTTATTTTGATCCTCTTTTGAAAAAGAGATCTCCTTGTCTTCCTTTTGAGAAGAGAGCTCTTCTTGAAGTGGGTATCTTGCCTCTAGAAAGGTATTCTGCAAGTTTTTAACCCCCTCAGTAGCATTCTGGGATGGAGTTGGGTTTATGGATCCTTCCAACTCATGCAAAGGTTTTTTTTGTTTAGGCTTGGCTAGCTCAACCAAGGAAGTTTTAGAATGTTTTACATCAAATATTTTCACTAACCTCCTAGTGAACTTTGCATAAGCAGATACATTTACATGATTCAAGGAAGAAGTTTCATAAAACCACCAGGCATAAGCCTTACCTTAAAGATGCAGTGCTGCTACTATAATGGCTTCATCTTCTGAAACTTGGTGTTGTTGCAAATAGATGTTTAGCTCCTTCACCCAAGCCATAGCTATGCATCTAGGTGACCCATCAAAAGTAGATAGAAAGAATCTACCCAAATCATGCTGCTTGCACCTCTTGCTTCTATTGTGATTGCTAGGTCTTCTATTCTCCTTGATCTTGAAAAACCCTTGGAAGTTTAGATGATCTTTGAAACTTTGTGATTGAGATTCATACTCTTGAAGATAATCACCAAGAGTATCCTCCTTTGGTACATCTCCTTCCTCCATCTCTCTTGCTATGAATATAGGCATGGTAGAGCATTGTAGATCTACTTGTGTGACTGAATGATCACACCCATAATATGAAAATCTGGAACTTTCTCTATGCACAAGATATTTTGGAGAATTTCTAAATCTCTCCATTCTCATTTCTATGATGTCTTTGTTAATGCCCTGAATAGTTTTGAAAATAAGTCTTGAGAAATCCTTCCCTTTCATTCCTCCCGATAATGGGTTCTTACCCTTGTCTTATTTATCATTTGTATAATCAAACTTCCAGTGTCTTATTCTTTGATACCTCTTCTCTCTATCAGTAAGAGGATCTCCTTCTTCAGATGGCATATTGGCTTTTCAATATGCACAGGTTGTTCCAAGATTATGCTCTGATTCCACTGTAATATTCCCAAATGGGAAAAGCAGGAATGTAGTGCAAAATGCTAGAACAATAGTGTAAACCATCATATAAAAGCAAGAGGCCAATATGGAGACCTTTCATATGTTATAACAATAGAAAAATATGCATAATAAATGGGCCATAAGATGTACAATAAGAAAGAACAAGCCTCCAATGGACAAAATCCCTCAAAAGAGGTGTTGCTACTATATATAATACATTGGAAGACTGCTACAACGTTGTTTAAAAGGAACTGCTACAAAAAATGAATATAAAACATATCTAGGGCTGATATGTGCCTCAAAATATAGATCCAATACATATCTGAGCACTATACAACCTCCTTTGAAGAACCCCTTATGGGTTTTTCAGCAAAACACCATATACAATATGGGGATCTAGGCCCTAGGGTTGACGATCCACTGCAAAATACAGATTTTGAAAGTGTGGCTGATCTGATATGATAAATAAAATAGCCTTCTCCAATATATCCTCTAAATTAAAGGCATATCCCTTTCACTAGAAAACTAGCTCTCCAAATGGTGTGCCAAACCACCCTGCAACTCCTCCTACAGAAATAACACAAATCTGGAAGTAAACTGCACTATAGGGATAAATAAATGGTTGGCATGATGCCAAGATCTAAAAATATGCACAAGGGACTTCCTTACTATCCTCCCAATGGAAAGGAAGCTTTTCTCCACTGAAAATAAGCAATGAAATGACCCGGATCTAGTCTCCACTACTGTAACCTGCAAAACAACTTAACCCTCAACATGATTCGTGCTGTAAATGAAAGATGAAGCTTGGCCTTAAGCTTGATAGTGGAAAATTTAGTACAAGACTCCTCCAAGAGCTTCTCAATGGAAGAGGTGGGATTCCCGATTAGGAATACCCAGTGCTAAACAGTACTCAATCTCAGCTAAATAGCAAGAGAAAGATATATGTCTAAATAGACCATATATTCAGAAATATTATATACATCAACATAATTAATATGGCTTCCATCCTCTTCCTTTTATAATATATGAGATTCCAAACCCTAAGCCCCATCCAATAATGGCACTACTTCCATGCAAAGCATCTCCATAGAAAACTATGATGTCTTTCATTGATGGCCACTCCTCCATGAGAGCGTTGTTGATTTGGTCAAATTTGACCCAGTCAAGGTGTTCCAGCCCCTTTTCACACTTAAAGGTGCTAAATGCCAATATATATCATTTTCACATTGGCATTGATTTATTCATTATTAAGGAGACTTATGGACCTCCATTTTCCTCTTATTCATTAAACCGAAAGCAAAAGCAAAATTTAATATTCCAACTAGTTGTGTGCTAATTTAGGAATATTACACAAATTCTCTTCCTTACTCTGACTCAAAATCAGAATGTCATCAATGTAGACTATCAAAAATTTTCCTGCATACTCTTTCAAGACCTCATTCATTAGTCTCATAAATGTTCTTGGTGCATTAGTGAGCCCAAAGGGCATCATTAACCACTCATACAACCCATTATTGGTCTTAAATGTAGTCTTCCATTCATCTCCTTCTCTAATCCTTATTTGATGGTATCCACTCTTCATCTATCTTAGTAAAATAATTTGACCCACTTAAACAATCCATCAAATCATCAATGCAGGGAAATGGAAATCTATACCTGATAGTGATCTTGTTATGGCTCTAGAATCAGTACACATGTGCCACTTGCCTCCTTTATTTGGACTAAGCACGACTGGTACTGCACATGGACTAAGGCTTTCTTTGATCAATCCTTTATCTAAAAACTCCTGTACTTGTCTTCCAACTTCTTCATTTTCCCGAGGGGTCATTCTATATGCTACTTTTTTTGGTAAACTTGCATCACATATTAAATCTATGTGAAGATTGATACTTCTGACTGGTGGAAATTTACTTGGTAATTCATCAAAAACTATATCATCATAATCACCTAAAAGATTTTTAATCTCCACAGGAATATTTTCCAAATTTGTAGAAGTCAAAATTACCTTGGGTTTACCCACAAAAGCAAAATTCATTTCTTTCTCCTTCTTGAGTTCTTGTAGAAATTCCTTTCCACTAATCAATATATCATTATTCCCAGTTTCTCCTTTGTATGCTTCATCCTTCAAAGGTAACAATGTGTGCTTCTTTTTTTCCTTCTCTATGGTATAAGTATTCATTTTTCCATCATGAATGACTTTTCTGTCAAATTTTCAAGGCCTTCCCAGCAATACATGGCACACGTCCATTGGCATCACATCACACAATATGACATATTTATATGTACCAATCTGTATCTCTAATTTTCACTGTTCTGTCACCAAAATATGATGTCCCTTTTGTAGCCATGACACTTTGTAGGGAGTAGGGTGTACCATATTATTAAACCCCAACTTCTCAACCATCTATGTGGAAACAAGATTATCAGTGCTTCCATTGTCAATCACAAATTTGGAGCACTTATCTTTAGACTTGCATACAGTCCGAAATAAGCTCTTCCTTTGAGTTGGATCATTTGATTCCTTCTCTGATTTAAGAAATACTCTTTTGAGAAATAAAGACTATCCTGCCTCAGGTTGTTCTTCTTTTTCCGTGACCTGCAAATTTTCTTCCTATGGCATCGGCTACATTCACATTCCGCTGATTTGCTGGTTTGTTATGAGGACAACCCCATGATCCATGTCCCCATTCTCCACATGTGTAACATCGCATTTCTCTTCCTCGACCTCTACCTCTAGGTGCAAATATTCCTCTACCAAAGTCTCCTCTTTGTGGTGGTCTAATACTCGAACCTCAAGCTTCATTCTGAGAGTTCTGAAATCTTGGCCTGAAAGTTCCTCTTCCTCTTACTATATTTTTACCTATATTCTTTTGACTTTGTTTCCTCAACATATTATCTTCTGCCTTCAAATTTTCTTGATAGGCATCCTCAACTGTCTTTAGACTCAACAAATAGATTTCATCTTGTATATCATACCTTAAACCATTGATGTATCTGGCTACTTTCTCTATATCATCTTCAACATGTCCTGCTCTAATACTCAGCTTGTAAAACTCCTTTGTATACTCTTTGACAGTCATTCATTTCTGTCTCAAATTATGCAACTGCTTAAAAAGATTCAATTGATAATCTTTGGGTATAAATTTTTTCTTCAATTTACTTACCATTTTTTCCCATTGCTTGAACTTAGGCTTTCCCTTTCTAATCCTGGATGTCTATAGTTCATCCCACCAGATAGATGCATGATCCTTCAACTTGGTAGATGAAAAATTTACCTTCTTCTTATCTTCGACCTCTTTTATGTCGAAATACTTATCCACTGAACTGATCCAATCTATCAGCTCGTCCACATTAAGGTTCCCCTCATACAAAGGAATCTCCATTCTTGGTTCTCAACTAATGTTTGCAAATATCTTGAAAACTTTAGGTTCCTCACTTTCTTCTTCTTCTTCTTCTTCAGAAGATTATTATCTTGTGCTGACATCTTCTTCTTCAGGTGCTCTCTTCTGAGCAATATCCATTGTCGTTATCCTTGTACGAAGGTGGTGAATCTCTTCGATCAAAGCTGTGTTTGTTGTAAGTCTTCCATGACCCCTACCAGCTCATCTCCTAGGAGGCATATTTTCTAAAATACTTAAGAACATAACTCAGCTTTGGCTCTGATACCAAATGATGCAGCCAGAAGGCTGCTTTTACTGGAAATTACGTAGAAACTTTATAAGTCTGTCGTTTCCAAGATTAATACCCATTAAATGAGTATTCATGCACGAAAATTTAATTTTATGGTCCACACAAATACATACCAATCACATTCGAATACAAATTCACAACTTTATGAACTTACCTCCCCATTGTTTCGCGGCTTTAACAATTTTCGCAATATTGTGATTCTGTGGTTTCACACTTGGCTGCGAATTGGATATCGCTTGTTGCAACTCTTAACACTTAGAAATTTAATCACACCCTTATCTCATGTGATATGCGATATGATCACATCGCATCGCTACTCACATAACTTACCACAACTTAATTTTTTAGCACACCGCAAGGAATATAAATTACCATGCAATGTCTTTAACACACCCACAAAAATCTGCGATGTGCGAATTTTTGATTTCCTCCTCACCGTTGATCTACGCCCATACCTGATGGTTCTCACTGCTCCTCCATTAATATAATTCGCATCGCACTTCAGTTAGTTTACCGTGTAAAGCCTTAACACGTAACTCCAAAAACTTGCGATGTGCGATGGCCAATTGTACGAACTTCAAAGTTTTTTCAACTAAAGACTTCACTAAACCTTTTTCATAGAAACTCATTTTGTTTTTATTGTTAGAACTACCAATTGACTTCTTTGCATATGCTGTGTGATAATATAATACTCAACTCAACAGAGAATTAAAACGTGATAATTAACACAGACAGGAGAATTAACACGCACAAATACTTGGAATTATTCAGAGATGTAAATACACAGAGCTGAGCCCTTTGATGGCTGGGTTTTACATTAACTTCTCCTCTTTGTCTCTCCTCTGTCTTAATTCTCGCAAACTCCTATCACACTTCACTCTGTCCCTCTACCCTATCACACTTCACACCTATTAACGCTTCCATATAATTGAAAGCGGTTTGTTGTTTATTAGCTTTTAAAACAAACTCTATCCTATCGTCAATATAATCTATTTGGCTAAATCTCTTGGAAGGGAGAACCAAATTAATATTTTTATTCCTATTTAATATAGGAAATCCAACAACTAACTTCTCACCATTTAAATCTAACTAAATATTTATTATCAGTCTTTCCACATCTTGTTAGCCATAACATGTGAACACGTAATCAAATTGACGACTAAGTTCTGGATGCTCCTACATCACTATGATAGGAGAAGGAACTATATATAAGGACATAAATGTGCAAGCTCATGATGTAATGGGTTTGTCACAAGACACTTTGATTTCTTCTTATAACTCTCTTTGCTATAGGATCGTGTTTCGTGCATACTATGTGATTTCATTACTATATTAATGATATTATGGAATGGGTAAATCATATTCATGGCCATTAGTGCTAATGATTCTTTCTTTTTAGTAGGGTGGCATTGTTAAAAAATCTATTCATAATTTGATTTCTTTCTTACCATACTTAAATATTGATACTAATGAATTTAAATATTAATACCAATTAATTTGGATGTTTCATTTTATTATTATCTTGGTTTAAGATTGAATCCATAAAGATTATGGTTTTCTTATGCTTTGGAGACCAATTTTTCACTAAGAGGCTTAGTATCTCTAATAATAATCTAATATTAAATATTAAATTCATTGACTAATTTAGTTTTGAAATAATGTGTAGCTTCTATTACATTATTGGAGGATACACCAAATCCCTATTCAAATGAAAATTCTAATATTTTTCCAAAATAAGCGATAATCCCTCCTGAATCTACCACCTTAATATATAAATGCAATTTTACAGTACTTATTTTGTGATGTTGATATAAATGATGGCCCTCAATATTAGAACTCCTAAGGATCTTAGCTTTAAGTATCAACCCGAGGTTCAAACAAACTTAGTAGGGGTCGACACTACATGTGCAACATGAATTATCTTCTCTTTTTTATCTTTATGCAAGTGGGAAGCATTGAAATGAAGGTTAGATGCACAAATACGAAGCTAATTAAGCTATGCTACAAAGAAAATAGATTTGTATATATGATTAGTAGTAAAGGAAATGACACACAAATCTATGCTACTTGCAATAAAAGAAAGAACACTTATTGAAGGGAACACAATTATATGCTTTTTTCAATAAACGGAAAATGAAACTTGTTGAAATGAAGAACCAAGAATAAAACCCTATTTTTCTAAAGAAAAAAAACATTCAGAAAATAATTTACAAGGGAATCTATAAGGCCTCTACACTTCCAAGTTTCATTTTCAATGTCTCAGAGGTGTTGTAATACAATAAAGAGGTTAAATATTGTGTTTATTCCAATGTTGAGCAAGAAAAGAGGGTTGGTTATAGACTTCTACAAGAGTCTCTATTTTTCTATAGGAGACAATCCAACAAGCATGTAAAATAGATACAATTCAAATATGAGATGAGAAAAAGTTGTGGAAATGTTAGGAAATGATATCATTCAATTGATGAAATCTCAAGGAAACCAAATTCAAGCTTATTTGTATGAAATAAATATTTGTTTTTTTATTATAGGATTAAATCCAATTACACAACAAAACAATGAACAATAAAATCTATAATGACAAGAGATATAAATGAAGGACGACTGAAAATTGCATTAGTAACTACTACTATTTATAACAACTGCATAAATGATCTATAAACTACCATGTTTATATTCCACTGGACAGTTTCTCACAATAGATCTGGTAAAATTATATTTAAAAATCCAAAACCTACACTATTAGGGTTTTATTTCTCTTTAGATTTCTAAATTTGTAAATTACAATTAATTATGTATGTGTGTAAATTAAAATAATGTGGAAAATATAGAATAATGAATAAAAAATTACAAACCACGATTTGATACAAGAAATGATCTTGGAAACCCTTTCGGAAAAAAACCCAATTGGAAGGTGAGGTCACTCTACTTTCTTTCTCTAGATATAAAATGGATGTGAGTACAAAGAAATATGACCTGTGGCCTATAGTCTTAAACAATGCACAAATCCTCTGTGTGCACTATATCACCTATCCCTATCAATTATTTTTTCTCATCTATGAAACAAATGCACTAAAAAAGAATGGAACCCCTTTTCCTCCTAGTGGCCCAGTTATAACACATATTGATAGCTTACTAGTTGTTAGGTTTGACCACCTCAACTCTTAACTAGAGTTACAATATAGACTCTTTTAGAGCCTTATTAATCATAATCACACGGCTAGCCCCTTTATATGAATAATGAGATCTAGCATGGATTCCTCTCGAATTATGGTGGCGAAAATAAAAAAGGTTAACTTTCAAGTGGAAAAACATTTGCATACAGAATTCGATTGAGGTGCTTCTTGCATTGTTGGAAAGGTCTCTATGTGTAAAATATGAAAAAATTCTGTGTTGATAGTACTATAAAATTTTCAAATAGCAGATCTCCAAGATGTGAAGTCCTAGTTAGATCTCACGCCATTTGGAGTGGGAGCCCCATCTGGAGTATCGACCTGGCCACCATAACTCTAAGGTTTTCCTTAGCTTCAATGAATAACATAAGAGAATATGCACATCACCTTTGAAATTAGAAAGTAAGTTGACACTACGAAGCACCAATTTCAACGTGTAAAAGGAGACTTTCTTGAGAGGGGATTAAAGAGTGAGTCTCTAGAATAAAAGTAATAGATCTTACTCCATTTGGAGTGGGATCCCCATCCAGAGTATCGATCTGGCCACCATAACTCTAAGGTTTGCCTTAGCTGCAATGAATAACATAAGAGAGTATGCACATAAAATTTGAAATTATAAAGTAAGTTGACACTACGAAACACAAATTTCAACGTGTAAAAGGAGACTTTCATGAGAGTGGATTAAAGAGTGAGTCTCTAGAATGAAAGTAATAGTACTACCTGTTAGCACCTAATTTGAACCTTAGGCTGAAGGAAGGAAAATCAGGGTAACCTTTAAACCACACTCAGCCTTGTAGCTAGCCCTTCAAGCTCAGGAAAGGGCTCTCTTCGTAAAAATATATTCAATGAAGTATAACAAATAAACTGATATTAGGCTAGGTATAATGATGGGAAATGTTTTAAATGAATTTTTCAGGGTTGTATGGAACAAACGAGACAATTTGGAAATGGGGAATTAAATCAGGGATACAGGGTATTTCATGGGGCAAGGTAGGCAGGAATTTCAGCAATAAAGTTTAAATAATGATGGGATGGTAAGACTCGTGAGGAGCTGAAAAGGGCATAGGAGATGGATCCCTTTCAAACTGAAGAAAACATAGAATATTGAATGATTTCCCAAGGTAGAGCATAAAAAATGGATTCTACCTATCTATCTTAAAATCATTCAACCATAGATGTTTATGAATGAATGGTGAAACATAAAAAATTTACATATGAACACAAAGGAGATAACAAATGCTAAAATTCATACCACATGGATCCCACAAATCAGAGATGCATATATTATTAATTCCTTGTCAAAACTGTTATAATGGAGCGCAGAGCGTCCTCCTTGATTTCCACACTATTCCCCTACTTACTCTTTATTGACTAGTTACAAAATGAGTGAAAATTACATTAAATAGACCAAAAATGTGGGAAATAGATCCACAAAAGAAGGGAGTTGTTTTACCAACTCAGAACTAAAATCCAAACATAGGAAAGAGAACCAATAATCTGCTCCTGAAAGGGAGGAACAACAATACATTTTGACCACTTTGGTAGATTCACTGATACGCTGGATGAATGAAAAATAGGCAATTTGAAAAGAAATTCCCTATTTTTCTACTGCTGTAGAAGTTCGTGTTTCATAATTAGCTCAAGTTCGTGTTTCATAATTAGCTCTCGGCCCTTTGACTGTTGCTTTTCTATATTGAAAATCTCATATATTCCGAGAAATGTCTTTACAACCAATAAAACTGAAATATGCCTTTAATGAAGGGAAAATCTCCCTTTGAGATAAAAGGAGCGAAGGGAAAGGAAGTGGGGTCCATATGCGATCGCATATCACAATCGGAGGGAAGGAGCGGATGCAACGTATAATGGAGTGTTTGAAAATATGCAATGGTGTAATCGAAATGGGGGATCAGAGGAAAGGGGAAGATGTTATTAGAACTAGGCCCTAAAAATTTCTGATGCGATTGACATAATGGAAATAGAGGTAAAGGATAAGCCAAAGGGATAATGGGGTGAAAGAAACAAATAAAAATGTTTCGGCGCTTTTACAAAGGGAAGAATGATTTTTACATTGAAAAATGGGGAAGGCCTTTATAAAATGAAATAAAATGAATTTTGAGTTTTACAAAGGGAAAAGGCCCCTTTATTATGAATGGGCGAAATATTATATGGTGGGACCCGAAGGT
The DNA here is from genome assembly GCA_034641835.2 of Pinus albicaulis. Lineage (NCBI taxonomy): Eukaryota > Viridiplantae > Streptophyta > Pinopsida > Pinales > Pinaceae > Pinus > Pinus albicaulis. The sequence goes on along the minus strand of CM076569.1, from coordinate 669,024,473 downwards.
CAATCGGAATTGGAAGCAAGAGGGGAGCGGAGGAAAAGTGTTATTTGAAATCGCCGATTGCGATGGAGCGACGGACTATGGGCCGTTCGATCGAATGGGCGGATCGACGGTCGGGATCTAATCGGGGGTTCAGAGTTCATCGCAATTGGAGAAATGGGGAGGGGTCAATCAAAGGGGATTGATTGATGATGCGATGGCATATGGGCCGTTGGATCGTTGATTAGATCAACGGTCGGGATTTAGTCGGGCGGGATTCAATCAGAGACATGTAATCGCATTAGAGTTTTTTACAAGGGCCAATCGGAATGCACAACAAGTATGGTGCGATTGCGATCGGAGGAGGGGTATTTATAATAAAAACTTTAAAACTTTATTATAAAGTTTAAGGGACATGAGGGGAAGTGGTTTATTAAATCGCATCGGGGTTTCATGTGTTTAAAAGGTTTTAATGATGTGATTATACCATTGGATAGGGGGAAAGGGGGTTTATAAAGGAAAACTTCGAACTTTTTATGAAATAAAATGTAGGAAGAAAATGGGAAAAGGGGAAGGGTTAGGCTATAGGGGACTTTTGTTTCATTTAGGCATAAATTTCAATCCAGGAGTCAGGTTTGAGAGTATAATATACCGTTGGAAAGCTCTTTCTGAGATCTTTTTGATGGACATATTTAGAACATGATTCTAGATTGAAAATGCTGTGGAAAACGTCTCTGAAAGGAAGGGTGGCGACTTTGTGGAGATAACAGCTTCTGAAGTGTGACTTATTACATATGATGACATAAAATTACATAATAAAGGAACAATATCATGTTTTCACCTCAAAACATGGTCTTGAGGCAAAAATTACTTCAAGCTGAATAAGACATTTATTTGATCTTCCCAGATTCTATGACTTTGAGTTTATTAGACCTCCTCATGACCTTGCTGATATTTATTGACACTTGACTTATTAATTTGACCATGGTGAGACCCTAGAACTTAATGAGACCAACCCTATGACCTGATAACATGACTCACAGAGTGAAAGTGACTCATGACTAAAGATCATAAAGAAAAGAATCAACAAGTTTCGCATGAGGGAAAACTTATGAAAAACCACTACCATCAATGAATCCATGACCTAATGGAATGGTGAAAATTTATGGTATGGGACTCCTAATATGAAAATGAAAAAGAGAAATTTTGATCACTGGTGGCAGTATGACTAGACTGACACTAACATTGGCTCCAATGGGGATGGTAGCTCCTTGGAGGTGCCAAGAACACCATAGACCAAGTATCCTTATCCGTTGGGAATGGAGTAAAAAAAAATACTGAAAAAGGGCACAATGCAGAGTGACTCTGACTCAAGACTAAGACTGAAAACTAAAGCAAAACCAAACTTCACACATATCATTTAAGTTTTATAGCCTTCACCTTGGGCCCCAAACTTTAATGACTGTGTATTTTGACCAAAAATAACATGGTATATACAATGATGGTGACAAAGTTTCTGATCCATTATCTTCAACAGTGGTAGTGCTTCAAAAGCCTACCATTCACTGCTCCTCCCAGGCAATCTTGGCCATCCATCTTTGAAAGCAAGAAAGAATTCTATCCCCTGTATGCTAAAATCTTGTATGGTCCTTTCCATAGGTTGTCGAACTTACCATGTTTCCCTTTGTCTTCATTTCTTGCATCCCATATCAACACCACATCATCCAAATGAAAATTTTCTGCTTTGGTATTTCGATCATAGATCTTCTTTCTCTTCTCCTGTAAATAAATAGCGTTCTGTGACACTTCCTCTCTTGTTTGCTAAAGGTGGATCATTTGATTGATCCTTTGATGATTATCATCTTCTTAACTACCAACTTCTTGCAATAATCTCATGACCGGAACTGCGAGAGATGTAGGAAAGACAAAATCAGTACCATAAACCAATTCAAACAGTGACATACCCATGGATTTATTGCTGCTAACTCTGTTTGCCCACAATGCGTTGATGAGCTTTCGATGCCAGTTTCTTTTTTTCGCCTCCAACATTTTCTTGATTATATTTATCAAAGATTTATTCGATGATTCTACCAGGCCATTTCCTTGTGGGTAGTACGCTGTTGAATGGCCCAACACGATATTGTATTTGTCGCAAAAATCCACCATATTCTTAGATTTGAATGCTGTTGTGTTATCTGTTATAATTTTGTGAGGGCAGCTAAAACGAGACAAGATATTTGACTCTAAAAATTGAATAATTATCGTATCTGTAGCCTGCCTTGCTGGAACGGCCTCGATCCATTTGGTGAAGTAATCCGTACCTGTCAAAATCCATCGATGCTGTGCTGATGACGCGGGATGGATTTCTCCTATGAAATCAAGCCCCCACTGTTGAAAGGGAGCGTTTACTGAAACTGGTTCAAAGGAAGAGGAAGCAATTTCCTTTTTCCTTGGAAAACTTGACACTCGTGGCAACTCATTACTGTTTTATACAAATCTGAAAATAAAGTGGGCCAATAATATCCTGCTCTCAACACTTTGTTAGCTATAGTTTTCCAAAACAAATGACCAACACAATCACCTTTTTGAAAGTCATGCATTACCTTCTGCACCTCATCTTCAACCAAAACAATGAGCAGAATACTTCCTGGATCTTTCCAATAAAGAGCACTGTTTAAAATACAATATTTAGCAGACTTAAGTTTCAGTGATCTACCTTTGCTTTTAGACATTCCTTAAGGTGGTGAAAGATGCTGAAGAACATAAACAATATCTGAATACCATGGGGATTGTAGAAAAATTTTTGAAACTGGAATAAGAAAACCTTCATTCTCATCTTCTGACATTGCTGTTATGAGGTTTATATCCAAAGCACGCAAGTTTGATTGGGCCATTAGTTTTGCCAAGCCTTGGCCTTTGATCAAATTTGTGGGTTTGATCTCCAAATCATACTCCAACATTGCTGCTATCCACTTACCTCTTTGACCTTCTGGATCAGTTTGCATCAACACATCTTTTACTTGCTACATTAGGAACATATGCTATAGTATGTGAATGCAAAATGTATACTCTAAAATATTTCAATGCCTTAATAAGAGCCAATGCTTGTTTCTAAATGATATTATACCGTGAAGCAGCATCTCGAATATTCCTACTGAAAAAGGCAATTGGATTTTCTATTTGATCTCTTTTTTTCATCAAAACCGCAACCATAGTATGCTCCGATGCAAATGAAAATATAATGAAATCTTAAGTATACTCAGGACTAATCAAGACTGGGGCGTTGGACAGAGAAAACTTTACCAGATTGAATGAATTGATAGCCTCCTCACTCCATTTGCTAGTGCCATCCTTCTTCAACATATTAGTCATTTCTCTTAAATGTTCAGCCAAATTGGGTATAAATCCGCGTAAGAAATTCATCTTACTGTTGAATTCCTGAATCTCCTTTTTGTTACGTGGAAGATCTATGTGCTGAATTGCCTCCACTCTTGAAGGATCAATGCAGATACCATCTTTAGAGATGATATGCCCCAGCAGGTTGCCTTCATCCATAACAAACAGACTTTTCTTTGGATTGAGAGAAATCCCAAACTTTCTGCATCGCTGAAAAACAACTCTCAAATGGTGCAAGTGTTCATTATCAAAACTAGAAAATACTATTAGATCATCCAAATAAACAACAATAAAAACATATTTTTCATTGGCAAAAGCAATGTCCATTTCTCGCTAGAAAGTAGCTCTAGCGTTCTTCAGTCCAAATGGCATTTGTCATACTGGAAGGTTCCCCAGGGTGTTGTGAAGGCAGTTTTGTCTTGGTATTTCTCATGCACCAAGATCTGATTATAGCCTGAGTAGCCATCGAGTAGTGACATCCTTGATGCTCCACCTACTCTTTGCAGAATATGGTCCATCTTTGGAAGTGGATAATTATCCTTTAAGGATGCTTTATTCAGATTCCGAAAATCTATGCAGAACCTTATTTCTCCTGTCTTCTTACGTACTGGGACCAAATTTGAAATCCAGTCAGAAAATATAATTGGAACAATGATACCACTTTTGTACAATCTGTTTGCCTCTTTTTCAATGGATGGCAGCAGATTTGGGTTGATTATTCTCAGCTTCTATCTGAATGGATTCTGATCTGTATTGATGGGAATAGTATATTGAATTTTTTTTTTATCATACACCTTCAAATCTAAATAATCCCATGCAAACACATCAGAAAATTCAGAGAGTAATTTAACATACTGTTCCTTTACCTCAGGAAACAATGCCTTTGATAACTTCACAAGCTTGGGCTTGTCAGCTGTTCCAAGATTCACATCTTCAACTCCTTTCTTTGTAGGCGCCAAGCTTGGTTTCTTTGCAACATCATCCTGATCAAAAAGCTCCTCTAAAGGTATGAGACCTCTAGGAATTACATTGTCCTTCAACTGAAATATGTCCATCTGATTTGTTTCGATTTCTTGATCATCAACATTATATTCACCTTCTATGGGAGTATCTTTGAATTTTCCTTCACTCTGCAAAAAGGCATTGATTTCATTGTCATTCCAAAACACTTGCCAATACCTTAAATTGTCGGGAACAAGAGGCCTATGTTTGACATAAATCTCAAACTTGTTGCTAGAATTCATTGGAATTTTCAAATTGCTTGCAGTAGTGGCAAGAGAATCAACAATAATATTCTGCATCCTGGGTACTGCTGTCAAAGTGTACTCAGGAAATGTCCTCAAGATGTCTAGGACTGCATTTCGATATGCCCTCAATCACGGATGCTTTGCTTGATACTCTCCTTTTACCTGTTTTATTATCATTTCTAAATCTCCATAGACAGAAATCATTTTTGCATTTAGCTTCTTCAAAATTTTCAAACCTACAATCAAAGCTTCATACTCTACTTCATTGTTAGAGCAGTCAAAGGCTAATTTGTAAGCACATACTATAACATTACTAGGAACTTTTTTAGGCTGGAAAACAGGGCTCCGAATCCATATTCCAATACCAGAACTGTCCTTACCAACAACTCCATCAAAGTCCATGCTCCAAAGGCCTTCTTCTTCTTCTTGTAGATGCTGAAATTTTGCTTCTTTCTCTACTTTATCTTGACTAGTTTTTGCATCTTTCTGCTGTTCACTGTCTTCTTGCTGCTGGCAGGCAGGAGGCTCAGAAGTACTTGCTGATTTATCTTTTTCCTGTTTGAGGACTTCCCTAAAATTATCTGAAATTTCAGGCATGTCATCTACTTCTACTAACTGAAAATTTTCATCATTCAAACCATCATCTGAATGTAAGACAAAGGACTCTAAATCTATGTGGACTGCATTAATGGGATGATTTACTAGATTCTCTTTGCTAGTGATCATATACTTCATTTTCTTCTCCCTATATGGTTTCCTCAACTAGCCAAACACGGGAATGGTGGCATAAGAGAAGTCAAGCTGCATGGTTCCTTTAAGTTTCGCACCCCAAGACCTAGATAGAAGCATTCCAAACTATGGTGGAACATCGGCAACAACTACATCCATTAAAACATTCTTGGCTAGGATTTGATCTAAAGACACTACCAAGTCTTTGATAAGGCCAATACAATGGACCTTACCTGAATCAAAAGAATACAAATCATGGTATTTGCGGGTAATATCAAGTCCTAACTTCTCCATATTGTCTTTGGGCACCAAATTATGTGAGGCTCCAGAGTCCAACATAGCATTATGTAGGATGAACTCATGTAATCTAAGACTCAGGTAAAAGTGGGGCAATTCACTTTCTTCAGATTGATCTTCTGTGGCTGGGCCAAAAATGAGTTCAGGTTAATCATCTTCAACATTTACCATATCTGAAACAGAGTCTATTTTCAAAGTTCTAGTCACCTGATGTTTATATGCACTATTTTTCACCAACTCGGTCAAGGGCATGGACACCTTCAGCTTAGAAATTTCATTCTCCAAATTAAAAGAAGGGAATTTTTCTACCTCTTTAATGGGAGGATCTTTCTTCTCTACTTTCTCCTTTTCTATGCTCTTCTGGTTCTTCTCATTTGCACTGTTATTTGCTGAATATGTCTTGCTGAGGGAAGGATCGACAAGCTCTTTCCCTTTCCTATGAATATTTGAAGAACCATTTTTCGATTGTAGGTATTTTATTTTTTGAATGGGACTGATTGGGACATCTCTGTTCCTCAAAGAACACTGCTTTTGTTGGGCTGATAAAGCGTTCATGTACCCTCTTTGGTAGTCATCGGACTCTTCTTCTAACACTGTATCATTAGCCAATATGAAATCTTCGTCTTTTTGAATGTCTGTAGTCATTTTATATTCCTCATCTTCTGTGAGAAATATGGGCGTGCCATCGGCAATGAAGAAATGATCAATCACCGGATCATCATCATCATCTGTCTCTATTCCCTGAACGTAATTCTGCTGTAATGGAGTCTTGATCTGCTATTGTGGCGGTGCTTGGTCCTGTGCTCTCTGTTCTCTTTGCTTAATTCTAAATTGCGGCTGCTGATGTCCTCTGAAATTCAGATTCCTTATTTGTGCTTCAGGCCTATCTGAAATGGTTAATCGATCAACCATATTTTCCACAGTCTAGATCAAAGTGTCCATATTGTTTTCTAAAGGAGATGCTTCTTCTTTGAAAATGACTCTCTTTTCAACTCTAGTCCATGCTCTTTTGGCTAAAAAATTCGCTTCTACACTCACAACTATCTTCTGCATGTCTTCAAGTGTGGTAGGATCTCTTTCTCGCAGTTGATATGCCATATTAGCGTCGAAACCATCTGAAAAATTGAGCAAGTCTAATCCCACAGGGGGCTTAAGATTGGCCGGAATAGCATTATATACAGCATTAAATCTCACACAATAATCCTGTACAGTTTCACCTACATTTCTCTTAATATTCTCATATTCAGACAAAATTTGGAGTGGGTTTTTCTTTACCTCCCACCGGTCTAAGAACTGTGTATGCAACTCTTGCAAAGTGCGGATAGAGCCTGCTAGTAAGGCTCTGAACCACTTTATAACTTCACCTCCAAAGCTTTGGACAAACAGCCTTGTGGTTACATTCTCTGCCTCTACCTCATGTAGATTAAAAAAGTCATTCATCTTATCAACATGCTGCTGGGCCGTGGTGCTTTGAGTGGCATCAAAGATAGGAATTTTACTTTGATAATCAATAGGCATATCATTCAATTCTGAGGTAAAACCAGGGGTGCATACCGAGTAGCCATGACTCGAGGTGGATTTACAACAGTGTTTGTGCTACTAGGATTCAAGGGAGGTGTTGATGGAGGAGATGAAAGCTGAGAATTGACTGATGGGAATGCTAATGAATTAGGAGGAGGAAATGCTGTTCCTAATGACTCTGAAGGCTCAGGGATATTGGTTACAATGATAGATGACCGAGGGGAGTTCAAAATATAATCATCAATTGAAGTATTTGCTCTTTGAACTTCAATATCTACAAGAAATTCTAGATCAAAACTATGTCATCAAGAGTAGTTTCAGACTTATCTTTAAATAAAGAAAGCTCAAAACACTCATCAAAAGAAAGATCTTCTACAAACAACCACTCATTGGGCCAAGTATGGGATCTAAAGATAGTTCTAGGACTTAGTGATCCTTCTTGTCTTCTAACTATTATTGGAATGAGATTAGGATTTTCGAACACAGGGGGAGGATTTGGATCAGGATTGGCCTTTGTGTATCTTCTTGAAGCGAGTGTGGTCAAATTTCTAGTTTTTCAAAATTTTATTTTCAGCCTAGCAAACTCTGAACATTATTATCCAGAATCGAGAAATTTACAAGGAAAATATTACTGGGGTGATGAATCTTCTATGCTAAATTTCTTCCCCAGTATGGTCGCCAGAAATGTTAGCACCTAATTTGAACCTTAGGCTGAAGGAAGGCAAATCAGGGTAACCTTTAAACCACGCTCAACTTTGTAGCTAGCCCTACAAGGTCAGGAGAGGGCTCTCTCCATAAAAATATATTCAATGAAGTATAACAAATAAACTGATTTTAGGCTAGGTATAATGATGGGAAATGTTTTAAATGAATTTTTCAGGGTTGTATGGAACAAACGGGACAGTTTGGAAATGGCGAATTAAATCAGGGATACAGGGTATTTCATGGGGCAAGGTAGGGAGGAATTTCAGCAATAAAGTTTAAATAATAAGGGGATGGTAAGACTAGTGAGGAGATGAAAAGGGCATAGGAGATGGATCCCTTTCAAACTGAAGAAAACATAGAATATTGAATGATTTCCCAAGGCAGAGCATAAAAAATGGATTCTACCTATATATGTTAAAAACATTCAACCAGAGATGTTTATGAATGAATGGTGAAACATAACAAATTTACATATGAACACAAAGGAGATAACAAATGCTAAAATTCATACCACATGGATCCCACAAATAAGAGTTGCATATCTTATTAATTCCCTGTCAAAACTGTTACAATGGAGCGTAGAGCATCCTCCTTGATTTCCACACTATTCCCCTACTTACTCTTTACTGACTAGTTACAAAATGAGTGAAAATTACATTAAATAGACCAGAAATGTGGGAAGTAGATCCACAGAGGAAGGGAGTTGTTTTACCAACTCAGAACTGAAATCCGAACACAGGAAAGAGAACCAACAATCTGCTCTTGAAAGGGAGGAACAACAATACATTTTGACCACTTTGGCAGATTCACTGATACGCTGGATGAATGAAAAATAGGCAATCTGAAAAGCAGATCCCTATTTTTCTGCTGCTGTAGAAGTCCTTGTTTCATAATTATCCCTTGGCCCTTTGACTGTTGCTTTTCTCTATTGAAAATCTCATATATGCCGAGAAATGCCTTTAGAACCAATAAAACTGAAATATGCCTTTAATGAAGGGAAAATCTCCCTTTGAGATAAAAGGAGTGAAGGGAAAGGAAGTGGGGTCCATATGCGATCACAAATCGCAATCGGAGGGAAGGAGGGGATGCAACGTATAATGGAGTATTTGAAAATATGCAATGGTGTAATCACAATCAGGGATTGGAGGAAAGGGGAAGATGTTATTAGAATGAGGCCCTAAAAATTTTCGATGAGATTGACATAATGGAAATAGGGGTAAAGGATAAGCCAAAGGGATAATGGGGTGAAAGAAACAAATAAAAATGTTTCGGCGCTTTTACAAAGGGAAGAATGATTTTTACATTGAAAAATGGGGAAGGCCTTTATAAAATGAAATAAAATGAATTTTGAGTTTTGCAAAGGGAAAATGCCCCTTTATTATAAATGGGCCGAAGATTATATGGTGGGACCCGAAGGTTAATTGGAATCGGAAGTGAGAGGGGAGTGGAGGTAAAGTGTTAGTTGAAATCGTCGATTACGATGGAGCAATGGACTGTGGGTCATTCGATTGGATGGGCGGATCGACGGTCGGGATCTAATCGGGGGTGCGGAGTTCATTGCAATCAGAGAAATGGGGAGGGGTCAATCGAAGGGGATTGATTGATGATGTGATGACATATGGGCCATCGGATTGTTGATCAAATCAACGGTCGGGATTTAGTCGGGCGGGATTCAATCGGAGACATGCAATCAAATCAGAGTTTTTTACAAGGGCCAATCGGAATGCACAACAAGTATGGTGCGATTGTGATTGGAGGAGGGGTATTTATAATAAAAACTTTAAAACTTTATTATAAAGTTTAAGGGACATGAGGGGAAGAGGTTTATTAAATCACATCGGGGTTTCATGTGTTTAAAAGGTTTAACAATGCGATTATACCATCGGATAGGGGAAAAGGGGGTTTATAAAGGAAAACTTCGAACTTTTTATGAAATAAAATGTAGGAAGAAAATGGGAAAAGGGCAAGGGTTAGGCTATAGGGGACTTTTGTTTCATTTAGGCATAAATTTCAATCCAGGAGTTAGTTTTGAGAGTATAATATATTGTTGGAAAGCTCTTTTCGGGCTCTTTCTGATGGGCATATTTAGAACATGATTCTGGACTGAAAATGCTATGGAAAATGTCTCTTAAAGGTAGGGTGGTGACTTTGTGGAGATATCAGCTTCTGAAGTGTGACTTATTACATATGATGACATAAAATTACATAATAAAGGCAAAGTATCATGTTTTCACCTCAAAACATGGTTTTGAGGCGAAAATTACATCAAGCTGAATAAGATATTTCTTTGATCTTCCAAGATGCTATGAATTTGAGTTTATTAGACCTCCTCATGACCTTGCTGATATTTATTGACACTAGACTTATTAATTTGACCATGGTGAGACCTTAGAACCTAATGAGACCAACCCTATGACCTGATAACATGACTCACAGAGTGAAAGTGACTCATGACTAGAGATCATAGAAGGGAGAATCAACAAGTTTCGCATGAGGAAAAACTGGTGAAAAACCACTACCATCAATGAATCCATGACCTACTAGAATGGTGAAAATTTATGGTATGGGACTCCTAATATGCAAATGCAAAAGAGAAATTTTGATCACTAATGGCAGTATGACTAGACTGACACTAACACTACCCTAAGAGATGCACACAAGAGAAAGGAAACGTTTGTTTGATATCTAGAAAAGTGGGTCACATAGACACAACGATCGTTAAATAAATCAAAACACACGTTTAACAAGATAAGCACCAAAGCCAATGAAATAGTTCAATTTTCTTACTACATATACTGCAAACATACAAAGAATAGTCTTACAAAATTCATGATACATGCATGAAAATGTGTTCGCTCAGCAAGCTTCTGATTATTAGGTGAGAGATCCAAGTACACAATTACAATGGTGGGACACTAGCTCCAATAGTGGAACATTAAGTCACTTCTTACTTCTCCAAAGAATGTTCTTCTCTCTTATGTTAAGCTAGATAAGACAAGGCTAGTTCTCCAAAGATTAAGCCTCTAAAATCCATTTTCTTGAGTTATAAGGGTGTATTTATAACAGGAGGAATTACCTTTCATATCCTTGTGACTTTTCAACTTCCCTCATGAGTATTGGACTTCCAAGTGAATTTTGAACTTCTACAAGGCTCTTGAAATTTTCATAATGAGTCTTTATTCCACATGTGACTTTTCGTATTCCACATGTGACTCTTGGAATTCCACAAATTTTCAATTTGTAATTTTTTAAAAATATACAATTACACTCTACATGATGTGGAAAGACCCATTGACACATATGACAATGTGATGAAATTTGTACAAGCCATAACTTGGCAATGATGACATGGAACTTCATGATATTGTGGCATTTCCAAGTTTCTCTTCTTGTTGCTTTGGATTTGACTTCTTCATGATATATCTTTGTTGTTTATTCATTTCCACCCTCCAAAAGGGTCTAGGTGAATGTTGAAACCTTCTAAGTCAACTTATTTGTCTTGATCCAAGGCTCCTTTTTTTTTTCTTCATGATAGTTCTTTCTTTTCTCCTTCTTCACAAGTACTCTCTTGTAGTCTCTCTTACGAATATAAATTATATAAAATAAATGTAAAAATAATTAGTCAAGTAATCATTATACTAAATAATCATTAGATAAGTGAAAAGGATGTATAAATGACATGCCCAATCATGAAAGGATGTCTACCTAGTATATATGCAAGACCTCATTATAACATTGAATCATCACTTGCTTGTACATTTTATATATATTAATAAATTATTATTAAAAATACCTTTTGTGTATTTTTACATTATCAAAAAGCTACAATTCAGTTTCTTCAGTGGTATCAGAGCCATGTTGCAAAATATAACCATGTGATTCCTTGAACGTTGTTCAACGCATCGTTATGTCATTAAGTTTGCATCCTTCTCCAACTCCTTTGGTTCCACAATCTTCTGATAAACTATCTTAACAATCCAGCCATACTATTCAAAATGTTCACAAGGATGAAATGGCTTTGAATTCAGTTGTGGGACAATATGATAATAAAAAATCAAAGCACACTTTACTTAATACTCCTAACATGGATGCACCTTCAATTGAAATGGACATGACAAAGGACCTTAATAATGTAAAACAAGTGAAAACTTGGCCTTCTATCTCCATACATGCTCAAGATACAATCAAGAGGGGCATGGGTTCAATGGAAATTAACATGAAAAAGGATAATATTAAGGAATTGAAAAATACCCAATCTCATAACTTCAACCTTGTTCAAGGTGCTTTATAAAAGGAACTGGGTCCAGTGAAACATGATATGAAGGAAATAGCATTGATGAACGTTCTAAAATTAATGTGGGTTCTATCCAACATGACATGAGAGAGGCTCATAATGAACAGTTGATAAAAGAATCTAATACATTTCATTTTATAGTCTCTAACTCTGTTACAGAATTTTTTAACCAAGAAGGGGGTTCAATGAGACTGAATGAGGAAGAGGTTAATAAAGAAGACTTAGAGAAAGCAGTGTCTTCTACCTCTACTCTTGTCTCTAGCCCTGCACAGTATGTTGATAACCAAGATAGGTGCTCCACTGGACTTGCCAATGATGTCGAGCCTAACATTTCTTTTTGGCCTGATTTAAAAACCACTCAATTTGGGTAGTATGCAACATAGATTTCTTTGGAACGTTTGGTAGGGTAGTTAAAATCAATGAATCTAGATACCTTCAGAATGGTTGTAAAAACAATTGCAACAACAATTGAGGAAGATAATTTTTGCAAGGTTGATGAAATCCCTTCAATAGAGAAAGAAATATGGTTACAGAAGTGCTGTAGATTTTCTAATGTGCCAGAAGAATCCCACTGCAGAGATAATGACATATTAGAGCTTGTACAGGAGGAAATACTAGCAATCATAAATCAAATGAAAGAAATTCTTGATTTTTTGCCTTCAAGATTTCTAGAAATTAGTAGTAGTTCAATGGCCATGGAAAGTTTCAATTTGATGAACGATGATATTATAATCCATCGAATTATTACAGCTCTTTACAATTGTATATGGGTCCTCATTTTGAACATTTGGCCCATACTTATTGCAAATAGACTTCGACATTTGGTTAATGAAGCACCTTCATCACTAGGAAAATGCAATCTTTTGTTTAGCGTGATCTCTGGGTTCGAGACACCATGAGTGAAATGAAAGTTATTGATTGTGCCATCTGAGAAAAAAGGTTACCGCCCTTCCCTCAACTTGAATTTACCGTGTTTATGATTCCGCATTGGATGTCTGAAGAATCCCTTGACGGAAGCCCCCAACGTCAATTCTTTGTGGAACTCGTCAGACATAAATTTATTTTCTGGAATAACATTGATGGGGAGGTTCCCTTTTGTTACATACTAAATTTAGGCCACAACTCTGCTATGACCTTGTTGACTTTGGATACTTCCATAATAGTTATAGAAATCCATGATGAGTTTTTTCGGATTAGGAAAGCAACAGTTGGGAATCGGTTCCCATTCCAGAATACTTCAACAAATCCCATTCCAGTGTTTGAATTGAATTACGAAGTAAATATCATGCATTCAAATTTCAGAATAATTTATGAATTCAGGGACGCACTCAACAAAAAATAGTGGATGTTGAAGACAGATTTGTGCATCCACTAATGATTATTTGATTATGGTGTTTACGAGGAGCTACAATATTTCCATAGAAAGACGCGATGGTTAACAAATTTGTAGAAAACCTATCAACGAGATTCAATATGATCTTACAATGTGCTAAAAAAAGATACAAAATCCTTCTACAATTTGTGGAAACAAAACATGATCACACAATCACATAAACACGTAAGAGAAAGAGATAATCAATTGCACAAAACAAGATGTATCTTGGGAAATCATACTACCTAAAACCCTGCTATCTGTACATTGTATAAAGTCAATGATCATGAAATAATACAATGATTTCTCTCACAAGAGAACTCATTCACTCTGCCAACTGTCTCACACTCATCTAGGAAAAATCAGACAAATACTTAGCCAATTCTCTACATCTGCTCAACCTACCTTTATCACGCATTCCTCGAGGAATTAATCCCCTATTAAATAGGAAAATACCTTGCCTTGATTGTGCAATCATTCCTAGGCCTCCAACTGACTCTATAATTAACCTGTACAATTTTCTAATTATACAATTGATATTTATCTTCCCTTTAACCTCTGTCTCAACTGGGTATTCCTCATAAATGACATGCAACAACCATTTATAGTGAATTATCAGTTGAATGATTAATCACTCATTGTGAATTAAATCAAATTTAATTCATTGGAACTATCTCTAGCTCATCACTCAATTAGAGCTAGTTAAACTGATTTTAACTCAATTAATTGAGTTAACTAATTACAACTCATGCATAACTACAACTATACCCCCTTAAATAATGGAATCATTCTACATGCATATTTTTAGACCCTCAACTCAAATTTCCTAAGATAACTCAGTCATTCTGAGTTAGATAACTAATACAAGTTGTTATGAGATGAAATTACAATTTCTCTTATAACTTTTATTAAGGGAAAATTAAATCAGAAGCCTCGCTTTGGGGTGCCATTTCAACACTCCCTCTCAACAAGAAAGGTATTATCTACTACACCGATCCTATATCTATGGAATTTGAATTTTCTTCTTTCCAACACCTTTGTCAAAATGTTTGCATCATGCTCCTTCGTGGGAATGCACTCTAATGACATAATCCTCCTCTGAACACAATATCTGAGATGGTGATACTAGATATCAATATGTTGGACCTGTCATGGAATAATGTATTAACCGAGAGTTTGATGCAACTCTGGTTATCACAATGTATCACCGTCAGATCTATCTATTGAATAAAAAAACCAAAAAGTATCTTCCTCATCCAAATGGCCTCGCATGCTGCCTGACTGGCCACCATGTACTCTGCCTCTTCTCAACTAAATGTAGATGATAATTTTTCCTGTTTTATCAAGAAACTATTTTTGATCCTATGTTGAAGATGCCTCCTGATGTGCTCTTCTGGTTAGATTAACTCCATGTCTAATTTGCATCGGTGAAGCCTAGAAGCTTCACTCCCTTTGTCTTTATGTACCATAATCCATACTTTGTAGTTCCCCTAATATATGTCAACACATGCTTCCCTTCCTTCCAAAATATCTTGGTTGGCTTAACCATATCTTGGCTCAGCTGGTTAACTACATAGCATATGTCAGGTCATATTTTCACCAAATACATGAGTGAACCCACAAGCTGCATGTAAATAGTAGCATCCACTACTTCATCTGAAGTAGCATCCACTACTTCGTTTGAAGTAGCATCCTCCGTCCTCCAGTTTCCTACAAGAGGAGTCTCCATGGGTTTGCTACTCTCCATGTGGAACTTCCTCAGAATCTCCTTGGCATACTTTCCCTGAGATACAAATAGCTCCCCATCTCTTTTCCATATTTCCAATAAAAGGAAATAGTGCAAGAGCCCCATGTCCTTCATCTCAAATTCTATTGCAAGATCATCTTTGCAAGATTTTATGAGCCGTTCATCACATGTTAGTATTAGATCACCAGCATAAAGTCCAATAATCAAAAGCTTACCATCAACCACAATATGATATTGGTTCACTTCCGCTTCACTCTTGGTGAAGCCCAACTTGATGAAATAGTTGTCAATCCTGGTGTACCAAGCACAGGGTGCTTGCTTCAACCCATATAATGCTCTCTTGAGTATGCACACATGTGACTCATTGTCGAAGGTCTCAAAACCTTCTTGCTACTCAATGTACACTTTTTCCTCAATATATCCATTGAGAAAGGTTGTCTTTACATCCATATGATGTATCTTCCATCCCATTTGCGATGAGAGTGCAAGGATGGCTCTAATGGATGAGTACCTTGCGACCATTAGAGGAAAATTTAGCCTAAAAGTGCCCATGAAAATGTCACGTAATTTCCATGTCATAATATGTTAACTAGTCAAAATCCTTTAAATTAAAAAAGAGTTATATGTAAATATTTTGGAGGGAAAATCAGAAAATCTATTTTTTAATTGTATTTTTGGCTTATCTCCTTATATGTTTACTCAAATTTCAAATGTAGACACTCGTTGGATGAATAATTAAATTCCACATCCAAAAAGTACCAATTGTGCATACTTTTGAGAACACCAAAATTTATGAAAATTGAAGATACATCAAAAAATCGTGTTGAACACACATTTTTTTAATGTATCATCATTTTTTATCAATGTGGGTCTTCTCAAAAGTGTGAATTATGGGTACTCGTTGGATGTGAAATTTAACTTAGCATCCAATGAGTGCCTACACTTGAAATTTGAGTAAACCTATAAGGAGATAAGACAAAAATACAATTAAAAAAAAGTAGTTTTCTTCTTTTCCCTCCAAAATTATTAACTCTTATTTTATTATTTTAGCTATTATTTTAGTATTTTTCCTTAGGAGGCCACTTTTAGGCTGGAATTTCCTCTAATGTGGTACAAAAGTCTCATCATAGTCAATTCCCTCCACCTGAGAGAACCCTCTAGCAGCAAATCTAGCCTTATGTTTCTCTTCACTCCCATCTACCGTCAGCTTCACCTTGTAGACCCATATGGGCCCTACAACTGACTTCCCCAATAGTCTTGGGACAACTTCCCATGCATTTTTTCTGACAAGGGAGTCATACTCCTTAAAAGAGGATGGTTCTATATCAATACCTTCGCTCATAAGAGCCATGTACCTAATTTGCCGCTCTGGGAACCTTCTTTGCCTACACTATGATGTGGGTTCTGCCACATTCTCTCTCACATCCAACAATAATATGTCAGCCTCTCTGGTGCGCTTCCTTCCATATCTGGTGGATGGATTTGCATGAGTGGTTTCTACCACTCTCTTTTCCTTTTCTTGTGTCTTCTCCACATCCTAATATTTATCCTTTGGATCTCTCAACTGCATGCGATTCAAGCACCCTCTCAAGGGAAAATCACACAAATTTGTCTTTGTCAAACTTCACATCTCTTCTGACCACTGTTATTATATGTGCTAGAAATTACAACGATAGTTGTGAGTTGTATTAGTGTACCCCACAAATATCCCCAACTCCATTGTTGGCTCTAGCTTCTTCCTGCCATCTTTGGTCACATGGAAATAAAAAAATGAACCAAAAATTTTAAAATATGTAACATTCAGTTTCTTACCTGAAAAATCCTCCTTTGGTGTACTCATCCCAAGTATCCAATGAGGACTTTTGTTCTACACAAATATTGTTGTATTTCATTCTTCTGCCCAAAGATGCAACGATAGGCCATGATCATGCAACATAGCTTGTGATTCTCTCACAATAGTGTTGTTATTTCTTTCTGCAACCCCATTCTATTGTGGTTTATGTGATGCGATAAATTCTATTTGAATTGCTTCTGAGGCACAAAAGTTCTTGAATTCATTAGAGATGTACTCTCCACCATTTTCACT
Organism: Pinus albicaulis; assembly: GCA_034641835.2. Lineage (NCBI taxonomy): Eukaryota > Viridiplantae > Streptophyta > Pinopsida > Pinales > Pinaceae > Pinus > Pinus albicaulis. The sequence goes on along the minus strand of CM076569.1, from coordinate 669,007,103 downwards.
TCTCAGAGCCTTCACCTTCTTCCCTCTATCTTTCTCAACAAGTGCCTTGAACTCAAAAAACTTGGAGAACATATGATATTTCTTCTACATGAAGAAAATCCAACACTTTCTTTTGAAAAATCATCAACAAAAATCACATAATACCTATGCTTTGATTTGGAAGCGATTGAGAATGATCCACACACGTCTGAGTGAACTCTCTCAAAGATTTCCGCCACTTGGCTTTCCTTATCGTGAAAGGTGGCCTTTTTATACTTCCCATAATACAACATTTGCATGTGTCTCTCTACGCAAGTGTACCCTTTGGAAGCCCTATAGAAATTTGTTGCATGATACTCAAAGCGTCGTGGTGTAGATATCCCAACCTCTTATACCATAACTTATTGATGTATAAGATTTCCACCTTCTCTACTTTACTACTCAATGATGCGTAGTCATCTACATCAATTTTGTGTAGAGGTTTTTCACTCGAACCCTAATATATTTTGCCTATCCTGTGGCTTTGTGACGAAGGAATGCCTTTCCTTCAATGAAAATCACATCACATCCATGATCTTCCAACACATAAACATAAACCAAATTCCTCTTTAAACCAAGTACATGCATGGAATATTTTAGTATGAGGGGTTTAATTGACTCTCTCTGGAAAGTAGTTGTACCAATCTTGGTAGCACTATACCTCCCATCATCACCCATCTTGATTCACATTTGGAGATCCTTCTACTCCAAGCTTCTGAAGAATTATTTGTTTTCGTTCATGTGGAATGAGGCTCCACTATCATAATACCATAAAAATCCCATCATCGATGACACCATGCATGCAATGAGGGTGAAGTAAAACTCAAATTGTGAAGCCAATGCTTCACTGATTGCTCCTCCTGAGGCCTTCTTGGTGTTCTTCTTTTGTGGACAGTTTGTGCCATAGTTCCCATGCTCATGAAAATTTAAGCATTTCACCTTTGAAAAGTCTTGCTTCTTGCCTGCCTTGCTGGTCTCGGATTTGGTTCTTATCTATTTACACGGTGAGCCTAAAACCCCTAATTTTCCTACTCCCAAAACTCTTATGAATCATGATACACCTCTAATTTTAGAGGAGGAACCTAATATTCCTTTTGTTCCTTGTCCTCTTCCTTTTCCAGTCTCAGTGAGGGTGCCTCCCTTCAAATGATAATAAAGTTGGGAGATTTGATAATCAATTTCCCAATCCATCTTCTCATTCTCCTTTTTCTTGTCATTACTCATATTCAAGGGAGGAAATCCTAGAATGGCTCATGAAGCCTATGGTGAATAATAACTCCTCCACTCTCCAAGATGATGTTTTTATTCGTAACTTTAATCTCGAATATGATTCAGATTATTTTATCCTTTATCATATACATGTCATGACTCTATGTACCATGATCTACTTGATAAATATATTCCACCAACTAGTTTTTCACACTCTCTTGATTTTCAATTTGTTGTTCGAAATTGCGATTAGATACAATGTAGTCACATTACATAGGTAAAGGAGTAGGAAAGTGAAATTGCTTCCAATATTTTTTTTTTTTTTGAAAATCCTCCATGTCAAAACAATGCACTTCCATTCTTGGATGACAGTCAATCTGATAATCCCGGTTGTGAATCAGATGCAATCAGTTATTTCAATCAATCCGCAGTCTTTGGAAACAATGATTTTGATGAAGATGATTATGTTGATGTATGCAATGATGAATGTCCAAGCGCATAAACTAGTATTTCACTTTCTCGTGAATATTTTAAATATTTAGATATGGAATCTCCTTTGGTCAAAGAGAATGCTCTTGTTGAAACTGGCTCTTTATCCCACTATCCCTTGTGCCCCTCTATCTGTGATGCAAGTGCATGAGGTGAAGATATTCCATGCTCTCCAACTTCTTCACCGCATGAGTTAACTTCCTAGTCGACACAAGGCAGTGAGATTATCCATGATGAGGATGAACGTAATCAGAGCATTAAGTACTCTTTACTTACCTTATCATCTTTACGCTTGCATGAACATAAATCTCCAAACTAGATTGCTCATGGTATTCTCCTGTTTCATACATCTTCAAATCTGAAATCATATGAATATTTTAACTTGAGTAATCTGGTTTTTGAAGTTGAAAAAAAGAATCAATATCAGTGAAGGAAGCTGTCCTCACACCATGCGTGATCTGGTTCAATCTTTAGGATGGAAATTTACATTATTGGAAAGTTTTGGGACTTGCCAAGGAGGCGGGGCACTTCAAATTATGTTGATGGTTGTTTTAGAATATTGCAGCACTTGTAAGACCCCTGACTTAGCTCATATATTGTTTTCTTCACAAAAATATTCTTTCCTTAAGGTTTCATTCGATGTAAATTATTTTTTGAAACATATTTGGAATTATGGATATGATCTCTCGAATTTTCAAATTCAAGATGTTGTATCTTCATACAAGTCTCCTATATCAAACTTGGATTTGGAATGTGTATCTCCCATAGAATCATTGAATTATGAAGTTTGTTATCCTGAAGATCATATTTGGCCAAAGGAGTCATACCTGTCACACTCCTTTGGAAATCATTATCTCCTCATCCTTATTGCAAATATTATAGTGCTAATATTTTTGTTCGTCGCACCTAAAATCCTCTCGAGTGTCAGTGGATTATTTGATGAACCAAATTCTTCTTCACTTGTTTCACCCTGACTCGTTCATGTGTTTGTTATACTAGCATTCCTGTTCAATTCTCCTGATGGTTACGATGCCAGTACAGTGTGAAACCAGTCATAAAAAAATGGTTTGTTACACTCGTCACATGAGGAAGACAATTCTACTATGCAGAGAATTTCTGAAATCGCTCCAGTTGATTTACCTTTGTTAACTGCAAGATAGGGATCTGATGCTTTAATCATCTCATAGGATCATTATTCTGCTTTTGATGAATGTGATTTGTTTTATCATTTTCCCACCAGTATGTCCAATGACAGTTGTCTTACATCTTCTGATATTCATTTCTCAATATCTTACTATTCGTATTTTGGCCGAGTGGTTGAGGCACGTCAGCCTTTGCCGATGATTATTTCAGGTCCTCATTGTCTCGACATGACTTCTGAATACAACTAGATTTATATTCCTCCACAATATTCTCATTACAATCCCATGCCTCAAATTGAAAGTCAATATTTTCAAAAATTTCAGGGTTTTTAGCAGGATAATCATGAATTTTATGATCCAATCACTAATTGGTTGAGTAATATTACTTGGAAAGCTCCATTGCAATAAAAACAATTCATCTTTTACTCATGCTTGCTAAGCAGGATGACACAGAAGAAGTTGAATTCGCAAGAAGTCTTAGAGGTTTGTCTAATTTTGGTTTCCATCGAAGAGGTAAGAACGTGAATTGGATAAAATTATCAGTTGTGACACATCTTTTTTCCCATAGGAAAGACCTTCCTTCTGTTGTGAAAGTTATTCAAGCTCTCATATCTTTTCTCGCACACTACTTTTTATTTGTTGTAATCGATCGCATATTACTGATTGTAGTTCGGGGGGGACTACGGTGGCTACATTAGAAATTTCATTATACATGACCTCGACCTATTAGATGTTAGGTTAGGGGTAGGATTATATGCATATTAGTTTTCCTTAACTCACACTCATACCATGTTTTTCACTTTAATCTCTTTTGTCTTTTCTTACTTTTCTCTTGCATTATGCTTTGGCTTAGCTTCTTTTACTTGCCTTCTGGTTTTGTTTCCTTGTTGTGTGATGTCTTTCCCTTTGTTTTGTTTCTTTTGTTCACCTTCCTTATTATTTTTCTCCTTTTTTTCCTCATGTGAATAAGTTTTGTGCCTTGTTCATTTGTTGGTTTTTGAGATTGTGTGTGGCTGAAGTCTAAGGAGTCTTGTGACACTTCAAAATTTGGTTATCCTTTGGTCCATCTTCGTTGTGTTGGTTATGTCTTTTGTTCGATGAAGTTCTGATGGAAAATATGATCCATCCGTAAGGAAAGTTTCAAGAAAACCATGAACTCGTGTCTATCTGAGAAACCTTGTGCCTATATTTGAATATTCATTTTTCAAGCTTATCCAATCAGTAGAAAAGGATAAGGGGAAAATATAAACAAGAAAAAATAAAGAAGAGGTATCTATATACTTCTTTGAAGGAAAAACCTCTCTTTCTCTCAATAAGTTAGGATCCCTCTTACGCCCAAAATAAATAAGCGTCAATGCACAGTCCTCTTTGAAACAAATAAATAAAGGAAAAAAAAGAGAAAGGATTCCTACACATAGAGGTCAAGCAATCAAATCCTCCAGGGTACTATGCAGGCTTGATGGCAGCCAAGAAATGTTTTTTTTCCTATGTGACTCCATCAGGGTACTGTCTAGGCCTGCTGGAAGCGGAGAAACACCAGAGATGAAAAATTATACTATGAAAATATTAAACTCACAAGCTTCATTACCCTAACTTGTTTGAAAAATTGTGAATAAGATGAGTCTTTGTTGGGTTAAAATGAAATGGCATGACATGGACTTAGTCTATTCACGGGGTAAGTGGGGAAAGCAAATTTATCTACATGATGAATCAATACCCCCTGAAGAACCAAGGCTTTCCACAAAAGAAGTTAACCGAGATAGAGAAGCTGGAATTATATTAGTGTGTCTCCAAGTGTTGTAGTTGCTAAAACCCCCTCCAAATTTTTTTCCTATACAAAAATTTCAGAGCCTTCCTTATTCTTGTTCATCATTGTCACAAACTTTGAAGCTCATCTCATTCGTATTTTTACAGTGTTGTGATCCCTTTAGCAAGATAGGAAAAGTGTCATATTTTGGCATGTTGGCTATCGCATTGCATGTATGATATTTTTTTAATGGTTCCAAGAGGTCACCTTTGTGAAAATTAGTTGGTCTAACCCTGTAAGTACCTGTCGCATTCGTTTCCAAAGTTTTGAGCATTTTCGCACAAGTGTCGTCACGGTCGTCGTAAAGTGTACCTTTGTTGTCGCACTTTTCATTACTGTCTGTAATGTGGTCGCATAGAGGAAAGTAATTTTTTTGTATTTCATAGATGATATATATTGTTTGAGTAATCAAAATATTCTAAGTGTGTGGTCACAGTCAAATTTCATCACCGATCTCACCGATCCCACATTTAGTCATTTTTCGGAGAACTTCCCGACCAAGAAACTTAGCTTCACCTTGCCTCCCCTAAGTCGTACAATGTGCAGTCATATTATTTGATCTTCTTGGCACTGTGCGGTGCACGGTATTGGCCTCCCAAGACTGCTCCATTGTGCGGGTTTTGTCAAGGCTTGACCTTGACCTATAGAATTGCACAGTCACGGCCTCCAGCCCGGCTTGAACTGCGCACTTTGAAACTTAAAGATAAAATATCATCCCCCAAGCCTTAGAAATTTACAACATGTAGTCATCCAAGCCTCCTTGACATCCTAAAATATGCAGTAAGCTTTCCCAACTCTCATCCCTGCAACCTGTCCCGACTGACTCTGAAAATTTCGCAGTCATGTGCCCAACCCAACTTGAAGTGCACATTACATAGACTCAAGGCTTAAGGCTTCCCCATGCCTACCTAAAATATGAAACTTTGCAGTCACTAAGTCTCCTTTTCTAGCTTTTCACTTGTTTCAGGCTCAGTTCATGGACCAAAATGCATCATCTTAGGTTAGGGGTTTTTAGATTGATGCTGTCCCATCATGAATGAATTGCGGGAACAAGTACTCTATCGTGTTGTGATGGGATGATGAAGGAAGAGAAGGAAGAGGAAAGAATTCAAGAATACACTCTTGCAGTTGAACTCGAAAGATGATTGATCAAAGAAATCTAAAGGACATCAATTTGTGACCACCATCCAAGACATGAGATCATTAGAGACTCCTTCTCACCAAGGCATGCAAAGGAGAAAATAAATCTCTTTCATGAATACACTTAACTTATAGTAGCAGAAGTGGCTTAACATTTCCATATCATCAAGTATTCCATGTCAACAGTGTCAAGTCATGTCATGTCATGAGTGGTCATATGCCACATCACTATTGTGCATCATGTATATTATACTCAAAATGTATTGTAAAGTGGAATTCCAAAGGACAGACATGAATGTAAAGATTCATGTAAGTAAAGAAGTAATGGGAAGTAAAAAAATCATGAAGGTAGTCAAAGAGTCATTCTTGGTTATATATACACCCTCATTGTATGATAAAAGGAGTTTTTCACCATGGATCCACCAGTAGAGCATTAGAGAGATAAATCAATTCTTTGTGGAGTAGGGAGTGGCTCCATTGCTCCACTATTGGAGCTTGTCATGTTCATTGTACATATGTGTCTCGGAAATTTTACTTAATAACAGAAGCCTTCAAGGGCAACACATTATTCATGCATTACTTATGAATGTTTGTAATACTATTCTGCGGATGTTTGTATTTCATGCTTTCTTTCACATGTACTAAGATAGTTGAACTATTTCGGTTGTTTTAGTGCTTATATTGCTGAGAATGTGTTATAATGGTTGTAACTTTTGCCCCATCCTTGTGGACTATTTCGCATGATATTAGGTAGATCATTCTCAAATTTTTGTGTGCAATGATTGTCACATCCCTTGTGGAGTACTCCATTGGATGTTAGATGGAATCCTTCGATTCATGTGTGTCTCTTCCTAGGTGGTACTATTACCTCTCTCTTAGAGTTTATTTTTCCCCACAGTAGAATAACCTTGACACACATATGATTGAACACTCACCAAGAAGACCTCCTTTTCTTTTCCAAGGAGCATGTGCACCCCTCTCTCCTGATAGAGGTAAAGTCAAGGAAAATCTATAAGAATACATGACAAATTGGTCGATATTCCAGATGGGGCTCCTACTCCAAAATATGTGAGGTCTAATTGAGACTTCACATCAAGGAGACCCTTTGGTTGACGAATTTCTAGCACCCTCAAGAAAACCTTAAAAAAATACTTTAATAAATTTCCATAACCTCTATGATACTATCTTAGGATTTCCTAAATTTTGATTTAAAATATTCACATGTAAAATAATATATAAACTTAATGCATTAATATTAAAAAATAAAGGAATATGTATATACCTAATATATCATGTATTTTAACTTGAACAATGATAAAAAATCATACAAGATAACTTTATTCTCCATGGCCAATCTAGCTACTTGAGTCATATTACAATGGATTATAAAAAAGCTTTAAATAGACTTCATCACATAAAATACCATGGGCCACCAATACCTTGGGCTTGAAAACTATCTATGGTTTAACCTTGAAGTTACCTTCACCCCATCAATTACCATGGATAAATATCATGGTCCACCCAATCCCATGTGCTTGGGCTTGAAAACTATACTTCAAAATGTGTCCCTTTTGCTTGAGAATAGATAAATATGATGTATTATTTCTCTTTTCAACCGAAAATTAAGTTAATATGATTCTATAATATATGTGATGTGACTAATTATACCCAAAAATAATAATAGGATTTTAAAAAAGGTGAAATATGAGGTATTTAAATTATATAAAACATTCACCAACCTCAAAATATTATCTTAAAAATTCAACTTTTGACTATATTTTGTCCAAAAAAAACCTTGGCTTACCTTTAGGATGATCTATATGACAAAGTACTTGGATGTATTGTAAATCCTAACTGGTTCCTTGGGTCTTGACTCCTTCCTTGTGCCACTTCTTAAAATTCACCATATTATAATGTATTTTAACCATTATTTTCCTTTTCACCTCACACTTTAGGGTACATTTGTAATAACCTTGAATTACACCCTATGGATGGAGGACAAACCCTATCTCAACTTATCTCAGCGGGAAGGTGAGAATACACTTCACATAACCCTAGGAATACACTTCTCATAACCCTAGGAAGACAAAATTCATTACTCCATCAACTTAGTTGGATTTCTATTGAGTGGCCCATCACTCTACTCCATTGAACAATGGGAGTTGAAATTTCCTCCATCACTCTAAATGTTCTACAATAAAGTGTTAAAGGGTCCACAATCTACAAATTATTATTTCCCAAGGAGATCAATTCAACATAGGATGTGATGACTTACCTAAGGTTTAATTATTAATTCCTACCTAAGGTTTAATTATTAATTCCTAAAGCTAACCTACCTTGGCCCTAGGTGTCCAAATGCATCCAAGTAAGGAATTTCTATTAGAAGACTTAGTGAAGAATGATTGCACGAAAGGTAACATTTTGTAAGTGTTTCCATTCTCTTTAATGTGGTATTAATTATGATTTTTCCCCATATGTTTGTTATGTTGAATGCTTTCATTTGGAATTGAATTAAATTGGATAATTCTATTTAGATTTATTAATCCATCTATATCATCTTTGTTTGGATGAGTATATTTGGGTTCTTTAGAAGTGATGTGTGTAGGATACATGTGGGATATGTAGGAGCTTGGGTATGAGTTGTTAAATTTGTTTTCCCAATGTTTCATTTCGCTATAATTTAAGTATGGTGAGTCGTAAGCTCATATAAAAACTTGCATGTACAGAGTTGTTATAGTTATCTTTATCTGACAATGGACTTCCTCCATTGCAATATAATGGAAGTTTTTTTATGTACAACATTTTCACTAGTTTTATTTATTTTTATTTTTTTTATATATAATGGAAGTTTTTTTAATGTACGTTTACACAATGGGCTTCCTCCATTGATATAGAACGTGAATGTCCACGGTGGTAGAAGAGTGTGGAGATTGTCAAGGGTTTCGAGGCATTTTTCAACAAATTTACTAATTTCCATAAATTTTGAAGACTCCATTCTAATTTGAAAATGTTTTTCCATAACCGATTTGTCCGTTGTTCTAATTTTCCCACAAGTTTTGGATTTAAAGCAGTAATGCTTAAGGGAGAAAGACCCCTTATAAAAATTTTGAAGGTTTTGGAGCACATTTTATTATTGATAATTATTTTATTGAATTTAAAAAAATGAAAAAGAGAAAAAGCGTATGTTAAAATAAAAAGGGTTTATTTTTCCCTCATTTTTTAAATATATATATATTTTTTTTAATTTTGGGAAAAAGTTTTTTGAATTTTTTTATGGAAGAAAAAGAGATTTGCCTGTTCTCTTGTAGTAAACATGGGTTATGAAATGCTTCTCGATTGGTTGGATGGATCTGACTTGCGTCATTATTTGAAGTATAAGGTTATTGTTGTTGTCATCATCATCATCATCATTGTTCTTTTGTAACCATGTTTTTTTTTGTAATTAGTGGAAATAAATTTGTCAATTTGATTTTTTCAAGATGGGTAAAAGGTTGCAGAAGCTTTGTGAGAAGAATGCAATAGATGAACCTTGTAAAGAATTCATTCACTTACAATGAGTGGTAGTTGTTTTGAAAACAGAGAATGTAACTCTTAAATACAAGTTGCAAATTTTCAGTAGCTGACAAAATCCAGAAAGTTGACCATCTCGAATCATCCATAGGAAAATATCTCCAGATGCTTGCAAATGAATTTCAAGAGAAGATTGATCTCCTTGATGAATTTCAGGAGGAAGTTGGGTCTTTTTTTTACTCAAATTTGAAGAAGCAACTAGAAGACCAAAATAATCAACACATTTTGGAGATTGATTGTTTAAAAGAAAAAATGTTGGAACAACATCAACTTTTGTTACAAAAATTAACTGAGAAGGACGAGGTCATTCATAAGCTACAAGAGTCTAAGCGACAAATTGAATTGGAGGTTAGTCGTCTTCAGAAATTTGAGATGGAGACAATTGATGTTAAGATGCCAAACTCTACTTCTTCCACACTTGATGGTGTTGAATTTCAGACGGCTTATGCAGATGATCATGACACATCGCATGCCTTTATCACACCTAGTTTGAAAATCATACTACTCGTATTGGATCCCGATAGCTAAGCAAAATGGGATATACTAGAGGAAGACTTGGGAATAATGGGCAGGGAATTGTTGCTCCTATTAACCCTATAGTGCAAACATCAAGAGAAGGTCTTGGATATGATATTTTTATTGCCTCATTACCTACATCCAATTGTGAAGTGCTTGAAGAAAATGCTCTTGTTGATTATGATAAACATATTGATGACATGGCTGCTAATGTCATTCAATATGAAAATTTTGTGGCACCCAAATTTGAATCTGAAAAAATAAATATTGAGGCATCTCGACATCCTCATCAAAGGAAATCATCCAGGGAACAACTTTATTGGTCAATTAGTAGTCCAACATTCATATCGTTACAGAAGACATGTGAGAGAATGAATCGTAGACCAGTGACGACCATCAAGATCATTTTTGGATGGGTCAATAGATGGTCATGACATCATTTCAACCAATGTTTGAATACTTCTTATCATCATGTTGCATCAATTTCTCATTGTTGATTGATCCCTTGGTTGTGTTTCATGGAGGGAAATTTGCTAACAATGGAGACTGTTGATTCTCACTCCTTCTCTAGTTGTGTTTTAGGGGGGGCAGTTAGATGGTGACTATTGTAGCCGCTACAACACCACCCAAAATTTTGGGTATATTTAAAATTTCGGGTTCCCCCTCTGCTCGCCTAGGCGTTAAAGTCTTTCACCTGACTTGCAGTCAACGACATCCCGTCGACCTATCTCTAACCCCTCACGATTTGTCTCACCACCATGACTTGATGTTGTCGCTGCAATCACGCCATATGTGGGAGGGATCATCTAGCATACGCTCGAACATTCTTACCGCAGTCGCGCCATGTGTAATGAGATTGCCATGCATATGTTTGAACGAGAACCTTATGTGTATTGACGAGTAAAAGCCCTCTTGCTGTAGGTCATTAAGCATATTGTTTGAATGCTTCTCTTAAGCTTGTTAGTTTCATGTGTTTTATCTGTGGTTATCATTATGGAAGAGTAATTGTGATCTTGTAATATCCCACGCAGGTTGACCCCACGGGTGACAAAATCCTCAGTCATGTCACGACATCAAGGGAAATAAAATTGGGCTCAACGACGAGGCCAAAGTTGTGGAACAAGGGAGGAGGAGGAGCAAGTGACCAGTACTGTTAAAAGGAAGATTGTGTGATGCACGTTGATCAGAAAGAGAACCTTTTATGTCACTGATGCAAGGGCTCCCTTCACTAGTGCGCACTAGATACTTAAAATGCTCCATTTGGAAATGTCCAAATACTGCACCATACCATCTAAATGTCAAGCGGTGCACAACGGAACATATGTCTCCACTTCGACAAGTCTAGACTGAATTATAGCCTGATGAACGAAGTAGACTCAGAGGGTTTCCCTACGGAATGACAATCTCATTCAAGGCGTGCTCGTGCCAGACAGCAGTGCGAAAGCATACGTGGTTCTGTGGCAAGCCAACGACAAGGTTTCAAATATGTGAGAGCACCCTTTGGAAGCAACATTTATGGATTAATTATGCTGCAAGGAGTACAACGTGGAGCAATGAAATGGCCTTAAAACCCTAGTCTCCTTTGCTCTTTCATATCCATAAAGTTTGGCTATATGGGACCATATGAGATGGAGAATGTCAGATTAAACCTAAAAGGTCATGTTTAAATGCATACACCTTTTTTAGCTAGGCGCATTGATGCATATGCAAAGAGAGCCTCCAGAACCACGAGATAGAAAGGGTTCATATCAAAAGAGGCATTAATGTGGCTTGAGAAGCATCTTTCAAAACAAGCAGCCTTCGCATTATGAGGTAAAGCAAATATTCAAATTAAAACTAGGCTCGAAGCACATGGTTTTAAAACCATAAGTTATCTTGGAGCAAAACTCATGATAACATTATAAAGGGCGCAAGGTGATGTTGTATATATTAATTGCAAAGCGCAAAACCATGTGGGTTCCAAAACATGTAAAATGGTGGAGTTTGGACTGATGGTAAAGCAACGTTGAGCAGATACATTATGGTCGAAACCTATGTATCAAACATGGCAGCCAATGTTATAAGTACTATGGCACAAATAGTTTAATCACTGGAAAACTTGTGAGTCCCAGTAATCACTATTATATTTGGTATTTGTTAATTCTGGTTATCAGTAATTGCAGGTGGATTCTAATGACATGCCACGTATTAAAATTCATAATTCACATAACCTCACTACGTAAAAAAGCAGCCCCACATGACACACGTTGTAGCACGGTTTCCTTCATATGATGAGCTGCACGGATAAATTTCGTATAAATTATGGTTGTGAATGATGCGGTCTATTCCATGTGGGGCAAGTAATATATAGGTCAACATTACGTTGAAACCCGGCGAAAGACCATATGAAGACACGTTGCATGTAATCATACGTTTCATGGAGTCATATTTGCGTGGCATGAAGCCAAATGTAAATACATAGTGGTCAAGCTTTACGGTGATAGAGTTCGAACCACGGTAGAATGTTTGGAGTGAAACAATAATGGCCAGCGTTGTAACGACCATTGAGCAGTTTTAATCAAAGAATTGCGGGAATATATGAATACATCAGCGCAATTTTCTGCCTATGGTAAATATTGGGAGCAGATATATATGTATATATTCAATATTCCAACGGCATTGCATGGATTCAAACGTAGCATATTCGCGTTGCATGGAGCGGTCAACCTTACATTTGAAACCCAACGCCAAACATCCATGGACACGTTGCACGAATTTAAATGTTCGATGGTACGATTGATGGCAACTTTACGTTCAAAGCATGAAGCAAAAAGTTTTAAACAAACCTATAGTGGCCAGGATTGTAACGACCATCAAACAGTTTGATCAGAAGAATTGCAGGATTATATGGAAACATCAGCGCGATTTTCACCCTATTTTAAAAGTCAGAGCCGATATACATACGTTCGATAGTCTAAAGACGTGGCCACGTGGCATGTATCCCAACATTCGTTGGCAGATGTTTCAACCATAATGAAACGTTGGAGCAAGGTATATACGTAGTGGTCAAAGGCTATGTTTGAACAGGGAGCAGGATATTTTAATAAACATGCGGTAGCAACCATGGTGCGTTGATAATGGATGAAATCTTCCACGTGTCTGTCCCAAGTCTGCATGGAAACCGTTGTATATACCGCGCATAATTCATGCGCTGCAACTAAAGGCACAGACAGAAAAGCCAGCGCCATAAAAGGCATGCTGCGCTACTTTCAGAAGAATGAATAAAATCTGATTTTGCAGCCCCGACAGCGATTTTCTGGGAGAGAATATTTCTGCAAATAACCTGCGCTAGTCCCATTTAGAAAGATGCTATCAATATTTCCATTACTGACCACATCGAGCTGTCTCCACTCTGTCCAAAAGCGCTGGAAAAAACTGGATCATCACATCACACGCAGATTCATTCAGTACATTTTCTATTGCAGGCTCACGAAGGAATGAGCTGCTCGCCATGGGAACATAATGTCTATAATCCAGCGTTGTACTAGCAAGAGCCACAGTAAAAGAGATAGGTCGACACGTAGTTCTGCATGGAGATGGTGTTGCGACTATAACGCATCATTGAATAGAGAAACGAAGATGGAGCACTTAGACGTGCAGTTGATTTCCACAACAGGAGCTAAAAGTCTGGCATGCAGTGATAACGCTCGCCCTGGCTGACATTCAGTGCAAGAAAAGGGTCGAATCCCTTCACTTCTGGTTGCGTTAGCATGGAAAAAAAAACTTCTGATAAAATATGCGCCCTCTACAGTGCGCTGCGTCCAGCACAACCTCCATGACCTGTGAGTCCGAAATGCCTTCAACTGTGTCTCCAAGGCGCCCACGAGGTTATGAATACAACCCATTTATGCTGAAGGTCAGAGCTGGGTTACAGTTACACGTAATTTGCAGGCCTTACCAGCAGCCCAAGGAATTATTTATAGTGAAGGCGTTGCCTTAAAGCGAGTTTCTGTGTGTGGCTAATATTTGCAACTATTCCGAATTCATGGCTACGTTTGGGTTTTCCGTAGCCTCGTCCCAAGAGTATCATGAGCGCACCTCAAGGATTGGAAAATGTATTGTTAGTGCATATCATAATGCATGTCCTGGCAGGCATACAGAGCATGTTGCCCAAGCCGACACTGCCCATCAATTGAGTCTGCATTTCAAGCTCGGTCTACAACCATACTAAGTTGCATTTGCAGTAGTCGAAGAGGCGTAGGAAGAGCGTGCACCATTCACTCCGATGACATAGTGACACAGTGTCTGACCATACAGGGGTCCAATTAATTTTTCTATGATAAAGTTATCGTGTTTTTCATTCCTTAACATGTGTAGATATATATACCTATGGCTGATTTAAATCTGCTTATTTGCAGGTTATATGAGAAGATGCTGGAGCAGCTATGTCGACCCAAATTGAAAAAACTGCTAGCTCTCTCCGAAGGATGCAGATCTGGGTTTCAGATCAAAATCAAAACCTCGTGCTATGCGAATACTCAGTATCTTTCTCGAAACAGAAACCATTCTACCCACTTATCATCACATGCAAATTTCCTTAGCGCGGAGATGACACGACCAGCAAATAGCAGCTGTCGTTTCATGACGAAGGCTAAGGCTAGCCCCAAGAGAACAAGGTCATGAGATCTCTGAAAGAAAAGACAAAAGGAACTCACTGATCTGCCCAAGGTCGCAGGTCGTACATCTTCGATTTTTTTCGCCATTGCGACCCTCCGACCCAGCGACCTAGTCGCAAGGTCGCAAGGTCGCATTTCTTTGGTTGTCCTCCCTTTTGCGAGCCCGCGACTCAGCGACTTAGTCGCAAGGTTGCAAGGTCGCACCTCTTCGGTTTTTTCGCCTTTTACGACCCTGCGACCCAGCGACCTAGTCGCAAGGTCGCAAGGTCGCATCTCTTTGTTTTTTCTGCCTTTTGCGACCCCGCGACCTAGCGACCTAGTCGTAAGGTCGCAAGGTCGCATCTCTATGTTTTTTCTGCTGTTGATGAGGTAAATCCCCTCTGCGGACAGAGGCGATCCCTACTAGCCCAGCAGGGGTCTAGCAACAAACAAACAATGCTATGACGCAAGCTCCTAGTTACGAATGAAAGACTTGGGATAAGCGCCTACCTGGATTCCAACGCTAGATCTGAAGAAGAAGATGTCCCCGTCCTTCAGCCCTGGCAGATCACAATCCTTCCACGATCTCCATGGATGAACACCTGCACACAGAAGAAACGAACAGATACATGCATAGGAACCAACATACGTAACTAAACATCGGTCAGAAAAGATATTACTTGCATTAACATGATAGAAAAAGGAGTGGAACCATAATCATAGTCATCTATTAAAGTGATAAACGAATAGAAGTTACAACCAAGTTCTGACGTCGCAGCTTCCTTCGAACGGGTCTCAGGTTGTCCACGTCTCGCAAAGCTCGCCAAGGAAAGGGAAACCTCTCCAGAGTCTCGTAACAATGGTCTCCTCGCTTGAATGGGCCTTAAGGGAAAGAAGGGATTCTTTACAGCACGAAGGCACTTGGGAATAGGGAGATGCAAAGCTTCAGCACTTCAAGACTATCAGCCTTTCGGCCCCTTCATCGTGGATGAAGGCTATATTTATAGAGGAGAGGAAGAGGTTGGGATCCCTACAATAGTGGAAGGGACGCCTCCTTTGGAGGTTCCCCATAAGGTGGAAACAAGAGGCCAAAGGAGGAAGGCCGTGGTTGTCCAGGCGAAACCCACTCCACATTGACTCATCCGAGTTGTTGTAATCGAAACTTGCGCCTCTTTTTAAACTTCCTCCATGAGTGGCGCGGGTACAACAACGGGACGGAGCGCCAATTGGCGCGGAGCTCGGTGTTAATTTTCCCCATTGGCGCGAGTACATAACGGGCTACCGGCGCTGATGCAAAAAACGAGGTGTTTTTAGGGAATTACGCTCGGGGAAATGATAAACGAGAATGTTGTCCTCATGAAGGATACGATGAAAGTATTTTCAGTGCATGACAGTGTTCACAGGTCACATTATGGGTCCTCCATTGTGCGGGACGGGGAATGTTAGGGACGGTGACAAATTACTGTGTAACAGATGCCCCCTAAAGCATGAGGCCCGAGAGAGAGAGGGGTGAAATGCTTTACGAGAACATGTCCAACTGAAGGCCCGCCGTCGGAAAACCTGCACAGACAGATACAACTGATATCTCAAGTACATGATGTATATGTGGTATGGACGCAGCCATCCGAAACAGAGAATACTATAATCCGGATCCAGGGTATGGACGCAGCCATCCAACTAGGATCAAACCAATAGACTCAGGTATGGTCGCAGCCATCCAATCAGTGAGTCATGTACATAATGATAATAATCCACAATCGCAGCCTGGATTACAACAGACACAATCCAGGGTCTTGCGCTCCATCTCGACCCAAACAAGTACAAGTTCGAACATGTGAATATGTGAGCTGATGTCGAACATGCAAGAACATCGTCTGATTACCAGCCAATGATGAAAGCTGTTAACAGACGCGAGAGAAACCACCAATAATGACAATGGTCCTCAAGGTACTACAGGTACAATCTACGGCGTGTGAATAAATGAGTTGATGTCGAACACCCGCAGAATCACTCGATCGGAGGTCAATGATGTAAACCTCTCGTCGAATGCGACGAACCTGCCATTGAGGCATGCAGGCTCCAAGGTACCACAAGGAGTCTCTAGACCAACTTCCTGGATAATGAGTTGAAGCCGACAGGAAGTGACCTTGATCGAAGGTGGGCCATAATGATTCCCACATCATCGACACGAGACAGAGAAACATGATGTTTTTGTTGTGAATCAGGGTCGTATGAGAAACAGAGGAAGGTTGATATTTGCAGAGGCCAACTTCTCTTGAACATATGAACGGCACGACAATGGACTTGGCAGTATTTGACATCAACGGATCAAAGGTCATGGCGACGAGGCGGTGAACAGATGAGAGGTCAAAAGAGATTACCCAAACCCATGGAAGCAAAGTGAAGCAGCGAGATGAGATGTCCCCAACCCGACACGAATGCAGACAAGTGCCATGTTCAAGAGCGACATACTGCCAATGACAACGACGATGGTTCCATTTTTCCCCACCATCTTGGTGAGTACCTCTTTATTTTTACACAAGCTTGAAGAGGATACCATATGCTTGTCATATAAGTCCACCCTTTGGGCGAATCCATCCTAGTACATTTAACGAGCCCTAGGAAGGAGCGACTCGAATAACGTCATTTCGACTGGATCCGATGTCATCAGGGTTTAACGAGTCTGACAAAGGAAGAACTCGGCGTCTTTTCATGTTTAGAGAGTTTGAAAAGATAGCGGAAAAGAAAACTCCACAAGTCCCTTTTCGTAAATAGTTCCCCAGATCCGAAAAGGTAGAAAACAATATCCGGGAAAACCTCCTAGTCGCGATAGGCTAGGGTATTCCTTTTTCGTAATCGATCCATCCCAGCCCGAAAAAGGGTTAAACTTATACTAGGTGAATGTCGATTCGTGTCCATTTTAACGAGATCGAAACGACAAGGGCCTCGGCAATCTTTTCATGTTTAGAGAGTCAGAAAAGAGCTGAAAGATGACTCCTCCTGGAGGATCGAGTGGTATAAAGGGTAGCAACTGGTTCCGGTAATGGTGGAACTACTCTGAACAAATAAAGGTCGAGAGGCTGGCTAACAAGACCACTCATAGCAGCGGTTCCTCAGGAAAGGGTAAAACAACCAAGTGAAGGCATATGATCGGCCAAGCAGATAGCCGATGGGCAAGAAAACCAGGCTTGAACCACGTGAAATAGAGGTGATCTAAGATGACAATCACAAAGGGTCCAAATGAGAATGGTTTCATTTTTACACAAGCTTGAAATCAGGAAACTCTGCTTGAAGTTGGTTTCATTTTTACACAAACTTGAAACAAAGATAAACTATGCTTGAAACCAGTTTCATTTTTACACAAGCTTGAAACGGAAACAAACTATGCTTGAAAAATTAAGCATGCCCCCAGCCATGGTGACTCAATTCGAGGTACATGCCCCCCAAGCTTCAGTCCATATGGAAGGAAGATGGAGTGAAGGTTCAAATTGCGAGATCAAGAGAAAGACTCGACTGGGATTTTACGAGATCTAAACAAAGACTTGAATTGAACGGGAACGTGTTTCATTATTTTAACGAGGTTGACACATTAAAAGAACTATCCTCAAACACCTTGTTTCATGGTTTAGGGAGCTTGACACAAGACCAGGAACTGTGCTCCGACAACCTTGTTTCATTTTTTAAGGAGCTTGACACAAGACAAGGAACTCTGCTCCGACAAACCTTGTTTCATCTTTTAAGGAGCTTGACACAAGACAAGAAACTCTGCTCCGACAACCTGGTTTTATTTTTTAAAGAGCTTGACCCATGGAGGAAACTGTGCTCTAACCGACTTAGATCAAAATGAATAAGAAGGCGGTGCTTCCAAGAGTTCCACTCCTGATGGAAGGGAAACATCCTGGAAGTCAGGACCCAATGCCCCCAGCACATTATGCACAACAGCATCATCACTGAGCACAGGCACGGGGTAGGTAGCCACGTAGTTGACCTGCGGTGGGGCAGATACAACGGGTGGATAGAAACCAGGAGGGGGTGATGGTGGACCCGATGCCACATTAGGACCAAAGAATGCAAGCTGATCAATGGTCACAATCCTTCCTTCATGTGGAAAACAGACCACACAAAAGAGGGAGGAGACGAGCGCTCCCATGGCATAGGTGTAATCGCGCCCCAAAAGCAGATTGAAATCCAAGGGGCCTGGAACAACCATCACATCCATATGGACGGTTTTACCTCCCAAAGTAACAGGTAACCTTGGGAGGATCCCCAACGGTTGACTCGTTCTTCTGTTAAAGGCCAACAGATTCTGTGTAACAGGTGCAAGCGGTGGCGAACCGAAAGCTTCCCAAGTAGTTGAGGATAAAACACTAACAGATGCACCTTCATCTATAATGGTGCTGGGTACAACCAGACCAAAAGCCTGTACTGTGATCTCGAAAGGCACATAAGATGGAAGGCGGTATCCTGCAAATCGGCTCCAATCGAAGGAAGCGACCAAACTACTTGGAGGGGCTACCATCGAACCAAGATGGTCTTCCCCTGGTGTTACGGAAGAAGAAGGAGCATCTTCCACGACCTCCATCTCGAAGGTGGGGAGAGAATCCTCTGAGACCTCCATCACGGGAGGTGGAGGAGCAACTTCTTGAGGTACAGGGACAGGAGAATCTCTCTCCAAGTCTGAAGAATCTGAAGAAACCAGAAGAACATGAGGGTTATGGGGTCCACTCTCAACAGAAAAGACCTGGTGCACCGCAGATGGGGCCAGTTCAACCGATCCCACGACCAATGGTTGGTCGGGAACGAATTCCTGAATCTGAATTTTTGGAGGAGTGGGATCGACCAAGGATGACCCTTGACCAATCACGGCATCAGCCGGTGGAAGACTCAAAGAAAGCTGTTTATAACCAGCCGGGAGGCGTGGTGTAGAAACAGTCAGGTTGTCCAAGACTCGCTTGGCTTCATCCACATAAGGACAAAGGTGAATAGCATGGTGCCCTTCACACAACTTACAGGGATTGGTGATCTTACCCTGCTTCTTAGGAGCCTTACCAGTGCCCCCAACCTGACTCCTGGAAGCCAAAGACAACGGTGGGTGACCGTTGGACCATACTTCGAGTACCTTGGGAATGCCAGGGCAGTCTCGAAGAAGATGGTCTCCCGTGCACAACATGCAGGGGAACTTGACTTTCCGAGGAGGGGTGGAAGGGTTATCAAGAGGAGACGTTTCAGGAGCAATAGCAGCACTTTTAATCTCTCGCTTATCAGACTTCTTCTTCTTTGTCTTCTTCTTCTTCTTCTTAGCCACCTGGTTACTCGAATCCAGGCTTTCACCAGGCGAAGTAGAAGATGAGGACGCAGAAACAGGCGAAGAAGGGGAGGGGCCCACCTTGGAATCAACATGATGTTGTTCCGTCGGAGGAACTGATTGAACAGTAGTGGAGACATTCGGAACTACAGAGGTTGAGAACAACCAAACAGGCAACCCAATCGTTAATCCAGGAAGGGACAACGTCGCCATGTAAGGAGCACCAACATTTCCAAAAGGAGGAAAATGACCAGGATTCCCTTCTGAGGGGATTCCTTGGTTGGTGAACTCTGAAAAAGTTGCCATCAAACTCAAAACCACACACGGGCTGAAAACGAGTTAAGACACACGATCAAACGGTCAACAAGCAATGTTTAAACGGGTGTGTAATCGTGGGCGATTGATTTTACCACATTGGAAAATAAGAAATTCTACCGTTTCATATTTTAAGAGTCGAGAAACGATAAAAAGATGACTCTATCTCTTTCAGAGTTGATACAAGCGTGAAAGGACAAGCGCTTGACGGTCTTTCAAGTTTAAGGAGTCAGAAAAGACCAAATGACTGCTCAGGAAAAAACTAGGCACAAAGGGTGTACCAAATATCCGTGAACTGCAATATACACCTTGGTTTCAAATAATGAAACAGAAATCGACCAAGGACTTTCCGTACGTGCAGGTAGTCTCCCCGAATGCTGTGTTCGGTGTATCACGGGTATAGGGCGACAGACTCGGCTTCCTGTGGATAAAGGATTGAAAACCTATGGGGGTCTCCCTTTATATACGCGACGGTACGGGGAGCACAAGTCCGTACTAGCGCTGTCTAAAGCCAACAGGCGAACGACAGCTGCTAGGTTTAACGACGCTGGAACACGTCTCTAGCCTAGACCTTCTAAATATGTTTCGTTAAGTTCCAATGTTGTCTTAGGTTAATTGAATAAATTTTACAGTTGATCTTCAATTAAGTTTCAATTTCCAGGCCCTACCGTATGTAGTGTCTCAAAAGACTCCTAAATGCAAAACTATATGAGAAAAGAAAACTTTTTAATTCGATGAATGCTATCTAGTTAAAGGAAGAGCTTCAAACAATGATGCAACAAACAGCAAAACTGAAAACGAAACTTTTCCAAACTAGATGACTTTCACTATCCAAAAGTATTCTAAACATTCAACGATGCGAATAATGCAATGTAATCTATGCAAAATTCTTTTTTCCGAAAACTATGCAATTGTAATCTATGCACAATTTCCTTTTTCTTTTCAAATAATACGAATGCACTCAATGCATTTTTCGATGAAATGAGAATCTACTTAATGCATACTTTTAACAAAAGAGAATGCACTCAAAGCGATTTTTAGTTTTCAATCACTAAACAATGTGATCTAAGTCCAATGATGAATCTCAAAAACACTTTTCGATGCAATGTGATCTAATGCATTTAAACGAAAAGGAAACTATGAGACGAAAACTAAAAGAACGCAAATCTTCTTAATGAAGGATGAAAGCAAAAGGGATGCAAACAAACACTAAGAATGCAATCGTTGTTTCAAAATACTTTGTGACAAAATCCCTCGAAAGTTGACAAGACATATGCGGTCAAGCACAAAAAGGACTTCCAAAGCAAGAGATCAAAACAAGGCATTCATTCCCTTTTACATCAAACAATCATAGAAAGAAGACATTCCAAATAATGAGCAATGTAATCTATGCTCATACAGAGGAAATACCCGAAGGGAAAGACGCACTGTTGAAGGATTAAGGGAAAAAAACTCAATTTTCATACACCCTGAAAGTGGCCCGACTTGTACATTGACAACTGGCGCCACCTGGCGCGACTTTTACTTGAAAACTAGCGCCAATGGCCAAGTGGCGCGGGTTGCTAACTGACAACAAGTGCCACTGCCTGAAAATGAAAAAACAAAGAATTTCACCCAACCAAGACCAGACTTCCCACTTCAAGCTGAATCTAAAACAAACCCAGAAGCAAAGTACTGACCAAAAGAAGCTTCCGAACAAGGGTAACCCTACCACCTACAGGAAATGGCGCGACTGTCTGGCTGTAATCCGCGCCAGACAGGGGATGGCGCGAGTGATAAACTAACAACCTGCGCCAACTGGCGCGACTGTCAGGGCTAAACTCGCGCCAATAAAGCCAACTATGAAAAGGTGAAAATTTGGAAAAGCAGAGGTCAGATCTGATCCTCTGGGGGCTGAACCAAAAGCCAAAACACAAAAAGAACCCAACCCAGAAGGTTCATCAAGCAAGGAAAAACGATCAAAGCGAAACAACATAAACGAGACAATGAAGACTGGACGATCTCCCCAGCGGAGTCGCCAATTTGTTGAGGAGGTAAATCCCCTCTGCGGACAGAGGCGATCCCTACTAGCCCAGCAGGGGTCTAGCAACAAACAAACAATGCTATGACGCAAGCTCCTAGTTACGAAATGAAAGACTTGGGATAAGAGCCTACCTGGATTCCAACGCTAGATCTGAAGAAGAAGATGCCCCCGTCCTTCAGCCCTGGCAGATCACAATCCTTCCACGATCTCCGTGGACGAACACCTGCACACAGAAGAGATGAACAGATACATGCATAGGAACCAGCATACGTAACTAAATATCGGTCAGAAAAGATATTACTCGCATTAACATGATTGCAAAAGGAGTGGAACCATAATCATAGTCATCTATTAAAGTGATAAACGAATAGAAGTTACAACCGAGTTCTGACGTCGCAGCCTCCTTCGTACGGGTCTCCCGTTGTCCACGTCTCGCAAAGCTCGCCAAGGAAAGGGAAACCTCTCCAGAGTCTCGTAACAATGATCTCCTTGCTTAATGGGCCTTAAGGGAAAGAAGGGATTCTTTACAGCACAAAGGCACTTGGGAATAGGGAGATGCAAAGCTTCAGCACTTCAAGACTATCAACCTTTCAGCCCCTTCATCAATGGATGAAGGCTATATTTATAGAGGAGAGGAGGAGGTTGGGATCCCTACAATAGTGGAAGGGAGGCCTTATCCTTTGGGAGGTTCCCCATAAGGTGGAAACAAGAGGCCAAAGGAGGAAGGCCGTGGTTATTCAGGCGAAACCACTCCTGATGACTCATCCACGAAGTTGTTGTAATCAAAACTTCGCCTCTTTTTTAAAAAACTTTCCAAAAGCAGAGTGGCGCGGGTGCAACACTGGGACAGAGCGCCAATTGGCGCGGGCTCAGTGTTAATTTTCCCCCATTGGCGCGAGTACATAACGGGCTACCAGCGCCAAGGCAAAAACAGGTGTTTTTAGGGGTCTGCTCAGGAAATGATCAACAGAAGGAATGTTGTCCTCATGGAAAGGGATACAATGATGGTATTTTCAAGGCATGACACTGCTCACCGGTGTCACATAATGGGTCCTCCATTGTGCGGGACGGGGAATGGTAAGGACGGTGACAAATTGCGTGTAGCAGCTGCCTTTGCGACCACGCGGCCTGGCGACCTGGTCGCGAGGTCGGAAGGTTGCATCTCCCTGCCTTTTTCGCCTTTGCGTCCCCGCGACCCGACGACCCTAGTTGCGAGTCGCAAGGTCGCATTTCTTCAGTTGTCCTCCTTTTTGCGCCCTTGACTAGGCGATCGCGGAGTCGCAGCATAACGGCTCCGGAGTCGCGAGGTCGCGACGGCGGCTCGGGTCGCGAGGGTCGCAAAGGACTAGGTCGCAAGGTGGCCAACGGTCGGGAAGATGAAAGATCAAGGAAGCCCGAAGGGCAGTTTCTGCATTATAAATACTTCCTTCGGGAACTTGTAAAGGGCTTTTCTTTTTTGGAAACTCAAGAGCTACATGGCATTGTATTGAAAGATTATACACTTGAGCATATGAATATAGATTCTTGTTAAAACACCCTATGGTTATGATGTGTTTTGTTGTGCGAACACTGTGTGTATTCCTTGTACAGTTTCAGAACATCCTATGATTAATGAAGCTGCACTCTTCATGTCATCATTTATGCGTCACGGCTATATGTGTTGTATTAATGATGTTCAATTTATCATCTGCTCTATTAATGAATGTTAATGAACTATTTTGTTAGCATTTCGTTTTATCTTTCAGAAAGTAAAGGGATATCTCATCATAAAGAACTATTTCTTTTGTGGTCAGACTACCTTATAAGAACTACCCCCAAATATGTGTTGCTAATGACATCTCCTGAGGTGTACATGCTTTATTTATAATCTTGCTACGCATAGTGTTTGATTCATGTTTAACGCATCAATCCTGTATTCTGTATGATGTGAATAAGTGTATGTCCACAGGTTCAATCAGTTTCTTTTGAGACCTAAGGGAAGGCGTCCTAAGCGGTAGCCGGACCCACACCCCGGACGGGATCCCTACTCCAAACGGTTCAAGGTCTAATTGGGACTTTCTACCGGGGAGATCCCCTACTGTTGGCCGGACAAATTTTCCTGTCAACAGATTTGGCGCTAGAAGGAGGGCCGAACCTCCGACCAGATGTTTAACGAAAAGGGGGGGGGGGCACATGACAAGCTGAGCCCTTAGAGCCTGCACTTAATCTCATATCTGTAATGGCTCGTTCCCAAATCATTCTCCCGAGATTTTTGTCGGAGTTTTATGAACCTGGGTACTTCATCCCCGATAAACTTATGTATCACTTGTCCCAGTTAAAATTCGATGGTGAAAATGGGGTACCTATAACCCAGCACCTTTTAGATTTCTATGACTTTGGTGAGTGCTACAAAATTGAAAATGAAAGTTTCATTTGTTTTCTTTTCTTCCTCACTCTCTAAGGTCGCGCTAAGCAATGGTGCTGCACCTTGCCGGAATCTTCCATCCACTCATTTGAACAACTCGCCAGTGAATTACAACAAGCTTTTCACAGGTATGATTTTCATAACATTTTACTAAAGATAAATGACATCAAAATGGAACCTCATGAATCTTTAGATGAGTTCTCTATCAGATTCGTTCATTATTGTTTTGAGTTCCCTGAAAAGGATGTCGATTGGAGGTTGTTAAGAGAACAGTTCGCGCATGCGATTCTCGTTTCCCTTGAACCATTTCAGTTAGCAACCCGACCTGAGCCTAGTGTTCCCTATGATAACCCACAAGAAAACGGTTGTTCTGACTTTGAGTCTTTCACGTACCATGTTGAATCTGAACACCCCAGTGGCTCATTATCTCTTTTGGCTCATGAAACCTACCCTGAGCCCACTCGATGTCTCCCTGGACTGAGTCCTAAATCTGGTTCACATTCGGATTATGAATCTGGTTCAGATTCGGATGACGAATCTGGTTCACATTCGGATGATGAATCTGGTTCACATTCGGATTATGAATCTGGTTCATATTTGGATTATGAATCTGGTTCAGATTCGGATGATGAATCTAGTTCACATTCAGACTATGAATCTGGTTCACATACGGATTATGAATCGACTCCTACCCCGCATAAAGTTGATTCCCTTACAAGGTCTGCCAGATCTTTGTGTCCTTTGAATGACACGGATGCACGTGTTGAAAAGCCTTGTAGGGTTAACGCCCTTGCGACTCAATCTTTTCGTTCATTGTTCCCTAGTTTGTTTCTTGATCCCGCCACACCAGTAAATTTGTCTAGACATTCAGAGTTTTCTTATACTGGTATTGGCGAAAATCATAAGCACGCAGGTGGTGTTTCACAATCACAGTCTAAAATCGATGAATCTTTTAAATCTGATCTGTCTCACTCAGAATCTTTAGACAACCATGCGAGTGATTTCCTATTTGGGCAACTTCAGGATGTCCCCGTTATCGATCCATCCCAGTTGGTAAACCCCAGGGAGCCTAACTTGCCAGGTACCGAACTTGACCAAACCGATGGTTGCAGCGATCACTCCTTATCTGAAAACATATTCAATCATACCGCTGACGACCGTCACTCAAATCTCTTTGCTGACCATACGAAGACACCTGAATTCGATGATCCGCTTTAGGAAGATTCAAGTACCCACTAGAAAATAGAAATGCGTCAGCTTCCGCCGAACGTTTCTGAAATGACAATTTCCCAGTACCATGCTCCTTCCAACATAAACGCGTTGAATTCACCCCACCCTGGCAAATCTGGAGAATTCGACATTTTGGATTATCAATCTGTCAGTGCGCAAACATTCGACCAAATTGATACAAATCCCATTGACATCTTTCCAATCACTACAATTGATGATCACGCTCATTCGCCTGTTTATCTCGCCAAGCAATCAACGTTGGGAAACCCCCCGCTCGAAGGTCTGGATTTTGTTCAAAAAGGAAAGGAATTGCAGCCCCCACTAAAAGTGGGTTCGGATCCTCAAATCCTTGACCAAATCCAAGAGCAACCCTGAACTAGGGTTTTCGAAACTAGGGTTTCTACGCTTGGATGCGCATGCATCTATAATTCGCCTGGAACTTGCTTATTGTTTCCATTCCATAAAACTGATGATCCTCACTACCATAATGAGTATGCTGGTTCGCTCGACCAACCCCATTCAGTGAATGTGCTTGCAAATAGGACTTGGCTTACCCATCACCCCTCAAATCCAGGATCGTCCATGAATGATTTTGTGTCATTTATCAATAATGTTGAGTTTCAAGAACATATTGCTGGTTATCAAGATGAGAATGGGATTTAGCTTGCACAATCTGTTCTGGCATGTCCTTTGGTAAGTATCTCTGATCATCTTGTCGTGGCACCTGCTCCTCAAGTAAGTTTCACTGCTGCTGCACTTTTTGGATATTAGCTCTGATCCTGATCATTGTTGTTCTAGTAGGTCAGGGACTGATGCAGTGGCTGCACTGGAAAGCTGATTTTACATAACCCGACCACATCATTGGTTAAACTAGGGTTTAGGTGTAGGCTAGCTAGGAACTGCAATAAAATTTTTAGTTCAAAGTTAATTAGGTTTACTTACCAAATTTTACTTCATAGTTTAAGAGTGTGCTTGTTGTTTTTTTTTACGACTGATATCTTAAGCAACATCATGTTACGAGTATTTTCTTTCATTTCCTTTTCAGTTGCGTGTTGCTGCATAAATAATCATTGCTTGTATTGCGCCTCTTTTCCACTTACAACTGGTTGATCGTTCTCGCACATGGCATTGCATCGCACCTTGAGCCTCGCTTATTACATTGCATCATACTCTCTCTCCCTCACATCATTTTTTTCATATCGCCTGCCACTTCATGAGCCCTCATTGCAACCCTATCATCTTGCAGTCTTGTTTTGCCCCGATTGCTGAAACAGTAACCCCATTGTTTTGTGTGAGGTTGCGGTGGCTATCTCAAGAGGCAGCTTTCTCTTAGGACCAGTCATCGAAGTCACATTATCAACAAGATGCCTATGAGTCTAAACTTATTATCTGGGGAGATACGAGCCGGTTGTCTGTGGGAGACCTGATGAGTTGAAATGGCCCATACCCGTAAGCCTAAGCCTTGTGCCCAGCATAGTCTTGGATGTT
Organism: Pinus albicaulis; assembly: GCA_034641835.2. Classification (NCBI taxonomy): domain Eukaryota; kingdom Viridiplantae; phylum Streptophyta; class Pinopsida; order Pinales; family Pinaceae; genus Pinus; species Pinus albicaulis. The sequence goes on along the minus strand of CM076569.1, from coordinate 668,979,813 downwards.
TAAATGTGCTGTTCTGCGCACTGCGCCTATTGTGGTGAATGGGATGTGAAGGCTTGGCACGAGAGAAAACCCCAAATCAGGATATCTTTCAGTTTCTGTAAAACAAGAAACAACCTCTCATGCTCGTAAAATAAGTCGGGATCCCTCATCTGCCCATGAAAAATAAGTGCCACAAGCACATGAAAATAAGTGCTACAAGCACATGAAACAAATAAGGGTAAAGGATCGAGAAAGGCTTCCTACGCAGAGAGGTAATGCAACGACTCCGCCAGGGTACTGACCAGGCTCGCTGGCAGCGGAGCAACGTTTGTGATTTCTTGAAGTGACTCCGCCGGGGTACTGTCCAGGCCTGCTGGCAGCGGAGCAACACCAGAGACTTACTTTTAAAAATCCTGAAGATAATAAGCCCCACTACCTTGCTGCTCACATCATCAACAAGCTACTGGCGTCTGTGAGCTTTCTCTTTGATGTGTTCTGATTAGTGAGACTTAGCTGAGGCACAAGGATTAGGCATACCTGTAAAGGGAAAATGTAATACAAATGGTACCCGCAGAACTGGTTCAATATTCCCTTGCATCATTATCTGGACTCAAACTATTATGGTGATATTGACAGAGATACTGGATTCTACCAGTGGTTTGCCATTTGTTGTAGCCGCTACAACACCACCCAAAATTTTGGGTATATTTAAAATTTTGGGTTCCCCCTCTGCTCACCTAGGCGTTAAAGTCTTTCACCTAACCTGTAGTCAACGACATCCCGTCGACCTATCTCTAACCCCTCATGAGTTTTCTCACCACCATGACTTGATGTTGTTGCTGCAATCACGCCATATGTGGGAGGGATCATCTAGCGTACGCTCGAACGTTCTTACCGCAGTCGCGCCATGTGTAATGAGATTTCCATGCATATGTTTGAACGAGAACCTTGTGTGTATTGATGAGTAAAAGCCCTCCTGCTGTAGGTCATTGAGCATATTGTTTGAATGCTTCTCTTAATATTGTTAGTTTCATGTGTTTTATCGGTGGTTATCATTATGGAAGAGTAATTGTGATCTTGTAATATCCCACGCAGGTTGACCCCATGGGTGACAAACTCCTTAGTCATGTCACGACATCAAGGGAAATAAAATTGGGCTCAACAATGAGGCCAAAGTTGCGGAACAAGGGAGGAGGAGGAGCAAGTGACTAGTACTGTTAAAAGGAAGATTGTGTGATGCACGTTGATCAGAAAGAGAACCTTTTATGTCACTGATGCAAGGGCTCCCTTCACTAGTGCGCACTAGATACTTAAAATGCTCCATTTGGAAATGTCCAAATACTGCACCATACCATCTAAATGTCAAGCGGTGCACAACGGAACATATGTCTCCACTTCGACAAGTCTAGACTGAATTATAGCCTGATGAACGAAGTAGACTCAGAGGGTTTCCCTACGGAATGACAATCTCATTCAAGGCGTGCTCGTGCCAGACAGCAGTGCGAAAGCATACGTGGTTCTGTGGCAAGCCAACGACAAGGTTTCAAATATGTGAGAGCACCCTTTGGAAGCAACATTTATGGATTAATTATGCTGCAAGGAGTACAACGTGGAGCAATGAAATGGCCTTAAAACCCTAGTCTCCTTTGCTCTTTCATATCCATAAAGTTTGGCTATATGGGACCATATGAGATGGAGAATGTCAGATTAAACCTAAAAGGTCATGTTTAAATGCATACACCTTTTTTAGCTAGGCGCATTGATGCATATGCAAAGAGAGCCTCCAGAACCACGAGATAGAAAGGGTTCATATCAAAAGAGGCATTAATGTGGCTTGAGAAGCATCTTTCAAAACAAGCAGCCTTCGCATTATGAGGTAAAGCAAATATTCAAATTAAAACTAGGCTCGAAGCACATGGTTTTAAAACCATAAGTTATCTTGGAGCAAAACTCATGATAACATTATAAAGGGCGCAAGGTGATGTTGTATATATTAATTGCAAAGCACAAAACCATGTGGGTTCCAAAACATGTAAAATGGTGGAGTTTGGACTGATGGTAAAGCAACGTTGAGTAGATACATTATGGTCGAAACCTATGTATCAAACATGGCAGCCAATGTTATAAGTACTATGGCGCAAATAGTTTAATCACTAGCAAACTTGTGAGTCCTGGTAATCACTATTATATTTGGTATTTGTTAATTCTGGTTATCAGTAATTGCAGGTGGATTCTAATGACATGCCACGTATTAAAATTCATAATTCACATAACCTCACTACGTAAAAAATCAGCCCCACATGACGCACGTTGGACCACGGTTTCCTTCATATGGTGAGCTCCATGGATAAATTTCGTATAAATTATGGTTGTGAATGATGCGGTCTATTCCACGTGGGGCAAGTAATATATCGGTCAACTTTACGTTGAAACCCGGCGCAAGACCATATGAAGACACGTTGCATGTAATCATACGTTGCATGGAGTCATAACTGCGTGGCATGAAGCCAAATGTAAATACATAGTGGTCAAGCTTTACGGTGATAGATTTCGAACCACGGTAGAACATTTGGAGTGAAACAATAATGGCCAGCTTTGTAACGACCATTGAGCAGTTTTAATCAAAGAATTGCGGGAATATATGAATACATCAGCGCAATTTTCTGCCTATGGTAAATATTGGGAGCAGATATATATGTATATATTCAATAGTCCAACGGCATTGCATGGAGTGAAACGTAGCATATTCGCGTTGCATGGAGCGGTCAACCTTACATTTGAAACCCAACGCTAAACATCCATGGACACGTTGCATGAATTTAAATGTTCGATGGTACGATTGATGGCAACTTTACGTTCAAAGCATGAAGCAAAACGTTTTAAACAAACCTATAGTGGCCAGCATTGTAACGACCATCAAACAGTTTGATCAGAAAAATTGCAGGATTATATGGAAACATCAGCGCGATTTTCACCCTATTTTAAAAGTCAGAGCTGATATACATACGTTCGATAGTCTAAAGACGTGGCCACGTGGCATGTAGCCCAACGTTCGTTGGCAGATGTTTCAACCATAATGAAACGTTTGAGCAAGGTATATACGTAGTGGTCAAAGGCTATGTTTGAACAGGGAGCAGGATATTTTAATAAACATGCGGCAGCAACCATGGTGCGTTGATAATGGATGAAATCTTCCACGTGTCTGTCCCAAGTCTGCATGGAAACCGTTGTATATACCGCGCATAATTCATGCGCTGCAACTAAAGGCACGGACTGAAAAGCCAGCGCCATAAAAGGCATGCTGCGCTACTTTCAGAAGAATGAATAAAATCTGATTTTGCAGCCCCGACAGCGATTTTCTGGGAGAGAATCTTTCTGCAAATAACCTGCGCTAGTCCCATTTAGAAAGATGCTATCAATATTTCCGTGACTGACCACATCGAGCTGTCTCCACTCTGTCCAAAAGCGCTGGAAAAAACTGGATCATCACATCGCACGCAGATTCATTCAGTACATTTTCTATTGCAGGCTCACGAAGGAATGAGCTGCTCGCCATGGGAACAGAATGTCTATAATACAGTGTTGCACTAGCAAGAGCCACAGTAAAAGAGATAGGTCGACACGTAGGTCTGCATGGAGATGGTGTTGCGACTATAATGCATCATTGAATAGAGAAACGAAGATGGAGCACTTAGACGTGCAGCTGATTTCCACAACAGGAGCTGAAAGTTTGGCATGCAGTGATAACGCTCGCCCTGGCTGACATTCAGTGCAAGAAAAGGGTCGAATCCCTTTGCTTCTGGTTGCGTTAGCATGGCAAACAAAGCTTCTGAGAAAATATGCGCCCTCTACAGTGCGCTGTGTCCAGCACAACCTCCATGACCTGTGAGTCCGAAATGCCTTCAACTGTGTCTCCAAGGTGCCCACGAGGTTACGAATACAGCCCATTTATGCTGAAGGTCAGAGATGGGTTACAGTTACACGTAATTTGCAGGCCTTACCAGCAGCCCAAGGAATTATTTCTAGTGAATGCATTGCCTTAAAGCGAGTTTCTGTGCGTGGCTAATCTTTGCAACTATTCCGAATTCATGGCTACGTTTGTGTTTTCCGCAGCCTCGTCCCAAGAGTATCGTGAGCGCACCTCAAGGATTGGAAAATTTATTGTTAGTGCATATCATAATGCATGTCCTGGCAGGCATACAGAGCATGTTGCCCAAGCAAACACTGCCCATCAATTGAGTCTACATTTCAAGCTCGGTCTACAACCATACTAAGTTGCATTTGCAGTAGTCGAAGAGGCGCAGGAAGAGCCTGCACCATTCACTCCGATGACATAGTGACACAGTGCCTGACCATACAGGGGTCCAATTAATTTTTCTATGATAAATTTATCGTGTTTTTCATTCCTTAACATGTGTATATATATATATACATATGGCTGATTTAAATCCACTTATTTGCAGGTTATATGAGAAGATGCTGGAGCAGCTATGTCGACCCAAATTGAAAAAACTGCTAGCTCTCTCCGAAGGATGCATATCTGGGTTTCAGATCAAACTCAAAACCTCGTGCTATGCGAATACTCAGTATCTTGCTCGAAAGAGAAACCATTCTACCCACTTATCATCACATGCAAAGTTCCTTAGCGCGGAGATGACACCACCAGCAAATAGCAGCTGTCGTTTCATGACGAAGGCCAAGGCTAGCCCCAAGAGAACAAGTTCATGAGATATCTAAAAGAAAAGACAAAAGGAACTCACTGATCTGCCCAAGGTCGCAGGTCGTACATCTTCGATTTTTTTCGCCATTGCGACCCTGCGACCCAGCGACCTAGTCGCAAGGTCGCAAGGTCGCATTTCTTTGGTTGTCCTCCCTTTTGCGACCCCGCGACTCAGCGACTTAGTCGCAAGGTCGCAAGGTCACACCTCTTCGGTTTTTTCGCCTTTTGCGACCCTGCGACCTAGTCGCAAGGTCGGAAGGTCGCATCTCTCTGTTTTTGCCGCCTTTTGCGACCCCGCGACCCAGCGACCTAGTCGCAAGATCGCAAGGTCGCATCTCTCTGTTTTTGCTGCCTTTTGCGACCCTGCGACCTAGTGACCTCGTCGCAAGGTCGCAAGGTCGCATCTCTCTGGTTTTGCCGCCTTTTGCGACCCCGCGACCCAGGGACCTAGTCGCAAGGTCGCAAGGTCGCATTTCTTCGGTTGTCCTCCCTTTTGCGACCCCGCAACCCAGGCAGGTCGCAGGTCGCAATAACGGCTCAGGTCGCAGGTCGCAACAACGGCTCAGGTCGCAGGTCGCAAAAAGGACTAGGTCGCAAGGTAGCTCAACGGTCGGGAAGATGAAAGATCAAGGAAGCCCGAAGGGCAGTTTCTGCATTATAAATACTTCCTTCGGGAACTTGTAAAGGGCTTTTCTTTTGGAAACTCAAGAGCTACATGACATTGTATTGAAAGATTATACTCTTGCGCATATGAATATAGATTCTTGCTAAAACACCCTATGGTTATGATGTGTTTTGTTGTGCGAACACTGTGTGTATTCCTTGTACAGTTTCAGAACATCCTATGATTAATGAAGCTGCACTCTTCATGTCATCATTTATGCGTCACGGCTATATGTGTTGTATTAATGATGTTCAATTTATCATCTGCTCTATTAATGAATGTTAATGAAATATTTTGTTAGCATTTCGTTTTATCTTTCAGAAAGTAAAGGGATATCTCATCATAAAAAACTATTTCTTTTGTGGTCAGACTACCTTATAAGCACTACCCCCAAAGATGTGTTGCTAATGACATCTCCTGAGGTGTACATGCTTTATTTATAATCTTGCTACGCATAGTGTTTGATTCATGTTTAACGCATCAATCTTGTATTCTGCATCATGTGAATAAGTGTATGTCCGCAGGTTCAATCAGTTTCTTTTGAGACCTAAGGGAAGGCATCCTAAGCGGTAGCCGGACCCACACCCCGGACGGGATCCCTACTCCAAACGGTTCAAGGTCTAATTGGGACTTTCTACCGGGGAGATCCCCTACTGTTGGCCGGACAAATTTTCCCGTCAACAGTGACATATATAGTTGTCATTTTTTGTGTTTGATTAGTGTGATTGTGACAGTGTTCATACAAACTTCAGAAGTGTTTTTGTACGACATTTTCCATGCTTACAGGCCTCATTGTTTGTTTTTTGGTTGATGGTGTTGCTTCTGTTTGAAGCCTTGTCCTGGTTCTTTACTGACACATTTTTTATTTGAAGCATTTTTTGGGAGAATTTGACAGTGTTTTCCACTTGTGTGCCTCTGAAACAATCCTACTTCAGAGATCGACTGACCTCATTGAGGTTTCATGGCTCTTATCTTCAAATTTCTGGTACTTCAGCATTTTATACTTCTTCTTTGGAGTAGGCCTATGTTCTCACCATCTAGTGGATAGTTATGGGATCTAAAAATTCATCTCCATGAAAATTTGAGAACTAACATACTTCTCTCCTTTTGGAGGGGAGTTTTTTCCTACAGGTTATTCTCTCTTTCTCCGCTTATGAGATTTTGTACATGGGTACCTCATCAAGCCTTGTTGTCGGGACCCATTCTTTAATTTATTTTTCCTTTAGTTACTCCCTATGTTTGACTTAAGGGAGGGTGTTAGAGTTCCCAACGTATCATTTCCCTATGAGCTAAGTATTGTGAGTTATAAGCTCACATAGGGACTTGCATGTACCCGTTTGTCGTACGTATCCTTATCTGACACTAGGATTCCTCCATTGCTATACAATGGAGGCTTTTATGTACATGTACATAAGTTTGTGAGTGATTCAATACACTTACGGACTCTATACAACTACATCAATCAAGTTCTACATCAAGTGATAAGGATAAAATATAAGAATCAATCCTTCCCCCTATATTCATTTATCAAATTATGTTAGAATGCAAATATAGGAAGATCTATTAAATGGTCTTCTTGTTACTCCTTGAGATGTTCTTAGCTACTTGGAAACTATGCGAAGGTAAATTCATACCTTATTTAGGTACGATATGGCTCTTGAAACAGAGGGGGCTCCGTCCATGAAAAAACTGGCTACCTAATGTCACTAAATATTAGTTCACAATCTTAAGATCATAATGCCCATTTTAAAGTAGAGAAGGAAGATAACAAGGTTGAGGATAATTGTAGCAGACTAATGAAAAAGATAGTAAAACCTCTCGGATCAAAGGCCTATCCATTGGTCATGCAGTATCAAATTACAGAGCATAAAATTTGATGTTTTAAGGTGAAATAAATTGATTCTGTCAATATTTAGGCGAGCCTTTCAATTTTGGTAGACTATTGACTTGAAGGCTTATGGAGTAGAAGAAAGGAAATAAGAAATAGGTGAAGGTTATGAATGCATATTGTTACTCAAAACCCTCAATTGGGAAAATGTGCTAAGAAATGAATCTACCAATAAAGGAAAATTGTTTGTAAGTTTAAAAACCTAAAAGTAAATCTTAATTGTGAATCAGTGTTGGAAATAGAATGCAATTGTTACTAAATTTCACAATTCTTCAATTAGTGTAAATATCCATGGTAGGATTATTATAACCCAAATATCACTTCTACAATTATAATTTAGGTTTTCTTATTATTATGATAGCACGTATGTAGAAAAAAGTAGATTTTGTGATAAAAAATCATAAAATACACTATGTATATACTAACTGTCAAAACAAAATGTTGAACATAGCTAATTGATAAAATTGTTATTCTTTAAATATAAGGTGATTACAAAAAATTTAGATCCTATGTATTCCCCCTTTGAATTTATTTTTCTTATGTTTGTATGCTCCTAAAATGTTGATTGAATGCCTTGGGATTTGGAATAATGATCTTCTACCTCAAAATATGGAACATATTTACTAAAATTGAACTTAAAATAAAAAATGGTGCATTAGGTGTTGACACCCTTTCCATAAGATTTCCCTCTTACTCAGGGAATGGGATTATATTGTTAAAAATTTATTCTTCAACAACATTACACTACGATTTGTTAGTTGACTCCCTTTATCCTCCCAAGGAGTCTATGGAAGAAATTCAACATCATGGGTCCACAAATTGAAAAAATTACATGTATCCAATTTCATGTACATTATACCTTTTAAATACTGTTTCTTATATAAGATCCCCTGGTTGATTTCCTTTATAAATAGCATAAGACCAAGGTCATGGGACATGTATTCCAAGCTAAATATTGGGAAAAACATAGCAATGGGAATCACTAGCGATTAATTTATGGCTATGGAAATTGGCAAAGAAAACGTGGCATTAATTGACATTTATTAATGAAAATAAAGGAAAATATGAGAAAATGGAGATGAAAGGTCACATATTTGCATGAGGATGAAATTAACAGAAAAATGAAGGGAAATGAAGAAAATAGATGCCTTAATGGTCAAAAATCTTATGAGAATTAGTTGCTAGCTTTTACTAGTTTTAGCTTAGAGCTCTCTCATACTCTCTCACTCTCTCATACTCTTGCACACTTAGAGAAATATTGGAGAATTATTGGAGCATGCTTGGATAACTCTAGTTTTCACTTGGATTTGGATAAATAAGGAAAAGAGAAGAAGGAAAGGGCAAGGGAAAAGGTGGATCAACAACTATAGCTAGATTACTTTGCAGGTAACATGTTGCATATGTGATTTCCTTCATTATTTATGGATGCATGGTATATGCATGTGTTTTTATGGTTACGTGTTGTCATTGGAATGGATGTTTCCCTAGATTTATAGTGGTTCTAGCCTTGCCTTACCATTTCCTAGATAGCCATGGTGTTGTGGTTTTTTCCACTTTATATTTTTTTCTAGTTGGTGCTCGTAATTCCTTATGGATGTGGGTTGGAAGAAACACTCTAGAAGCCCTGGAATAACTTGGGTTTAATTACTAGTCTTAGAGCCTAGGTAGGGACAAATTCTCTAGAGTGCTTGGTGGGTTGAGTTACTAGTCCCTAGATCCAAGCTAGAAAAACGCTCTAGATCCCTACAAGGTTGTGGATGAGTTACTAGTTCCTGGAGCCCTAGAAAGCTTGGGTAGAGAATGATCTAGTTGGTGTTAGTGATGTCTGACCATGAGGTGGAATCATTGGTTGAGGGTTGAGGTGTTTTTGTACTCTAAAATCCCTAGTTTGGTTTTGTTTGGTTTATTCCAAGAGATCCCACATTCACACTTAGAATATGGCACAGGGGTGATTAGCTGCAAGAGAGATTTGGTTCATCCCAATCTATGGTTGGGTGGTACGTAGAAGTCCTTGAATTGGTTGGTATTTTCATATGTTGATAAGGGTTATTCTTCTATTGCGATTCATGTATATTTGTAGTGATTATGTTGGCAATATTTTGGTTGGGTTACCATGGTTTAGATGTTGGTTATTTTCTAGTTATATGTTGATTATATGATGTGTATCATCTATGGCTCTTTTCATGAATTGTTTATTTATTGATCGATTGATAAATTTTTGGACTAATGTGTTGTTACATTTATGCAGAGAGGTCATAGGGCCTTCTCAGTGATTCTTAGATGAACCTCATACTTTTATGATCAAATATGCATTAATGACCTATAGCTTACATGTTTGTCATGTGTTTGATGAATTGTTTATTATGTTCTAGGAATTTTAGGTCAAGTTATACCTTCAAGTATGTATGTTTAGAGTTTTTTTCATGTCATTAATGATTTTGAGAGGCTTCAAGAAGTTTAGGGCATTGGTTTGGAGCTTAACCTAGAATTGAGGCTCAAATATCATGACGACACTCTCTGAATTGGACAATTTGGGTCAGAACGACATGTAGAAAATCCAAATAGATTCAAACTATTAATTGTAATATGCTAAAAATAATTACTTGAATCTACTCTAACAATTTTGGAAACCTATTATGATCATGAAATCACAAACAATACAAGAGAAATAATTTCAATCACACATTACACAAATATTTCCTGGGGAAATCGAAAGCTAAAAACCTTGCTATCTATATATTGCATATGCTAGAAAATATGAGAATATTACAATGATTTTCTAAATCCTGAAAAACCTTTGCGTTATCTCTATCTGTCTCATTGATTCCTAGATAAGCCTGGTTCAATACTTAACCAATGTTTTTCCCTCTAGGGTCCCTATTTCCTTGTGTTGTTTCCTTGGGTAATTAGGCATTATTCATTACAGAAATTCCCAATCAATATTGTGCAATCAATTAGGGACCTTCCTCTGATTGCATGCACCCCATGTACAATTCAAATAATTATACAAATGATAGTACATTGCCCTTGAACTCCAATCTCAACTGGGTATTTCACAAAACTGACATGTGCCATGAGTTATTCATGAGTGAATCATTAGTTATATGATTTATCACTAGATGTGGTTCAAGTACAAGTTCCACTCTTTGACCTATCACTAGTTCCTTCATCAGTTAGAGCTATTTAAACTGATTTTAACTCAGATAAACTGAGTTGATTCATTACAACTCAAAATAAGCTCAACCAGGGCTCCTATAATGTAGGAGACACTCTAAATGCCTCTAGTAAGACCCTAAAATTGAATTAAATGAACCAAATAAGAAATCATAACTTATTTAAATAGTACAAGATCATGTCATGTGATGTAGAATTACAATTTTATTCTAATTTAATTCAAGGGAAAATTTAATTAAATTCTTTCTTGATACCATTTTCAAGATTTGTTGTTGCCATTTTCACCACTGCACTCAGGTAGGCTTGTGAGTGGGGTTGGAGGCCTTCAACCACTTGGAAGCCTTGGCATGCATGCGGTTGGGGGTTAATTTGTGTGAAAATAAGCCCCAACTCAAGGTTTGGTCACCTGGGGTGGCTCTTTGGCCCTTGAGTTTCCCTATAGCCTTGAGGAATGTTGTGAGATTTCAATCGATGGTCAGTTGTAGGCCCCACTTTCTTAACTGGAGCTAGCAGGTTGGGTCATGTCATAGTAGATATCATCTCATGTTTACCCTGGCAGGTTGGTGAAACAGGGTAAATGTGGGATGGGTGGTTACATATTGGTATCAGAGCTCTTAGGTTCAATCACATGGTTACATATTGGATGGGAAAAATGTGTTTGTCATACATGCATGTTAATTGTATATGTGTTCGTTATACATGCATTCTTATGGTAATTTTTGTAGTTGTGTCATCATGTAGAGGTTGATGATGTTGATCTTAATATTATTTATATGTTTATTTCATTATATATAGATATGTTGTTTAATCCAGGTTGATTCGCAGACGAGATAGCCTCCCTTCAAACACACTGAGGTTTGATGATTATGTTTATATTTGATTATTTGACAAGGTATGTTTGCAGGAAATATAAGATCAAGATGAAAAGAAAAATGGTGGACTACAATTCACGTGATTCTCCCTACATAAAATATGAACAACATGGTGATGAGTATTCCCTTGACATAGCAGATACATTGATAAGTTTGAAGTAGAGATCATAAATTGTAAGGAGGATAATGATAGGACCATTCAGTCATAGGAAAGACTTGTCAAGGCACATGAAAAGAAAATAGAAGTTAATGCAGTCATCCTTTAGAGTCTATCAGAATTGTAGAGACATGGACCACTTATGATCAGTCATGGACAAGAGGAAAGAATTAATGGGGAATATGGAAATAGGTCTCAACCAGGATATCAATCCAAAAGGGATGGAACATTCAAAGATGGTAGGTTATTTGATACACTTGATAGGAGGGGTAATGACTGTGGGATATATTATAGTTCTGGTTCAAAGAGACAACATCATCATCACTGTCACCGTCCATATAGGAGGAGTGAGAAACAATACTTGCCAAAGGATTTCAAGAAAGAAAATCCTCCTACAGTTGATGGAGAAATGAAGAAGTCACAAGACACAAAATATTGTTTACTTGGGATGAATAATTTTTTCAGATTGCATGATTATTCATAAAATATGAAATTTCGGATATCTACTTTCAATCTTAAATAAAAATAAAAAATTTGGTGGGAAGATGTAAATAATGTCAAAGGAATTTGAGAAGAGTTGACTTGGAGCGAGTTTGAGCGACTTTTAAGGAATAAGAATCTATCTGAAATATACTATTATGACAGGGCAAAGGAGTTCTATGAGTTGAAGACAAAATATATGACCGATGAAGAATATACTAGCATATTCTTGGAGTTTTTCATATGTGTGCCTTATATTAAGGAGGAGAAAGAAAATATTCAGAGATTCATCAATAGGTTTCCAGTATCATTCGAATACAAGATTGAGTTTGATGATCCTAGATCATTGGAGGAATCCATCATAAAGTTGAAGAATTGTTATGGAAATTGAAGCACAAGGTTGATTCTGAGTAGGATTGGAAAGGTAACAAGAAGAATAAAGTAATGTGGGCTAAGAAGAGAGGAAAACCTCAAGATATATATGACAAGGAAAATATGATAATGTATAAGAAGTTCAATGAAGTTGACAGAGGATGAGGATTTCAATCTAAGGAGCAGAACAAAGGTGATGGTAGGAAGCCTTTGCAGTGTTGGACTTGTGGCATGGATCATTGTAGGAGAGATTGTCCACAACATCAGGATTGTAGACCACCGATCTATAGTTCTCAAGAGGTACATATAGTTGGTGATGTTGGATAGAGTATTCCTCATATTTATGCAACATTAGATAATAGGTAGGCTAATAATTAGGAATCTATTATCAAGATGGAAGGTAATATTTGTGATCAATTTGTTTCTATTTTGACTAACCCTGTATCTAAATATAGGTATATCAGTTCTGTCTTGGTGTATAATTGTTGCTTTAATAAATAAGTGCATGCATACTCTTGGTTGGTGCAGTTGGCTACAGGTACTAAAAAAATGTTTCATCATTGGGTAAGATCTTGTGCATTTGAGTTTAACAATATTTCTATATCAGTGCATCTAAATGTGCTTATGTTGGGATCATATAGTATTTTTTTGGGTATGGATTTGTTATACATTCACAGGACTAACGTAGATTTCTACAATACAACTAATGAATTCTATAAATATGACGAAGAGAAGAGAGTCATGCAGGGTAAGAAGAACCCTACATCAGTGAGAATGGTTACGACTATGCAGGCAAAGCGCAGTTGCAGGAAAGGATGTGTATTGTTTTAAATTCATATTTCTAGTGATAAAGGGAAGTATGTTGAGGATGTTGAATTATTGAAGAGGTATCTGGTTTTTCATCAGTTTCAAGATGTATTTCCAGCAGAGATTTCAGAGTTACCACCTCATAGGGAAGTAGAGTTTTCTATTCATTTGATTTCGGGAGCAACACCAATGTCGAAGGAATCTTACATGATGAGCACTTCAATGATTAGTGGAACTAAAGTTCTAGTTTAAGGAAATTCTTGATAAGGGATACACTAGGCCAAGTGTGTCACCTTGGGGTGCACCACTGTTTTTGTAAATAATAAGGATTGTAGAGAAACACCAATGTTGAAGGCACCTTACAGGATGAGCACTCCAATGATTAATGGAACTAAAGTTCTAGTTTAAGGAAATTATTGATAAGGGATAAACTAGGCCAAGTGTGTCACCTTGGGGTGCACCAGTGTTTTTTGTAAAGAAGAAGGATTGTAATCTTAGGTTGTGTATTTATTACAAGAATTTGAACAAGGTGAAGATTAAGAACATGTATCCTTTATCGTAGATTGATGATTTGTTTGATCAGTTGAATGGCACAAAAATGTTCTTGAAGATAAAATTGATATCAGTATATCATCATGTACACATTAAAGAAGAGGAAATCTATAAGACTTCTTTCTAGACTAGGTATGGGAATTATTAGTTTGTTGTGGTTCCTTTTGGTTTGAATAATGCTGCAACTACTTGCATGTGCTTGATTAATAGTGTGTTGCGTCCTTATCAGGAAAATTTTGTGATAATATTCATTGATGACATATTTATATATTATAAGAATGAGGAAGGGTATGCAAAATATCTAGAAACAATGTTGAAATATCTAAGATCATCATTAGTTGTATGTAAAACTTTGTAAATGCATATTCTTTCAAACAGAAGTTCACTACTTGGGGGATGTGGTTTCCAAGGTAGGTAAAGCAGTAGACCCAAAAAGGATTAGATCTACCATGGAATTGGAAACTCCTAGGAGTGTATATGAGGTCATATAATTTGCGAGATTAGCAGGTTATTACAAGAGGTTCATCATGTAGAAATTATATAACTTATGTGTTACATGTCCAAGATTCTCTTGATCTCACATTATTTTAACTTCATGCAAAATACAGAATCTATTCCACCATTGATCATCACATGCGAAAATTAAATCAATTGCAATGCACACATGAAACAATAAAAATTCACACACATTAACACAAAGATTTAACGGGAAAGACTGAAGCTGAAAACCCCAACTATCCATATATAATATATGTCATAGAGATCATGTAACAATCCTCATACAAAGCTGATCATATCAAGCTCTCAGTACAATACAATCGCTACACACTAATTAGGCCCAATCTTGTTTGCCACCTGCTAGCCTACCTCTACTACACAATCCGTGCTGAAGAATGGCTCTGAATGAACTTGAATTACTCCAGCCTTGGCCACAAAATCCTCATAGGCATCTCCATTGAGTGTTGGATGCAATCAATGCATCACTATAGTCACAATTGATAGTCTATCTTGCTCTTTCACGTATCTCTCCACTGGTCTCCACTGAAACTGTCATGCACTATAGTTAACTGATGTATTGTTCAGTTGATTAATGAGTTATTATTTAGTGAATTAATTAATAATTAATTCACACCACTCTCACTAGTGTATCAATCAGTTATACTAGATACAACTAGCTCAATTAAGGAGTCTATTGAGTTAAGCGAATAACTCCACCTTTACTTCTACAGCTCACCAAACTACGTCGCAGGTTCTAGGCGAATCCTCATGCATTAGCTCAGTAGAAGCACAGAATAGTGTAATTCCTTCTGTCAGCTCTTGTGCCACATCTGTGCACTTAACTGAAGTGCTCCAAAAGAATAAGATAATGTTTAGAGTCCAAATATTATTAAGAGCTAATAATATTCGACATATCTATTTTTAGACTGGCAATCTAAAAATAGATTCTACCCAATATGTCTAAAAATAGAAGTCCATATATTTTTCCAACTTGACCAATCATCCACAAATAGCATCCTGCAACTCATAGAATATGGTCGACATGTCTAAAAATATACATAGTCTAAAAATAGACTTTGGGACAAAAATCACCTGTGTGGGCCCCACCTAGTTTAGGTGATTATTTGCCAACTAGGATCAAGGATGATGTTTCAAGATGCCTCCTTCACTGTTTCTTGTTGAAATCTTCAACACTCCCTCTCAACAAGAAAGGACTGTCTTTGCATGCGACATGCAACTCCATGCATTCGCCCTGTAACCTTTGCAAGCGCCTTACAACTCCATGCATCTGCTCTGAAACTCTTCCGAAACTGAAAGGTTAAAAAAAATCAATCAGTCTAATGAATCTATAATCAAATTCTTCGATTTCTGCTGGTACCAACTGCACATGTCTTCAGGAACCACTGCGCTGTTGAACTATGCACCCATGCACTCTGCACTTACTGTTAACTCTGAACTGCGCTCCAGTATCCGACACTGTCACTTTGATCTTCCTGCATCAATCCAACTAATCATGATATTACTGGTCTGTGGGCTCCTCATAGTCAGGTTCAATTCATGAGATCCACACCATCTCAATGAATCCTGCCCAAAAATCTCCTCTTGGGATTACTCATGCATGTCGCCCCACCTCTCACCTAGTGGTATATTTATGTGCCTCCCTCCCTTATCTCGCCTTGAAATTTCTGCGCATGAAGTGGTTGCTCACTCCACCCAGTCCTCATCTTGTGGCTGCTCCACATCCCGAGGTTCACTCTTACCTGCATGAAAATGCAGCTCCCTCTCAAGCTTCAATTGCATGGCTTTCTTGCACTTCCCAACAGTAGGAAGCTCCGTAGAAATCCCATCTACTTAAAGTTTGTAGAGATTCTTCGCTCGAATCTCAACCTTCTTGACTTGTCCTGTTGCTTTGTACTGAAGGAAAACTTTTCCTTCACTAAAGACATCATACCCTTTGTCCTTTAACATTGCGACTGAGATTAAATTATTGTTTAAACCTGGAACATGCACTACATCTTGTAAAAGAATGAGTTTACCTGACTCCCTTTGAAAGGTAATGGTACCAATGCCGGTCGCATTATATCGTCCATTATCGCCCAACTCAACATGCAATTGGAGATCTTTCTCCACCAAGTCACTGAAAAGGTTCACATCTCACGTCATGTGAAAGGAAGAACCACTATCAAAGTACCACCCTCATCCCAATGCACTAGACACCATGCATGTGATCAATGAGAATTCAAGCTCAAATTGCGATGTAAGAGCCTCACCAGCTGCAGATCTAGAAGCTTGCTTATTCTTCTTCTTATGTGGACAATTAATGGTGAAATGCCCATGTTCGTGACAGTGAAAACACTTCACTTTGGACATATCATACTCTTTGCCATCTTCACCGGCCTCAGATATAGAATGGAATTTCTTCCCCTTCTTCTTCTTTGCCTTGGAAACCAAGGCGAAATCATCTTCATCATCATTCTTCGATGAAGATCCATCCTTGGTATCCCACCTTATCTCCTCCTGCACAAGATCCGACCAAATTCGTTCCCATACCAACAGTTTCTCCCGTCCATTGACAGAGTCTTCGTAGCTATGCCAAATCTTTGAAAGCCTAAGGAGAGCAAATCTCACCAATTCTTCTTCATCCACACTGACTCCTACACTCCCAATCTCATCCCAGCAGTGGATAAACTTTGTCAAGTATACCGGAATAGTGTCATTCTTCTCCATTTCTATTTTTCTGAGCTTGTCTTTAAGTTCCAACTTCCTCTAGTCACTTCTGCTTTGGAAAAATTCTGTCAAAGACTTCCAAATTAAGAATGGAGTGGCTTTATCATGAAGGCTAGACACAATGTGGTCCTTCACACCTTCCAACAGAATCCTTCCACACTTTTCTACCTTTTTTTCCATGCGTCAAGTGCGACTGCATCGCTAGAACCCGGCTTAGGAACATCGCTATCGATGAACTCCTTCAGCCCATTATCATCCAGTACCACCTCCATCCTGTCCTTCCATGCAATATAATTCAAGCTCCCATCAAGGGCATACTCCAATCGCAATCCGTTGAAAGACATTTCAATGAATGCTCAACTTCGACACCAAGAAAACACTGCAACAAATTTGAATTCCACCAAAACTCAACTGCTTCAATAATTGCAATCTCCTCCAATGATCAACTACTTTGATATCATGTAGAAATTATATAACTTATGTGTTATATGTCCAAGATTCTCTTGATCTCACACTATTTTAACTTCATGCAAAATACAGAATCTATTCCACCATTGATCATCACATGCGGAAATTAAATCAATTGCAATGCACACATGAAACAATAAAAATTCACACACATTAACACAATAAAAATTCTCTTACATTAATATATGTAAGAGAGATCATGTAACAATCCTCATACAAAGCTGATCATATCAAGCTCTCAGTACAATACAATCGCTACACACTAATCAGGCCCGATCTTGAAAATCCATGTACCAATCTTTGCCACCTGCTAGCCCACCTCTACTGTGCAATCCATGCTGAAGAATGGCTCTAAATGAAATCAAATTAATCCATCCTTTCTCACGCAATCCTCATAGGCATCTCCATTGAGTGTTGGAAGCAATCAATGCATCACTATAGTCACAATTGATAGTCTATCTTGCTCTTTCACGTATCTCTCCACTGTTCTCCACTGAAACTGTCATGCACTGTAGTTAACTGATGTACTTTTAGTTGATTAATGAGTTATTATTTATTAAATTAATTAATAATTAATTCACACCACTCTCACTAGTGTATCAATCAGTTAGCTCAACTAAGTCTAACTGAGTTAAACTGAATACAACTCCACCAACTACTTCTACAACTCCACCAAACTTTGTCACATGAGTTCTAATTGAAGTCCTCATGCATTAGCTAAATTAAACCCTCAGGAATAGCATAATTCCTTCTATCAGATATTGTGCCATGCAGCATAAAGCGTGCTCCAAGAGAATAGAATGATATTTTAAGTCAAATATTGTAGAGCTAATGTTCAACATATCTATTTTTAGGTAGCAATCTAAAAATAGATTCCTTAATGTTGTCTAAAAATGAAGTCCATCTATTTTTCCAACTTGACCAACCATCCACAAATAGCATCCAGCAACTCATAGAATATGATCGACATGTCTAAAAATAGACATAGTCTAAAAATAGACTTTGCGGCAAAAATCACCTGTGTGGGCCCCACCTAGTTTAGGTGATTATTTTCAAACTAAGATCAAGGATGATGTTTCAAGATGCCTCCTTCACTGTTTCTTGTTGCAATATTCAACACATTAGGAAATTCTCTCATATTTCCTATCCCATTACATCTTTGCAGTGAAAAGGAAAAAATTTTGAATGGACAAAGGAATGTGCAGTTGAAGAAGTTGCTTACAAATGCTTTGGTCTCGAATATTGTAGATCCATATAAATTTTTTGTGGTATGTAAATATGCTTGCAAGAGAGGACTTGGTGGATTCTTAATGCAAGAGGGAAAAGTAGTATGCTATGAGTTAATGGAATTGAATGAGCACAAGCATAGTTATGTGATGCATAATCTTGAGTTGGCAGTTATCATCCATGCCTTGAAGATGTAAAGACATTATCTTCTTGGAAGGAGGTTTTTCTTGATGAGTGATCACATTGGGTTGAGGTACTTGTTCAACCAACCTAATATGAATTTCAGGAAAGCTAGGTGGTTGTCTATGCTTAGTGAGTTTGACTTTGAGATTAGGTAAATTAAGGGTAAAGAGAATAGGGTTGCAAATGAACTTAGCAAAAAGAGTGAAAGTAAATCACATTATAGCTATGTGTTCATATGGGAAAAATTTTAAATATCATATCTTGCAGGAAGGATAGTAGGATGGTAGGTACCAACATCTTAAGCATGAGTTACAACAACAAGGTACATGTGAACAATATGTGTATTATCATCTCACGACAAATGGTTTGGTCAAATTTAGGGATAGGATCTATGTGTTAGAAAACATTGAGCTCAAGAATATTATATTGAGGGAATTTCATGTTAAGTCATATTCAAGGCACCCAAGATATCAAAAGACATTGACAACGGTTAAAAATTCATACCATTCGCCAAAATTGAAGAAAGCAATGGTAGAGTTTGTTTTGAGATATTTGGATTTTCAACAGGTAAAAGCAGACTGTAAGCATCTAGGTGGTTTATTGCAGCCGGTTTTGATTTCACAATGGAAATGGGAGGTCATTTCCATGAAATTCATTATAGTTTTATTGAGGAAATATAGACAACGTGATTATATTATGGTTGTGGTTGACAGGTTGACTAAGGTAGCTCACTTCATTCTAGTGAAGTCTATGAATTTAGCTAGTGAAGTAGCTCAGGTATTCATCATGTAGATAGTGAGGTTGCATGGTATTCCTAAGAATATTGTGTCATACATAGATTCCAAGTTCACTTCTTGGTTTTGGAAAGAGTTGTTTGCAGGTTTGCGGACAAAGTTAGCCTTTAGAAAAACTTATCATCCATATACAGATGGACAAACAGAGAGATTTAGTAGGATTATTGAGGACATGTTGAGGATGTATGTCATACATCAACAACAGAAGTGGGAAGAGTATCGTCCATTGGTGGAGTTTTCATATAACAATGCGTATATGGAATATTTGAAGATGAGTTCGTTTGAGGCACTTTATGGGCGAAGTTGTAATAATCCCATCAGTTGGGGTGATCCAATTAACATGGTATTGATTGGACCAGATTTGTTGGTAGAGATGGAATAAGAAATGTAGGTTATCAAGAAGAATCTAAAGGAAACATAGGACAGGAAAAAGAGTTATGTAGATTAACATAGGGTATTTAAGGAGTTTCAAGTTAGGGAACATGTTTACTTGCGCATCAAGCCCAAGAAGAGATCCTTGAGGATTGGATCATGCGCCAAGTTGTAACCTCAATATGCGGTCCTTTCAAAATCCTTGAGAGGATTAGACTAGTGGCCTACTGACTTGAACTGCCCTTGACAGTGAAATTACATGATGTTTTCCATGTGTCATTGCTTAAGAAGTGTGTGAAATGTGTGATCATGTGATTGACTGGTTTGTATTGTAGGTGGAACCAAAAGGTGAATTCCAACCAGAACCTGAGTGCATTTTGCAGCGAAAGAGGATCATGCTTTGGAATTGAGAAATCGAGCAAGTTAAATTGTAGTTGAATCACTTTGGGCTTGATGAAGCTAAATGGGAGATGGTTGATCAAATGCAAGATATGTATCCTTCTCTATTTGTTGGTTGAGTTTATGTATTCTTATATATGGTTTGATGTTGTGTTTTGGTTATGTCTATATATGCATATGTATGTAAATATCACATTAAGTTGTGTTATAAATCTCTAATAAGTTGTATGGTGCTCATGGTCTCATTAGTATGATATGATGTAAATGTTTTATCAAGTTGTGTTATAAAGCTCCATGGGAATCATGTGTTTTTTTTGTTTATAAGTGTCATTGAACACCGAGGATGGTAGCCTTTAACATCTTAATATACATATACTGTGAAGGTCGACAAAGTGTAGTATATGGCTATCATTTTAGGCTATTGCATGAGCTCATATACCAAGAAAATTTTCTTCTTGAAAAAATATTGAACGTACCTTACTTCCTCCTCTAGTCCATCAGGGACATGATCCAAAAAGTTAGAGAAGGGAAACATAAACACTTAGCCCATCACGGCCTTATTAAGTTGATAGTAGAAGATGCCCTAAAACACTTAATAGTTACTATCCCATGTTCCGAATTCAGAGATATGGATAGGATGGCACTCATAGGAACTCAGAGCATTACTCTTGGGGAAACCCTTGTATCTAGAATTGGGGGTAAAGACACTAGATCATAAGAAGATGAAGAGGCAAAGAGGAAAAAAAATGTAAACAGATGAAGAAAAAGAAGAATAGGCATAAGCATAAATGGAAACAAATGATAAGGAATAAGAGGAAGATAAGTTAGAAGAGGAGGCCCTAAGTCCTAGACAGACCATTTTACCAACGGAAACTGATATATCTTCCCAATAGACTAGTCTGTCACCAGGAAAAACTGAAGATGAGGTAGCTGCCACTTTAGCTACCTTGGGCACTCCTATGAAATGCAAGAAGAAAATTCTCATAAAAAACCCTCTACTTTAAAAAAAGTAAAATCACTAAAATAAGATAAGGTAGACCCCAAATTCCCACAAAATTTCCAAATACCATTGAGGGGTCCCCAAGTAAAATAGAAGAGGTAGTGCAAGATTAAGGAGGTCACCTATCCAAAGCTAAAAACTAAGGCTCCCATAGCCTATGTAAGGAGGTACACCACTAGAGAATCACCCTTTAAGCAACCAGAAGCATCCACTGACATCCAAAGAGAAGGAAATAGAATGCTACAGGAAAAATAGAGCCTGTTGAGGCAGAAAGGAATGCAAGATTCTATCCACCAGAAGATAATCCCTCTTTTCTTCCTTGGGATGTTAGAGAGGCCACCAGGGCTTTGAAAGGGATCAACAAGGAGGACTAAGTTGCTCAGAGGATGAGTAATCATTTCAATAGGGGGGTGATGATGAGTCCCATCATTAGGTATATTTTAAGGGGT
Organism: Pinus albicaulis; assembly: GCA_034641835.2. Taxonomy (NCBI): domain Eukaryota; kingdom Viridiplantae; phylum Streptophyta; class Pinopsida; order Pinales; family Pinaceae; genus Pinus; species Pinus albicaulis. The sequence goes on along the minus strand of CM076569.1, from coordinate 668,958,031 downwards.
TAAAATGCCATGCTTTATCTATTAAGTTACCTCTCTCTCATATTTATTTAATTTTTTTTTTTATTATGATTAATGAGAAGGGTGTATGGTTTTTTTCATGTATGGTTTCCTAACTTGAATTAATTGTAGGAAATAAAGCTATTCTTTAGACATTTTCCACCTAAGGGCTCAAAATAGACAACAAGGAGAGATTGTAGGAGGTTTTTCCACCTCCTTAACTCTCTCAATCAACCAAGATCACATCGATATATATCCAAACAACTCAAAGGCAAAGGAAACCAAGCAAAGTGACAGTTATGAGGGTCCAAGCTCCACTCTTCTCAAGATAAAGGAGGACTTATTCCTACTTTTTAGGGAGTTTTTGGTAGCTACCCATTTGTATAAATAAGCATATGAAAGAGATCATTAGGATTGAAACTTTGTATTGATCACCTAGGTCACTCTTGAGCTCTAATTTAGTGTTATTTTTTACTACCATATGATGTAATAGACCTTTTTATGCAATGATAATGAGAAGTTGCTTGTTCCATCACTTATTTAGGCTCAGAGGGATGGTGCTTTTGGGTTAGGGCCCAATCCATTGGCTAAGTCCCTCTTGTGTATTTATATTATCTCTTTATGTTTCAAAATATTGTTTAGTCTATTTACATTCTAGTAGCATCAAAAATCCATCAAAATTGTGCATGTAGCCTCTCTTCATCCCCTCCCTCATGGGAGCTTGAGGAGAAGGATCTCCAACCACAGATCAAAAGTAGTTTGTTTATGATTTCTTGGAAATTTAGATAGTGTGATTATAACGTTCATAATATGATTACTGTAAGTTAGTAGGTGGATTTGTGTTAGATTATATTTCAACATATATTAAGTAGGGTTTCTTCATTCAACTCATCTTTTCCACTTGTTAACATGATAATTTGTCAATAGTAAATGCATGAATGTGTGTAGTTATTGTTGGGTTTTCTACAGCTACAGGGAAAGGACCATTTCCATCCCATTGATCCTGCTTGTCAACAACCTCCAAATCTGCCACCAAAACCCTGTTTTATGAAACTACCTTCACCACCACCGTGAGCAACCTAGCCTTCCAAGTGAAAAACATGCCTCCTAAGGGTTCTGAGTTTGGTTGGATGTGTTTTCCACCTTCTCTCACCTTTAAACACCTTCATTGCACCTTTTTCATCCTTAAAAACATCTCGGCATGTTTTCCTGTAGCACTTCAGGACATCCTGTAGCAATTAGAGGACATCTTGTAGCAAATTCTTGTAGCAGCACTATAGGTCACCTCTTCACTCCAATTTAGCTCATTTTTGCTTATTTAGCCTAGAATAGGATGCACTTGTCCCCCAACTCTGAATTCATGGTTATAAGAGACTCTTAGGCCACTCCAAATCTCCTTCCTTCCTTGCTGCAAAAATAGAGTAGGCATTAGGGTTTTATTTTATTTCAGAATTAGATTGAATTTCATATGAAAGTATAAGTTGAATGAAACATTATATATGGTTTTTTTATGACTTCATGAAGTGTGTGATGATAGAATAGTTTCTTTACTTCAAGTAAGTAGATATTTAGATGAATGATTACCCATAACATAGTTTCCTTTTTCTGCAACTAGGTTAATTGTTTATGCTTTTATGTCACTGTCAATTGCAAGTTGGAGTTTGATATACATTCTCTTTGTCTTAGATTAGAAGAAATTCCCTGCATTGCATTAGCTAGTTCAACTTCAATCAAGTAGAAGGAATTTCATAGAAAAACTACTGACCAGAAGACCTAGTTGAGGATGGCATGAGCAGAATTCATCGGATGTGCATATAACATTGTCACCTTTAAGTTTGTACGAACCACACATTGATAAGTAAATTTAAGTAGCCCTTGGGAGTTGCAGCACTCTTGATGCAATACTAGATGTCACCATGTTTACCAGGAGTGCTACGACTCCCGAGGGCTACTCAGCTTTACTTATCAACCTAGGGTTCATACAAAATTAGAGGTGACAGTGTTATATGTAGAACAAATGGATTCTACTCATGCCACCCTCAACTAGGTCTTCTAGTCAATAGTACTTCTAGGTCATTATTTCTACTTGATTAAAGTGAAACTAGCTAATGCAATGTAGGGAATTTCTTCTCGTCTAAGACAAAGAGAATGTCTATAAAACTCTTAGTTGCAATTGACAATGAAATTAAATCATAAACAATTAGCCTAGTTGAAGAAAAATGAAACTATGTTATAACTGCCACTTGATCTCGAGAAGAGTGGAGCTTGGCTCCTCATAACTGTCACTTTGCTTGGCTACCTTTTCCTTTGAGATGTTGGGATAGATATTGATGTGATCTTGGTTGATTGAAAGAGTTAAGGAGGTGGGAAAACTTCCTACAGTCTCTCCTTATTGTCTACTTCGAGCCCTTATGTGGAAAATAACTCAAAAATATATTTATTTCTTACAAATAATTCAGATTAGGCAACGAAATATGAAAAACATCATACACCCTTCTCTTTAAGAATAATATGACAAAAATGTAAATAAATGTGAGAGAGAGGTAACTTAATATCTAAAGAATAACATTTTAACCCATTAAAATATACTTAATGATGGGCCTCATCAGGAACTTCCTCCAAGTAGCTATTATCATAAATACATTTTTTATAGGTAATCTTTTTGGATTTAATTACCATGAATTTAGTCTTGTCAGTGTTAGCAATTATCTCCATCTTGGAGAAAAAATATTGGAGGATTCTTAGTTGATAGTAGAGAACGTCATGGCTCTTTTCCAAAAGAAAAATATTAACAACGTAAATGAGAAGGGCTATGATGATACCATTGATCATGGGACCAACAAATCCTACATCTTCTAAACATTCTTCAAGCTTATCAATGTAAACTCCAAAAAGGGTAGGGGATAAGGGACACCCTTGCCTGACACCACTACTATAATTAATTTCTTCTTACCAACCATCAGTGGTATCAAGCTTGGCAATAACATTCTCATACAACTTTGTCGGAACAACCTTGAACTCAAGAGGAACCATTAGCTCCTCCAACCTATTCCATATATTCATCCTAAGAACGGCGTCAAAGGATTTTTTAAAATCCACAAAACGATAGAGGAGGTTAGTCTTGTTATTTCAACATTCCCTTGCAATGATCATGAGAGTAACAAGATGGTAAACAGTTGAATGATGTCTCATAAACCAAACTAGTCCTTTAGGTATTTTACCACGGCCTTCAAGCCAAAGGCTTAAATCTTCTTTTCTAAAATAAATTTATACAACTTGGATAAAATGTGGTTGATCATAATAGTTCTATAATTATAGGGACTAATTTTATGCCCACTTTTAAAGATAGGCACAATAAGGATTTTTGTCCAAGGCTTAGGAAATGAAGATCTTATGTATGTGAGGGATGAGGATAGACCCTCCCATTTTAAAAGATTTAGCTTGATAGCCTTAAATATATTTTTCTTTCCCATTAGCAAGGTGCTTAACCCTAAATTCAATGTCTTCTAAAGAAAATATATCATCCTCTATAGGAGGATTCAAAATGATTCACGTGGAATTAGGGGTCTCATAAAGGTTTTTATGGTAGATATTCCAATTATTTAAGGGAATCACTTTATTTTATTTAGTTTTATGAATCAAAATTTTCCTCCAAAACTTTTTGGGATCAATTTTTAAAAGGTGAAGTAGCTACTCTTTCTTCCTATAACACCCCAGGATGATACAAAATTATTGTCATTTACATTACTTGAATTACGGAAGACCGTAGTGAATGGGCTCGTGTAAGCCCAGTGGAACTTTTTTTTAAACATTTAATTTACGTTAATGATTATTTTGTTATGAAAATATTGGAATTAAGAGGTCTAAAATATCAAGGGTTCCAACCTCCAGACAGTTAGAAACATTTACCCCTTTCTTCCCTGGAGATAAAGAAGGACCTTAGTGGAAGAAGGGTTTTTTTTTCTTTCTTCGGATCTCTATAGACATAAGAGAAAGAAGTCTGTGAAATGGGTAGGACGTCGCCAGGGAGGAAATGTTGAGTTGGACTTGAGCCATTGGAGAAATCTATTACAGAAAAAGATCAATGTGTATTAGGATGGACCATCGTCCTGAAGCCTATTATGTGACTCTATTGGTTATTGTTGCATACTGTTCTGGAGCAGAAGCTCGGGGAGAGAAGTGGACGTAATTTCCCTTCTCAAAGTTGGGTGGATCAATTTCAGTCTAATTGAATTCTTGGAAAATTTTTAATCATATAAGTTCCTTTACTTGAACTTGTATGCATTATTTAGTTTTACTTTGTTGAAAAGAAAAGGCTTATGGTGGTTTTTTAATTGCTTTATATGGAGTTGCATCATGAAAAACCCATAAGTTAATCACAGAAACCGTGAAAGGGATAGAATGAGTTAATGTACGTGGATAACTATATATATATATGTGTGTGTGTGTGTGTGTGTGTGGATTCCTACGCTATCATGGTTGTTATGCATTCCTTTCTAATATAGCTGTAGAAAAACTATAAATGTTGCGACTGTATAATGACTGAACTGTTATAGTATATGCATTGGAAAAGAAATTTTAGAGTTCGAGAGGGACTATATGCAGTTTTGTTAAGATAGGGAAATGAGAAGTCGAGTTAATGTTGGGTTTGGGAACCATTAACCCCACTATGTATTACACATAGAATGGGTGTGTGGGGAAAGACAACCTGATATTAAAGGAAGGTTGCAACAAAAAAATAAAGAAAGAGTTCACAGGTGGACCGTCTGACACGTTTTCCCAGAGAGAAGAAAAATTAGTTAGCCATTTAATAAAGCAGGGTTCAGACTGATGTAAGTTGTCTGTGTAGAAAATTCAGAGCCAGTGGTCAAATCATAAAGGGCTTTATTACTAGCAAAGAATGGTGAAAAGGATAACATGGTGAAAGGTGATGGGAACTGAGGGGGTTGAGACCCAGTCCACCAGAAAGAACCAGCAAACAGGTCCAGTCTCCCTCAGGTAACCCTGTTACATTCTATTTTATTCAAAAACTAAGTTAGATAGCATATATGCAAGTGAGACCTAATACCAGATATTGAAATTTGTACTAGAAGAAACATAACAAATCTTAATGGAGAAGAAATGGCTTGGGTAAAAGTGAAATTTGAAACCATACATTACTCTATAGATTATATATGAATGAAAATATTTTGAAACAATCCCTTTCTTTATAATTGAAATAAAACAACTCAGAATAGATCGAATACTATTTTTTTTTTTCCAGCAAGAAAAATACACTGGTTTATATTAGATGTACCAGTTCAACTTATAATCCGTCAGCCAAGCTGTAATCTTACATTTACAGTCAATATACTTGACATGTGCTATAATAAGGATAAAACCATAACCTTAGATAAGCCAGTCTAAAAAGACAATTATACATATATTCAGAAGGCAAGGGCTAACTTCTGCAAAACAAAAGATTATCCCCTTCACAATCATTTTCAGCATATATGATGAAAAGTAATAGCATATTTTTGTGGATCAACATCATTAATGAAAGCAAAAATCCCAGTTCTAGGAAAAGGAATACTGTCTTCAACAACATAAAAAAACCAAAAAAGGAGCCCCAACTCGGCTCACTTCAGCAGAAATTATAAAAAGTAGCAACAGATAAAAACAGTAGCATAAACATAAGTATGTTAAACAAAAAAACCCCATTTATGTAAATGGAAAGGCTCCAGAATAGATTGAATACTATTTATGTGGTCGAGGTACCGTCAAGGTTGAAACTTAGTTTGAGCACAATAAAAACTAAGAGACTATATTAAAATATGGTACATTAAACTGTCAACAAAAGAACCCATAAAGAAATTGCACAAATCTACAATTCTTTCTCTTTTAAGTCAGAACCCAAAAAATTATACAATTAAATTTACAATATTAATCTATTTTATTAAAATAAATCTTTCGGGAAATCACATGAGAGATTTTAGAACTGACGCGTTTCAAACTACTGAATGTAGTTCATCATCAGGATAATGAAGACTGGCTAATCCAACTATCCATATATATATCATGTAGAGAAAAGCAACGATCAAAACCTATGGAAAAATTGATGTCAAAAAACGGTCAAAAATGAAAATAAATGAATTGAAATGAAACCCATTCTAAAGTAATAAAATAATAAGAATAAAGACCAAGTCAAAAGAAGAAGAAGAAGAAGAAGAAGAAGATAAGTTCCAGCACCTTGCGAGAAGAATATAGTCTCAAATGGGTCACTTGGTTCTTCTCCCTCGGAGTAGTTGTTGTGATTTACCTGTGGAAGGGAAACAAGGAGCTTAGTAGAGTCCTTTAAAATATTATGACTGTAGAGTAAAAAGGAGAAATGGGGTTCTGAAGTAGCTCACCTAGAATTCTACAAGGTTAGTATTCAAACCCATTCAAACCCTCACCCATAGTTGGAAGAGAACCAACTGCATTGGAAAGTCAAAGAGAATAAACACAAATAATTCACATACAATAAAACACGAGTTGCGACTCTTCTCTATTGATCACAAAAATCACACAAACTTGATTGAGATTACTTAAAATGTGAAAATCACGTAGTGTTCGGGCCTGAATGAGTGAGAGAAAAGCTTTGAAAGGGTATGTTATATAGATAAGAAAATAAAGTTTCATGTGTGGATGATGAACCCATCATGAAACAGTAACAACATCTCAAGGCAGGCCACAGTGAACCTATCTGCCAATTGATCAACTTGCTGCTTGCTGAAGGGCAGTAGTGTCTTGCTTGATCTTGCTATCCCTAGAGATAATGAACTATTTTTTTCTTGCTTTACCATCATCCCCATCGATCCCACTAGACAGAGAGAGTGTGTGCCTAGCACATGGGGCAAGGGGCGAATACAACGACTATGTGCAACCCCAAGAGTAGGGCAGTCGGGGGTAGAATGGTTGTTATTGGATGGGAAGGGGCGGGGTAGATCCGATTAGTAACACTTTCCTTTTAGCTATACATAACATTAGACCCCATTCCAAGTTCCCACCAGGATAGAGATTCCTTTTATCAAGTGCTCACTAGAACAGAGATAGATTCCCCCCATCACAAAATACGCAAGATAGAAGTACCCCATGTTAGCGCCATACGAGAGAGGGATAGTAGCAGTATCACTACCATCGAATACTGGCTATAAACCCCAACTATGGATCTAAACGTTGGCTTGGTTAAGTCAAAGCGCTTGACTAAGTAGGATTAGAGAGGTATATATGCGAACGTAGGTCATCCTGCTAAGAGTAAGTAACGCTAGGAATGCTCTTTGGAATGTTGGTTCAATTGATGCTACTATTGCTTATTCCCCCTCCCCCCCCCCCCATATACTGCAGATTATTTTGGGAATGGTACTGATAATTATGATGTCGTTTCAATTGGTGATGCTGGGAAGACTACTTGGAATGTTGTTGCTTCAACTGATGCTGGTGATTATACTGGAAATACTCTTGGGAATAATGATGTTTTTAGAACTGCTAGTTGTTTCTCCTGGTTTTGAGGTTGGTACTACTCTGGGAACTGCTTATTCAAATGTTGTTGATCCAAATACTGATGTTGGGACTCCTTGTGCAGTTGGGAATAATAATGATGTTGGTAATGCTCTTGGGAATGCTAACTCTAATTATCTTGCTGGTAACACTGCTGGATTGACTTCTCTTTCAATTGCTTATGGAAATGATATTGGGAATGCTATTGTTACTGTTGTTCCTTCAACTGCTTTTGGGAATGAAGTTGGTTCAACAACTTATTCAAATATTGTTGATAGTGGTAATGCTCTTGGTACTGCCTCGGTAACTGTTGCTAGTTCAAATATTGATGCTAAAAATTCATTATGTCGGTTCAAATTAGTCTTATTTAAATGATCTTGGAAATGAGACTGGAATTGAGGCTGGGAATAAAGGAATGATCATTTAAACTTATTATGAAACCCCTGGAAACTGATACTATAAATTATGCTCCTTCAACTGCTTATGGAAATGATTATGGTTCACCTGCCTTTGCTATGAGTGTTTCCGCTTCTGGTGCTTGTTTTTGAATCTCGATCTAGACCTATAACTGCTACTCCTACCACCTTCTCCTTGGAAAGCATCATCGTGGGCATTTGTTACCATAACTTTGGTCACAAGTTTTTTAATTGATATTTATCAAAATTTCTCTGATTCGAATGAGATAGGGCCTTCATATATGTTCTTCCTTTTGATACCATTGGATTCAGGGGCTTGGCTCCAAAAGCAGAGGTTCAAATAAATTCATTTAGTTTATTTCCTATAGACTTGAGGAGAGTAAAAACAAGAGTTGATGCCAAGACTTGATGCTGCTAATGTGAATCAGTCGATCCAATAGTCAAGTCTAGTTGGCAGTATGAGCTATAAGGTATAAATAGGTTTTTTTTAAGGCTTGCCAGTTTATGCAATGCTACCCGATTTCGGTCATTAGAAGAGTGTACATATAATATTATGTTGTCTAAGAAGGTGGAATGCATTACCAATTTTCCTACCCTTTACCCTTTCAATAAAGGCCCCTTACACTTACCGGTACAGAACATGGTCAAACATTGAAGTGGTTCTTATTATTAGGTAGGTGATTCCATGACCCATCAGTCACGTCGATCATTTCTTGTTGGGCAGCTGGATGGGAAACTTATGTTGAACCGATGGGCTAGTTAGCTTGTTAGTTTCTTACTGGCGGGTCTCAAACTTGTTATACCATTAGGCTAGTAATAAATGAGGAGGGTATCATACATAGACCGACAACATCGAGGTTGGATTTGGAGAGAGAAGTGGGTTGGATTGCTATATTACTTGTTTGTAATAGAGATGGTTGATACTTCCTGATACTACCTTCTACTTTCTGCTACAACTCGCTACCCCCTCTCCTGCTCTCCCACACCCTCTACTTCTGATTCTGTTGCTTATTCTGTTGCCTCTACCTGCTCACCATTAGAAGAACAAACACCGGGAACATAGAGACACCCAGCTAGAGAAAGATACAAAATAAGGAGCAGAAAGCACTTTCCCGCATCGGGGAAGGAGCACAGGTCGGTACTCTATGGCCAGTGATCAATTCCAGATTGTTGTTTAAGAGCATTCATCCTGCTTTTCGTTTATTGTGAAAGGGTTATCAGGGGTATTTTTATCGCTTGTCGTTGAAGGATACATAAGCCCCTTCCACTTACCGGGACGACACACAGTTCCATGAACCCATAAGTGAAAGTGGAAACAATAGAGCCCACAATATTTTGAATATATATATATATATATATATATATATATATATATATATATATATCACCCACCCCACATAGCCATTCATATATATATATATATATCACCCACCCCACATAGCCATTCATAGCTATAGTAGCTAGTAAGAGCCAGTCTCATAACCATAAGGTTATAGCCGCCATACTAATAGTCATTGCTATAAGATTTAGTCTTTGTTGTATACTGTCAGTGCAACAAACTAGACTCAGTTGCATTAAGCTCTGGTTAGTGAACCTATAGTCATTGTTACAAGCTCATTTGCAAGTCATTGCTGAGTTGTTATAGCCAACTGTTAGGGGTCATGATCAACAGATCATCATCGTTGGGCTACGATCATGGGCTGGGATGAACGAACAAGGATGAACGCTACGGAACCTTTGAATGGACTTCCATCTACCTACTAGCCTAGATCGTGTAACAATGAAATGTTCCTACCTGGGATAGATTGAAGGAATGACAATGCTTACTTACATTGATTCACTATTTTAGGATCATACAACAAGGGAAGGATAATTCACGATGGCACAAGAGCTTACCGATGTGAAAATAGAGTTTCTACAACCAATTACACTTTGAGCTACTAAATGGGAAATATTCAATAGGGCTACTCCTATAGATACAAAGAGAATAAACAATGCAGGTGACGTTAGATTACACGATGCATCTCATCGAGTTCTATTTTCATGTTTATTTGCATTGGCAAGGGCAGATGAACACACTTTATTTGCACAATAATATTACGTTATATCTACATGATCCCAGCCCACCCCATCAAGTTGCATTCAGTCAACCCGCATCTGCTAGTTAGTTTGGATTCAGTCCACCCAGTACAAACCAGGATAGCCCAGTCTATCCGCATACAATCGAATATTTCTACTTCTATGTCACTTGCTCAATTTCTCTTAGTGATTTTACTAAGGGAGGGGGGCACATTATGACGCTATCAATTAACATAAATATGAGCTATGTTTAAAGAATAGGGGATTTATCCGCTTGACCACTATGGAGAGGAGAACTATGTGAATGGGCGCATTAAAATCCATGTAGAACTATGGAGGCTAGGGGTTACTGTAGATTATAGCTAGGAAGTGAGCTTATGCAGCCACTTGCTGCTAAGCACTAGAAAGTAGTTATTATTTTTAACTAAAATTTGCACTAATAAGGAGTAAAGGTGGAAGGTTATATTTGACATGGGAATGTGAAACATGTTTCCATGTGATATTGTAAGTAACACGTCTCTATGCGAGTTATGAGTACTGACAACTTTATGTATGGTAAGGACCCTATTGGTTTGTTTATCTCGCTTAGTATTTTTTTTCTGCAATTTCATATGCCCGCGGGCCAGGGGACTAGGTCTTTGGGCCCAACATCGGGCAAGTGTTGTTTACTTCTCCTCTCCATAGATATTGAACGAGATATTGAAATTTGTGTAGTGCCAGAAGAAATAATAGAAGTAGTTCAATATAACTATTTTTTATTAGTTTTTATAATTGTGCATTATATATGTTATTATATTACACACAATGGGCTTATCAAAATTTTGAATAGTAGTAAGTAAGATCGTGCATGGGTTCTAAAATATAAAAGAATAAATCTCAAAAACATCCAAGAATTCATTCCAATAAGAAATGCTTCAAGGGTTGCAAAAAAGCCAAGAAGGCGGCATTAAAACAAGCATTGAAACTTGGCATTTTCTTGATCAAGTACCACAGTTGATAAAGTAAGAGCATTGTTGAGTACAAGCAGTATGAGCTCTCAATTTCCAGCATTATGTCCCCAGACTATTTATTACCAGGGCAGTTCCATTCCACATGACCATCCCAGCAACATAACTAGGGCTATTATACCCATGTGTTTAGTAGCATAACTGGCTCTATAGAAACAATCCGATCATGGGTTAGGTAAGGGTATGTTGGATTTGCCCCACCATGTGCTTCTCCTTCACCATGGATTTCGAAGTCCCATCCCTTATCATGTTGTTATCGGCCCCCGAAGGTGATCATAGTAAAGTGAGGTTGTTCTGGAAACAATTTTCCTTTTCCCTCTTAAAAGAGGGTTGTCGAAGGTCGGCAATGACTCATGGTGTTTGGCCTCTGGAGGAGATAAAGGGAAGGTGACAAAGCTATCGCCCTTACTTTTGACTCCCGTCGTCCTGATTGAGCATACCCATACTGGTGATCCTGCCCCTTCTTGATAAGCCATGCATCATATATAAAGCTAAGCATGATAAAGCCACTAATGTCTCGCTCAATCGGCCATAGGTAGCTTTCGCGACTTGTGATGAAAAGGGTATAAACGGGTTAATCAATCACTGGTTGGTATCTCTATTGAACTCCTAGCATCATGGGATCAATCAATGCTTGTCCATAGGTTTAAGAAGTACCGACTCATTCTGGTTTTTACTCCTAACCATACCGTACCTGACCAGCTCTCACTGGAACCGTGAGCAAGCCTCTATGACCAGTACATGACCTAACAAGATAAGACCGTTCATTCCCAGCTGATATAAGACCATACCATAGGGGGTATATTTTTTTATCAACAGGCCAATTTATTGGGTTAAATTTGACTCCTTTCAAAGAGCGTAAGGAAGGGAAGAAGAAAGGTCACCCCATTTTTATCCACAATGGGTGAAAGTATGCTCTCAATGCTCAGTTAATTTACTCTCTAAATATAGAAAACTCTTCATGGAGATAAACCTGCAAATTTGGTAGTGACACACATTATCAGCTGAGAATAACACAAAGGCAGAAATAAGGACAACACTGTAGGTATTCATATTGCAAACAATATTTACCTAGGGTTTCCATTAGTAATTTAAGGAGGTACCCTCTCAGAAAATCTGAACCTTCGTCCTTGCATTCAAAACCACAACTGAAATGATTTGAAATAAGACTCAGCATTAGCATAGTCCTGCTGGAACCATAACACAAAACTTAGCCGAGAATTTACCTTATATACTGAACTAACTTAGCAGAATCAGAGGTTAAGCAATGACCAGTCCATAACATACCTAAGCGAGAGTTGTTGATGCTTGAATCTCTTATACCTAGTTTGTGTCGTCGGAGATTGCAGAGCTCAACCGGTGAGGGACACCTTGCAAATGAGAGAGTTGAATGGCGGATGGGATAGGGTTCATTTACCCTAAATTCCCGAGAATGAACAACCATTGTTAGATTAGGAACCCTATCACCTACGGTGGAAATGATCCCACCTATACTTACTTGGTGACCGACAGCTGCGGGTGGAAATCCTTAGAGAAACTTTTGCACGAACTCCAATATATCAAATTGTTGGGTTAAGGTTTAGTGTTCATGTGCATAAAGTTCACCCCTTTGCCGAGTTCTATGTATTAAGTTTAAACATTGAAACTTTGGTTAGATAATGCCTTTTATGAAATCCACTTGGTAAATTATGGTAGCCTCTGTTGTATTATATGTTTAATGGTCAAAGTAAAATTTAATTTATTTTATGGTATAATTTCTAATACTTTGGGTTTCATGTTACACTTTTTTATTTATACAACAATTTTTTTTTTAATAAAATATTTGTACACATTTATCTTATCAAAATTTAATCATTATTATATTAAAGATTGGTAGTTTTAATATTCTTTTTACATATCACTTCAGTAAACTTAATTTTTTTTTAAAATAATATACAAAAAAAATTCTTTAGACTAAAAAATATATATAAACAAACTTTATATGCACCATAATCAAAGTTATTGATGATATATATATATATATATATATATATATATATATATATATTAATATTATTAACTTCAAATTAATAGAGCAATGGATGGATTTTAGTAAAATTATGAAAATATAGAAAGTTTATATTTATTAACATTTTACTATGTGAGAGTTTTAATATATTTTGAAATTCTTTTGCAACTGGCAGACATATGGCGAAAATAAATGTAATTATGAATTCATTGCACAAGATAATGCCATGTGGTGAAAATAAATGTAATTAGGAATTCCTTGCACAAGATAATGCCATGTAGATAGTTTCCCACCATTTTTTTTATGCTAATACTTGCTTAAATTATGATAAACAAATATCCACAGCATTTTGTTATACAAAATTATGAAAAAATAGCTATCAACCCCCCTCTCTCTCTATATATATAATATTCATTTTAATATTTATTTTTTTCAAAATTTTAATAAGCCTATAAAAATTTTAGTCAATTTTTTCATCAAAATAAAAACAATATAACATACTTTCTGCCACTATAACAATTTCATAAAAATTCATTATATTAAAATTTATATATCCAACTTCCATATTTAATATATTAAATTGAAAATATCAATAAAATGTATAAATATTTCTTAAAAATAAAAAATTTGATGAAAACAAAATCTAATGTTTATATTTCACACACAGTTGTAACATTAATTTTTATTTCATACACAACTATAACAATAAGAAAATGCTCATTACATTTGAATAATATATAAAGCCTTTTATGAAAATATATAATGAAGTTAAGAACAGATACAAAATTCTACGAATATATAATCATACCGATATATTATAATCTCTTGAAAAGAGAAAAGCTCATTACATCAAAATCTATATATTGAAAGTTTATTACATAATTGGAAGTGTCACTTTTCAAATGAAGGATATTAAAAATTTGGATGCATATATAAATTATACAAAATTCTCCATATATCCAATTTCCATGTTTAGCACAGAGCTGGAAGTGCCACTTTTTAATTTCCTCTCTATCTCTAATAGACATTATTTTCACCATTTTATTCTTCTTTGCTTTTTTTTTTTTTTTTCGTCTTCAGCTATCAATGGACAACTATAAATCCTTAGTTTCTGAAGAGTTTTTAATTCTAGATAACGTGGAGGCAATTTGTTTAATGCTGGACATTCCATTGATGTGAATGTTTGAAGTGCAGGCATTGCTCCCTCCTCTATATCTCGAAGCTTCTTCAATTTTTCTAATCTGATAAGTGAAAAGATCTTCAAGGAAGGAAATGCCCCTGTTTTAGCAAATTCCTTTGGAAACTTCTTTAACTTACGGCATGTGATGATCTCTAGTCTCTGTAAATTCTTAAGCTTATGCAAAACTGGAAGTTTCGACAACATACCACAGTCGAAACTTATGAAGAGAGTCCAATTTATGAAGCCATTCATTAAAGATCTTCACCCAGCCCCTAACCTCTGATTACCAGGTGATTACCAAGCGGTAATGCTGGATCTGCCTGGTGAACCATGCACAATTAAATTAATAAAATTTGTTGATATAGATTTTAGTAGATATGAATTTAATATTAATATTAATATTGATATTAATAAATATATAAATATAATAATAATTAAAATTAATTTAGACTTTCAAATATATAATTTTAAATTTAAGATAAATCTATAATATAAATAAGGTTAAATTAGAGTTGGATTAATTTAAATTAAAAATGATATAATTTTAAATTAAGATTAAAATAAAAAATCTATTTTAATTTTAATTTTATAAAATAGATTTTGTTTTATTATTTCTAAAATTTAAAATTAAATATATTTTAATATATTTGGTATTTCTTTAATATTCTATTTTTATTTTAATAATAAATTTTATGATGCACCATAGAACTTTTACTATATTAAATTTTATAAATTTTAATATTTAATTCTTTATTATGGTTATAATATAAATATCATAATAATTATAAATGACAATTTATAATAATAATTACTATATTACTATAACAATACGATAATATTGTTCATATTATCAATAATATAATAAATATTGATATTATTAACTAAAGTGATTATTAATACTATAAATTCAAGACATTATATATTTCAAGTAGTATTAAACACAAAGGATTAGTATTATAAACCTAAGTGATTATTGATGATGATGATGATGGTTAACGTCTACTGAGACCAATCTTTGGTTTATCGGACTTAAAGAAAAGAGTTGTTTAGTTTGATTTAAGATTGTATTCCTATGCTCAAAAAGCTTGGAGAGAAGTCTCCCAAGCTCACTATAATTTTGACATCTTAAAAGGCTAGGAAGGTCAGTATTGCAACAAAGATTATGAAATTGAGCTCTAATGTGGTTGTACGCGGGGCACTCTAAGAGGAAGTGATTTTCATCCTCGATGTTCATATTCTCACAGAGATGGCAGATCCTTTCCATCCATGGTGTTTTAGGAACTGTCCAACAACATGTTTCACTATGGAGCTCATGAGAGTTCGTTCTAATCTTGGCTATATTAATTTTCTTCTTTGAGCTAGTTAAAGCAGAGAGATACTTTTGATCTTCTAGGGTGGAGTTGATGACCTCCTTATAATATCTTAATTTTCTTTTAGCTGCTAGATCTCTCTCACACCACATTTTTTCTTTGAACTTAGAAGTAACAATTTTTTTAATGTTATTAATGTTTTGCAATGCAACATTCTCGTCAATCTCCCAATGGTTTAACCAGGCCCTTGTGTCTTTATACCAACCTCGTTTAAGCCTTAGGTGGTTTTGGCTAGAATTTAAAGCTAGCTTAGGAAGTCTATGGTCTCCTATGCTATTGAACTTGTGCTTGTACAACAGAAGCCTAGTCATAGCTAGGCTCTCAATAGGGGAGAGACCCACTTCTATAAGGAGAATAGGATAGGGTGTATTGCTTTTAATTTTAAGGTTATAAGTTATTAAATGCTTCTGGATTTGCTCGATATTTCTCCAGGATTCTTTAGAGATGTTGCAACCTCAAACCTCACATCCATATAAGATAACATGAGTGACTAAAGTTTCAAAGAGGAACTTCTTTCTATCCCACATTACAAGGTTTTCCGTTTTACAATTACTTTCAAGACCAAAATAAGCTTTCCAGCCCCCATTAATGCTTTTATGAATGCTATAGTTTTAGTTGAGCTTGTGATGAATATCAATTCCTAGGTACTTGTAAGAAGACGCTTCCTCCAAGTTACTATTGTCATACATAAAATTAGCATAAGTGTCCTTCTTGGATTAAACCCAAGGGATTAATGTTGAGAACCCAAGGGATTAATATTATAAACATTTGGGATTAATAAATCCAAGGAATTTATATTATAAACCCAAAGGGTTTATATTAAACCCTAGGATTAATATTATAAACCCTATCAATAATATTATACCCTAGGAATATGAATTTGTAGATTAATAAACCCAAAGGATTGATATTATAAACACAAGGGACTCATAAAACCAAGGGATTAATACTAATAGCCAAAGGAAATAATATTAAACCTAATGGATTAATATTGTAAACCCAAGGTATATAAACCCTAAGATAAATATGCAAGAGTATTATGTTACTCACATTGTTGTGTCAAAGTACACAGAAAGACTCAATTATATAACAATGGAGAAGAATCAGAATCGGATAAGGATAACTATGACAACTAGGTACATGCAAGTCCCTGTGTGAGCTTACAACTCACCACACTTATCTCATAGGGAAATGAAGCGTTGGAAAAGATAACTCTAACACCCCCTTAAGAGAAATATAGGGAGTAACTAAAGAAGAAAGAAAACAAGAATGGGTCTTGACAATAAGGCCTAATTAGGTACCCATGTACAAACTCTCATAAATAGAGAAAGAGAGAAAAACCCATAGGACCCCCTCCCCCCCCCTAAAAAAAGAAGAGAGAAAGATGTCAGTGCTCAAATTATCATGGAGCTGAAATTGTAGATCCCATAACGATCCACTGAATGGCAAGAACATAGGCCTACTCCAATAAAAAAGTATGAAATGTTGAAGTACCAAAACTATGAAGATGATAGCCATGAAACCTCAATGAGGTCGGTCGATCTCTGAAGTACAACTGTTGCAAAGGCACAAGGGTGGCTAATGCTGTCAACTTCTCCAAAAAGTGTTTCAAAGAAACTAGGTGCTGGTAAAGAACCAGGACAAGGGCTTCAAATAGAAGCAACACCATCAATGAACAAACAACTAATGAGGCATGTAAATATGACAAGTTATCTCACACGTGTACAAAAACACTCCTGAATTTGTTTGAACACCGTCACTATCACAAAAAAAATTGACAATTATCAACAAGGTAACAATATTTGTCACCATCTAATTGCCCCACCTAAAACATAACTATAGAAGGAGAGAGAATCAATAGTCTCTATTATGAGCAAATTCCCCCCCCCCCCCAACGACTGCGGGAACAATGGGAATCAACAAGGAACAATTGATGCAACATGATGATATGAAGTCTTCAAGTATTGGTTCAAATGACACCATGAACATCCATCGATATAACCATAAACAATCTTAATGGTTGGCACTGGTCCATGATTCATTCTCTCACGTCTCTTTTGTAACGATTTGAATGTTGGAATACTAGTTGACCAAGAATGTTGGAACCTGGATGATTTCCATTGATGAGGATGTAGAGATGACTCATAATTTTTTTTTAGATTCAAAGTTAGGTGCCACAACATTTTCATCTCGAATGACATTAGCAGCTATGTCATTAATATGTTTATTAGGAGAATTTTCTTCAAACATCTCACAGTTGGATGTAGGTGATGAGGCAGCAACAAAATCATATCCAAGACTTTCTCTTGATTTTTTCACTACAAGGTTAATAGGAGAAACAATTCCCTATCCATTCTTTCCAAGTCCTCTGCTAATATATCCCATTTTACTCAACACTCGAGACCCAATGCAAGTAGTATGCTTTTAAAAACCGGGTGTGATAAAGTCAAGTGATGTGTCATGATCATTAGCTTCAGTCTTCTGACAATCAACATCAAGTGTGGAAGAAGGAGAGCTTAGCACCTTAACATCAATTGTCTCCATCTCAAAGTTTTGAAGACGACTAACTTCCAATTCAAGTTCCTGCTTAGATTCTTGCATCTTTTGAATGACCTCATCCTTCTCAATTAGTTCTTGAGAAAAAAATTGATGTTTTTCCAACATTGTTTCTTTTAAATAGTGAATCTCCATAACATGTTGATTATTTTTCTCTTCTAGCTGCTTCTTTAAATTTGAGTCAGAAAAAGACTCGAATTCCTCCTACAAGTCATCAAGGAGATAAATATTCTCTTGAAATTCATCTACAATCATTTGGCGATATTTTCCCATGGGTGATTCCATATGGTTAACCTTCTGGATTGTTTTAGCTCCTGAAGTTTGCATCGTATTCTTAAGAGTTGCATTCTATGCTTCCAAAAAAATTACCATTGATTGTAATTGAAGGATTTTTTTACAAAGTTCATCTGTTGCCTTCTTCTCATGAAGCTCCTACAATTTTTTACCCATATTTACGAAGTGGAGATATGCCATGATGTCACCTTCGATGAATATGCTGCCCTCAAGAAAGTAAGAAATATTCCTATCTCCAAGGAAGACAAAGAAGATGAAGAAGCAGGGAAGTTGGAAGAGCCGAAGGATGACCCGATGCTCGATGTTTAAAGACCTATGGATCTCATTGATCCACCTCCTTCAAATAAGAGAAGACCCTCATGGCTTAGGGATACTTTCGAAGATGCTGAGAGAGATATTGCCCCACGGGGAACATTCTGTGAAAGCAAGAAGCCAAAGAGATACAAAGGGTAGCAACCATGAGTACAATAATACAACCTCAGGCTGGAACATTCAAAGAATCCGTAAAGCATCAAGTTTATAAGGATGCTATGCACGAAGAATATGAGTCCATTATGAAGAATGATGTCTCGGAAGTGGTTATGAGACCAGAGGACAAATCTGTTGTCACCTCAAAATGACTCTATAAGATCAACATGGATCTAATGGAAGTGCTGAAAAGTACAAGGAAAGATTTGTTGCCCGAGGCTTCACTCAAAAAGAAGGCATAGATTATGATGATATATTTGCACCTGTGGCCCGCTATACCACCATCTGATCTATTATTTCCCTTGCTGCTACGCAAGGATGGAGTCTACATCAGATAGATGTGAAGACTTCTTTTCTGCATGAATCTATAAAGGAAGAGGTGTATGTGGAGTAACCTCTGGGGTTCGAAGTCCGAGATAGAGACACCCATGTATGCAGGTTGAACAAAGACCTCTATGGGTTGAAGGAAGCCCCCAGGGCTTAGTATGAGAGGATAGATAACTACTTGTTGAAGTTGGGCTTCACTCGAAGTAATGTTGATCCGAACCTTTATTTTAAGGTTGATAGAGAAAGGCTTGTCATTTTGGTTCTCTATGTGGACGATATCTTCCTGACAGGTGTTGACCCTCTCATTCATTAGTGTAAGAGGGAGCTAGCTTCCGAATTTGAGATGAAATATCTAGGACTGATGCACTACTTCCTAGGCTTGGAGGTTTGGTAGAGGCCAGGCAAGATTTTCCTTTCTCAAGGAAAATATGTCGTGAAGTTGCTGGAGAGATTTGGTATGGTGGACTGTAAGTCTGTGTCGACACCGATGGAACTCAAATTTAAGAATTTGAGTGGAAACATTGTTGGGCCCGTGCTAATAAATCCTACCGAGTATCGACAACTCATAGGGGCCCTGATGTTCTTAGTGAACTCTCGTCTGGACGTATGTTTTGCAGTGAACACTTTGAGTCAACATATGGTTGAATCTCATCACATTCACTGGATTGGTGCCAAGAATCTGTTGAGATATCTTCGGGGCATAATCAACCATGGGTTGAGCTACACTACTGGGAGTTTGAGACTCCATGGATATACTGATGCCGATTGGGCTGGCAATGTGGTGGATCACAAGATCACATCTGGATGTTGCTTCACCTTGGGATCTGCTTCGATATCTTGGATGAGTAGGAAGTAGAAGTCGGTGGCTTTGAGCACTGCTGAGGCCAAATACATTATAACGAGTATGGCTTGTTGTGAAGCTGTTTGGTTGAGAAAGATCTTCAGTGAGATATTCGGGTACGTGCTAGATACCACTGTTATCCTTTATGATAACCAGAGTAGGATTCGTCTTTCTTAGAATCCCGTGTTCCACGATCGATCTAAACATATTGATATCAGGTACCAATTTATCTCAGATATGGTACAACAAGGCGCTGTAAGGATTGATCGTATAGGAACTGATGAGCAGGTTGCAGATATTCTCATGAAGCCCCTGGGGAAGGTTAAGTTCCTAACCTTCTGTGAGAAGCTTGGAATCATGGAAAGACCCTATTCCGAGGGTCCTGCTTGAGTTGGAATATGAGCTCTCGGAGCTCTAGGGGGCTTGGGGATAACTTCTTGAAGCTATAAGCACTCACGGGGCTAGGCTTGCCGAACCTTATGGTGCTTCTGCCCCACCGTTATGATATTGATTTGGTTCGCCTCTCTTTGATCTATGTCCCACACGCATCCTACCCATGGAGTTTAGACTCATGTGAAGTACCTCTAATTTGGCCAATGAGGTGGGAAATGTGGATAGAGACCATAGCAAGACCGATGGATGCATCGGAGATTGCCATACTCTCTATGTCTAGGATGGCACGTGTCCAACACCTTGATCTGGGATCAAGTATGATGAGGTTTTATCCTCTAAACTGAATTCGGGTCAGTAAACTAACTTCGGGTTAGTATGAGACTCTTTTGAGTCCGAGAGAGGTTTTTACCTCTAATCTGACTTCAGGTTAGTTGTGTGTGATGTCTTTGTGACTCACCTTTTGTTCTGAAATAAAGAGCCAGCAAAGCAAGTTACGGTGGGGTGACACACAATGTTTGGTTTGGTACATGATGGATAGCACTGTGGATAGATGGAGTTCTCCTTGGTTGAGAGGGAGTGTTAATTTTGGGCAACTAGGTCCAAAATCCATATTGCACTACTCATATGAAGATGGTCATATTTTTGTTGGATTCCTCTTTTGGAGAGGTGGAATATTGAACTAAAGATCATCTTGATCGGATCAACATAATATTGATTTTGAATTTATTTTCCACATGTGCGAGGTCGACCAGATTTATCCCTCATGCCTAAGAGATGTGTCACACACCCTCATTGATGAATATAAATTGGAGAGAATTGGAGGTCATTTTCTCATCATCTCATCACACATTCTCTCATTGTGATTTGATTGGTTTGATAGCCTTTGGTGGCCTTTTTCCCTCACACGTGTGGAGCAAAGATGTTGTTTTTTGCACTGATCTATTTAGGGCTTTCTGTTTTATGCGCTGATCTGTTTAGGGATTTTTTGCTTCATTGTTGACCATCGTTGATCGTGGTCAACCCTTGGTAGTTTGACCTCAATCTTCTACAGAAATTCTGATTTTAGGAGGCCATACAGCTGGGCACTAAAATCGAGGAATTCCGGGTTGTTTGACCAAAGCCCTAGTTTGTTGCGTTGACTTTTCTGCGTTGTCCCAGTTTTGACTTGCGTTGACTTGTGATGCGCTGTCTTTGAGGGCTGTGGGTGTAACACATGAAAGTGTTGGCTGACCGAGAAATACTTTTCCGGTTGAAGCATCCTGCTGATCGCTGTAACACCACAATATCTCATATCTTTGTTGGACAAGAGGAATTTTAAATCTGATCTATATTTGGCTTGTCTTCTATTGATCTATTATTGTGTTCTATCAGCATTTTACTTTCAAGTTTATGTGATTTTTATTTTGTATTGGGCCTACGAAATATTGAAGTAAAAGTGCATCAAGCATAGAACACCATGGTTATCTAAATTTAACACAAAGTCACTCCAAGATGTTGGTAATCCTATAAGACCAGTAATCATGAGCTCCTTTTCAGGTACTATTTCGTCTATTGCCTGGAGTTCATCTTTGATTCTAACTATCTTTACAAAGAAGGATGCCACAATATCATCTTTTGTCATTTTCATAGTTCTTAGTTCATTCTTGAGGCTTGCAGTTTGACCAAGGTTCTTGATTGTGAATTATTTGGATAGGGCCTCATACATTTCTTGAGCGAAATCTATGTTGGATATTTATGGGATGAGGTTGTCCTTTATTCCATCCATTATTAGGCTCATGGCCAATATATTTGTGTCTCTATACTTTGCTTTCTCTGCTTCACTTGATTCATTTGTAGGCTTCTTTACTTTCCTTTGACTAGATTGAAGACTTTATTCTTCTTGAGGATGAGATCTATCCTCTTTTTCTATGTCTTGTAGGCTTATTTACTTCCTTTAGCTAGATCCAAGACTTTATTCTTCTCGAGGATGAGATCTATCCTATTTTTCCATGCATTGTAGTTGGAGGCTCCTTCTAGTTTATTTTCTCCCTTCAATGTGTTAGAAATGGTTCTTGAAGGTAGTGGGTTTATCCCTTATATGATCTCTTTTTTTTGATGACCCTTATTCAACTTCTCAAGACTCCTTATTCTCCTTATAGTAGATCTTTAAGCTGCCTTTTTCTTCTTCACCTTAGCTTTGAAACCATGTTGGAAAGTTATAAAGGTAGAAATTTTTTCTTATGATGATAATTACTTGTGATATTCTTGTGTTCTTATTAACTTTCTTATGTTCTTCTTTTATCTTTTTTTCATCAAGAAATTATCAGATACAAAACATGAAGATCAAGGAAACTAGATGTATGCAGACAACCAGGGTAAAACCCCTATATAGAAGAAAACCCAATCAATAACTCTTCCTTCAGTAGATCCATATGGCATTGAGACAACTAAGGCCCTAGACCAACAAGCCTTCCTCCTCCACCAAGTCAATCTTTTATGATGCAACAACCTTCAATCTGCTCTTCTTGTTCAGCAGCTTCAGCCCAACAACATCCCAAAAAACTCTGATCCCAGTTACTGTAACTACTGTTGAAATTTTGATCTCCCAACAACTGTAGATTTTCGATCCCCATCTTTAGAACTTCGACCCTCTAGCAAGGATAAAATTTTGGTCCCATCTTCAGCTCATAAATTCACTTCTCCTACAACTTTGCACTCTTTTCTGCAACCAGTTTACTGTAGTTTTTACTGCAAATTGAACTTGATTAGAGAGTGTGTGAAATGAGGTTGAGTTGCTCCAATATATAGGCTTCCGTTGAGGTTGAATTACCCTGTTTGAGGCTGACATGGTGAAAGAGGCCTAAATGACCTATTTTACACTAAAATAATTTTCATCTTTGACAAATAATTCCAAAGAAATTTTCTTTACAATATGACATGGACAAGGACACTTCACATAAACCCTAGTGGTCTACAATGGAGACCTTGACCTAAAAACAATTGCCCAAGCATGAAACCAATGCTTTAATAAGTCAATTTAATTAATAATTAAATTTCTTTTTCTTTCTTTTGATAAATATATTTCATTATGACTTAAATACAATTATGAAGACGAAACGCAGTTATATTCTTCAACAAAGGGAAATATGTTATATAATTTCTTCTCTATTAGCTTATTTATTTAACTAATATACTTTAATGCACTTTTTATATATGTGAAATGAACTCATACATACTAGGAATGACCATAAATATTGATTACACTAAAAAGAGGTGCATACTGGAACTCACACAAAAATGAGATAAACATGAGATGGCATTTCTCATTAATATGATACATATAACTACATTATTTTTTGACCTTTGAATTCATCTTTCAAGATGTCCCTTGGACTCCCGATGACTCTTCATATTCCATTGAGACTCTTTACATTCTTTTTCAAGTGAATAATACAATTTACCATGATTCCTAAGTATTAGGTTTCCAACAATGCCTTCCTTAATGGTGATCTAGTGGAAGAGGTATACATGTACCAGCCATAGGGATTTTAGGTACTAGGGAAGGGACATTTGGTATGCAGATTGAAGAAATCTTTTCATGGTTTAGTAGGTTTTGTAGGCATGGTTCATCAACATTGACAAATATTTGGGAGAGTAGGGACTCAAACGATGCCCTTATGATGGAAATATCTACATTAAATCAATGGATGGTGATGTGGTAATTCTAGTGGTATTTGTTGTTGACATCGCCATTATAGGTAGAGAGCTAAGAACAATTGAAAAGTTATAATCTGGGTCATGTTTAGGTTTTGACACGAGATATTTAGGAATCCTACATTAGTGTTCGATTGTATAAGTTTAGAAAATAGATAATCATATTTTTGTTTTACAAAGAAAAAATACCAAAGGTTTGTTAGATAGGTTTACAATGGTAGATTCCAACTCATCTACAACTATGGAGAAGGGTGTAAAAGTTAAAATTTTTGGCCAAGGCTCGTTTGAAGATAGTCAATGAATCAATATACTAGAAACTAGTGGGAAGATTGATATATCTTTCCACCACTTGCCGTGACTTGAGATATGTTATTAGATATATCTCATGGTTTATACAAGCTCCAAAAAAAACACTAAATAATAGAGAAGAGGGTGATATTGTATATAAAGGGAACATTGAATTTTGGCATTTTATATGGGAGAAACATAGAACCTCAATTGTGTGGTTATTTAGACTTAGATTAGTGAAGATCCTTGGATGACAAAAAGTCTACCATAGGCTCTGTTTAGTGCTGGAATTGGGGTAGTTTCTTCGATCAACAAGAACCTGTAGTTTCACTTTCCTCTAAAAAAGTAGAGTACAAGGTAGTAGTCAAAGGGCTGTGCGGAGCAATTTGGCTTAGAAGAATGCTTTTATATTATTATGATAACTAGGGAGTTATCAAGCTGGAAAAGAATCCTATCTTCCATGAACGTACCCAACATTGTCATTTCATTCAACAAGTTGTAGAAGATGGAGAAGCTGAGGTGAAATATAGGCCAACTTGGATTATACTACATATATCTTTAGAAAATATCTTAGCCTAGATAGATTTGTATAATTCATAGACAAACTTGGTTTAGTGTTTATAATGACCATTAAGGGAGGATGTTAGAGCCTTTGAGTTAATAATGGCCATCTAGACTATAGAGTTTAGGTATATTAATAAAGTTAGTTACTGAGTTAATCCAAATCATCCCTTGGTGTTGTGTTAGTGACTTAAATGATGTTAAGTCATTTTAGGGTTCATGAATCTAAGGTTTGTGCACATAGGATTTTTGTCATTCCTTTACTATAAAAGGACATGTGCTTTCTTCCTTTTAATATACAAGAAGTATTTCTCTCTTCCAAGTTTGCGTGTGTTATTGGTTTCGTTTCGTTATAGTGCTTTGATGGATTTTTGTCTCTTTAGCACACTTATGATTGGGTTATTGCAAATTTTCTTATTGTGTGAGCGTCTCTTGTCATTTTGAGGTTTGTTTTCAACGATATTGTAGTAGGAGCACACATTATGGTTGTAGAGACGCAACAAATTGATATAGTGGCATGCATAACAATGTCGAAATTTGAAATTGAAAAATGTGAAGTTGTAGTGAGTGTGGGTTTAATGGAAGGCAAATAAGTGGATGATAAGGTTGTTGATATACAACACGTGTTTATGAATTCTCAAATTGCCAATTGTCTTAGTATGTAGGATTTAGGAATGCATAATAGACAGAGCATAGTACATTTGTAAGGGGAAGAATGTAATATGGAGGATACAATAAAATAAAACTAAAAATAAGTAGAATGTAGCCTCAAATAGCTCGATGACTTGATGCAGAAAAGTACCAGTGTAATAATGTTTTTATTTTTTATTTTCTGAATTTAGGTTTCTGTGATCCATAATTTCTATGAAGAGAAATCTTTCAGTGAACGTCTTTATGAATTCTCAAATTGCCAACTGTCTTAGGATGCATGATTTAGGAATGCATAATAGACAGAGCATAGTATATTTGCAAGGGGAGGAATGTAATAAGAAGGATTTATTCGCATTGATACAATCAAATAAAACTAGAAATAAATAGAATGTAGCCTCAAATAGCTGGATGACTTGATGTAGAAAAGTACCAGTGTAATAATGTTTTTTTTTTTTTTTGAATTTAGGCTTCTGTGATCCATAACTTTTATGGAGATAAATCTTTCAGTGATAATCACATAGGAGAAAATATTGTCGACGCTTTTAACCAACTGGTGTGGTTCATCTTAGGACAAGATGACGAACCAGATCTTGGCATCAAATCAAATAAATGTAGAGATATGTTTACTAGCCGTTAGAATATAATAGCTAGTTTTGACTCAAGAATTATTATTTATAATAAATATATTTTTGTGATATAAATACAGAAACAGTTGATAAATATCTAGAAATAATGAATAAATTAAATTTATTATTATTAATATTTTGTTTTAATGATTTGGTCAAATTTAATTATTCAAACAATAAAACTCAATAAATGACATATAATAATAAAAAACTAAGTAGATGCATAAATAAAATAAAATATAGACAAAATAAAAATTAAATTAAATAAAAAGAAACCATGAATGAAATTAATTTTATTATTAGTAGTAATATAATTAACAAAATGAAATAATGAAAAAAATAATTTTATTATTACTGATAATATTAATAAATCAAAAGGATGGTCTTTTAGAACTAACTTGAATTAAAGCGGAAAAGGAATGTCTGCAAAGACTTCATCAGCTGCTTGAATTCTCTAAATGGATGACACGACATCACAATACTGTAAATCCAGAAATGCCATTGAATAGAATGAAATATTTATCTTTGTCAGGAACAGAATCTCTCCAGTATCACTGGTTGGAGAGCTATGAGCAAATTGGTTTCACAAACATGGTCACATTCACTATGAAGGATATTATTAAAAATAAAATTGCAAGTAGTTGTCCCTAGTAATGTAATAGCTCGAGTAGTATGCTTGTAATTCAATCAATGGTTTTCCAGTTGATAATTGACTTGATAGAGTTTTATAATATACATTTACGCATTGTGTTGTAATTGGTATTCCTAGTCAATTTTTGCCAAAACGTTGATTACGGCATTTGATTGCACTTGTCTTTGTCTGACTTGTTTTTCCTTTAAAACATTTTCAAGGAAATTATGCATGAGGGAGGATGGCCGACAAAAGGTTTGCATTGTTGGTTTGCAAGAATTTGAGGTCTCAGAAGTTCAGGTTGTGAGGGATTTTATTGAAAAAGGAAATGCATCCCGAAGCACTGGTTCAACAGGTGCCAATGAGAGTCTTCAAGATCTCATGTTATATTACAACTGGTTGTTAAGAAACACGTCAGTGGCAATGAGACAAAAGGTGGAAAAACAGTTGGGAAGCTTTCTTTTATTGACCTGGCTGGAAGTGAACGCGGTGCAGACACAACAGTCAATGACCGACAGACAAGGCAAGGATCTTTTAATGAAATAAAGCTTTTCATGCAGTTAGTGCTATATTTCTCTAAATTTGTTTAATCTTGAAAATATGAAAATTCTTATTATTTGGTGTTGCTTGTGCAGGATGGAGGGAGCAGAGATCAATAAGAGCTTGTTGGCTTTGAAGGAGTGCATTCGGGCTCTTGACAATGATCATATTCACATTCTTTTCTGAGGAAGCATTACAAGAAGAAGGGTCATTTAGTCACACATTAGCATCACAATTTTTAAAGGATTTGAGAAATCTTTACTTTTCAAATAGTGGTGATAATGTGGAGATAAGCAAGTGGTGCTATGTTTTCTGGTGCAAAAGTGGAGTTAATAAAAAAATGCTAAATTTGGTGTTAAATGCATATGTGACATTCCATGGTGTATGGTGCAAACCATCAAAAACCAATCTGACATGGATTAAGATATTGTGATGCAAAGCACCAAAACTAATTTTACAAAAAATAAAAAATTATCATAAAAATATCAAAATTATTATAATAATAAAAAATTGTATATGGTGCAAAGCACCATAAAATAAAAAATGGTGCAAAAAAATACATTTATTATTATTATTATTATAAAATATGAAATGGTGCAAAAAAAAATATCCTCTTTCATTTAGAAAGGTTATATATTGCATGTGGTGAGTATCCTGGGAAGAGTTTGATTTTATTACGAAAGAGAACATTTTGACCATTTTCTTATGCTTAAATCCAATTACCATAAATATATTTAATTAATATCAAATGTATTAACACAATTGAAGTATCTCATAGTTACATCCAAAAATTTTAATTCATTGTGTACAATAAGACTATGGTAGCTTTTTTTGTGCTTGGCTACATTATGACAAGTATCAATTACAAGGAATGGAAGAGTTTCTCCATTGAAACATTCACATGATTCCAAGTTGATGGGCATAATAAATTTACATACATAATATCACTACTGATCATTTTGGTCAACATGGTATTGATCATGTAGATGAATCATTTCAATATTTGAAAATTAAAATAAATAAATAAATAAATAAAAGTTCTAAGCAGTGTCACTTCAATTCCAAGCCTCATAGAATTTTGTTTGAGTGAAAACTTCAAGATGGCATGATATTTCAAAAACTTTTGTTTTTCTAATCTATTACATATCTTTCTAGTTATGAAAAAACATATTAAATGGATATCTTTCACATTAAATGAATAATTACAAAGTAATAACAATATCTACATATGTTAAAATTTTAAGTATATTATACAAGAACCAAAAAGATGAGTATATACAAAGAGATAATTTAATTAAAGAAAATAAAAGTTATACATATGTTCCAACATTGATTATCAAAAAATCACTTTTCATTTGTTAATATAATGAAATGTCTTAGGTCTTGAAATTTGTTTATTATGAGATATGAAAAAAATGAAACTGAGAATTTGTTTGAAATCATCTGTATTGCTCATCCTTAAAATAAATTTATGGAGAAAAACACAAACAATAAATTCTATTGAATTGAAATAAACCATAAAAAGTGTGTGCATTTAATGGTATTTCATAACTAAAGTATCCTATTTATTTAAAAAATAACTGAGGTGAACTAACCAAACATATGTTAAGGTTGAAGCATGATTCAAAGTTCAGCTTCATCTTCTCTTTCATCATGTTGATCAATTATCTAAGACAAATATAAGACAAGATCAACACAATTATAAATTGTTTTAATTGAAACTTTCATTTGCATATACTTCTTTCATATTATAAAAATTTATCTAGAACAAAAACATTAATGTCTGAAAATACCTCATAATCTGTAATAGGATTAAATCCATCTTTAATCTTTTGATGAACGAGAGAAGATACACCATAGCATGAAGCAAAATCTTTGTCATCTTCAGATATTTTAATATTGAACACCTGCAACTATATTTTAAATAACAATGAAATAGTTAGAAATTTGATTATATAAAAAATAAATTTTCCTTGAGAAGCATAGTAGTGTATTAAGCTTACAATTTTTGCCTCTGCAGATAACATGCCACCTTTCCCCAAACGATGGTGTGAGGACAACCTAGAGGCTCGTACAGTATGTGCATATTTGTCTTTTCCAACCAAAGTTCCATTTTTCCTTTTTTTCTTAATAGCAATCTCATCCAATAACCTCTTCCACTCTCCTTCTCCTATGAAGTGTGGCTTGACTGCATTTTTGTTTCTTACCAATTCTCCTCTCAAAGCATTCCTGATATTTTTAATATATTCAGCAAAACTATGAAGAATTTTTTTTGGAGGTACAATTTCCGATAATTTATGCATGAGAGATAATAACTCATTCTTCTTAGATTTATCTGTGAAATACACATAGAAAGTAAATAATCCATATAAAAAATCTTAAGGTTTCTAGTATCATAGTAATGAAATTTAGGGAATGTAACACTAAGTACAATATATAATTTTTTTTAATATGAAACATGAAACATTAAGTATATAGTTTATACTACATAAATTAAGTATGCAATTTATGAAAAAACATAGTATATGTGTTTTATCTTGATGATGGAAATCTTTGGTAATTGTAGGACCAAATAATCTCAATGCTTCACAGTGAAGTATGTCTCTCCATATTCTCCCACCTTCATCATTTAACACTTGCCCTTTTTCATTTAATGTGATTGTGAATGGCATGCCATTAGTTGCATCTCCTTTAACATATTCATTTGGATGTTTTAAGAGAGGTTGAAAAGATGCACCAATAGATGGTATAGTTTGTTCATCTGATGGAGGAGATTGATTTTTTTGTCCATTGGCGTGCGAGAACATTGATATTACTCCTGAACATTGCGATATAATATATTATTGATAATCATATGTTATATAATTACAACCCTAAAGTTTATAAGTGAAATATAAATGACTATTTGCCTTAGTAGATCATCAACTGTTATGTCTGTATATGTTGCATTCTTTGTGTTAGAGATAGTTGTTTTGTATGCTGCATGAATTACATCTCTTATGACTGGATCAACATCAACTTTCATCAACCACTCTCTATATGATTGCAATCTATCAATTTCAAATCCAGTTTCAAGTGTAGGCTCCAGATTATGGAAAGTATCATTTACTACTGGGACATATACATCATCTGTAAAATCTAAATGGGAAGATGGAATTGTAGATAAATTACTTCCTTTGGAAGGTATCTCATTAATACCTATGATTCCGGAAGGTGTGTCCCTCATAAACTCATTTAAACTCTTTGTCCGAATAAACTTTGCTTTTTTTCTTGTTCGCATATTGAATCAATAGACATAATTCAATATTACACATTTCCCAAGTTAGAACGACTTTTATATACTTCATTGCATTAATCCAATAATGAAACAAGTGCAAAATATATATATAATAAAAGCATCAACCTTTGATTATATGAAGTGGAATAATGAGGATATTATAAAATGAAAAATATGCAAATGAATTAAAATACATACAAGAAACAACAAAAATAGTAACTCATAATCAAATGAAACATTTTGAAAATATTTTAATCATAAAATATCATTTTGGAGGGTAAAAAAATCTTAAAAAATCCTCTAATATCTAACTTTCCCTTCTAAAAAAAAGTTTTCAATTCTATAAGATAAAAATTTATTAATTATTAAGTTTTATAAAAAAATAATGAGAAAAAAAAATCTAAATGTACATAATGATAATATATATAACATTGTTATCATGTTATAGTTCTCTGATATGTTTAACATTGAAATACTATTACTTTTTAGATTATTATAGGTTTGATTCTTCTAAACAAATCCATATAATAGATTTAAATGAAAATACAACTCTAATATAGAACTACTAGAAATTTACTTTTTCTTGAGTAGAACTATTCATAGAATTTGTCATTAATCATCAAAATAATTTGAATAGCCATTGTACATTTCAAGCATGTCTTCTTGCCCATTAAATTCATCATATGAGCTGCCATTAGATGACATTTCTGATAAGATAGGTTGTTCTTCATGTGAAGGTTGGAAGACTCTTATTGATCTAGGATTATACTCAATGAGAAATGATGCGTGGGAATCTGTCGAATAGTTCACTCCAAATCCTGAATAATTCATAAAGCAAGCTAATTCGCGCTGTTCGATGAGCCCACGTAGCATCAGGTAGTTGGTTAGGTAAAGGCTGACCAAGCCAATGATGCTTAGCTGGTCTTTTCATATGATCATCCACACTGGGACTGAGACATGGACCAGACCGAAGAGGGCATGTTTATTTCTTTGTCACGGTCTATGGAAAAGGGTGTCCTTTACTTAGTAAATACCTGTGATACAAGGGCTCGAACCCAAAATTCATGGTCAACACCCATGGTACACTTCCAACGGAAGAAAGACCACGGCTAGATGATCGATTCGACGAGGAATTGATTTGCTCCCCCCCCCCATGCACGATAGGCACAATTGCTGGATGACAGACATGGCACAGGGCGACTGGATGGTGGGGTCAATTAGCTGAAGACTTGTCGTAGCTTTCTCCAACTGAAAGCTCTACACTAGGATTATTTGGATCTGCTTGCTTTGATCCTGCTGCCTTAGCTGCTTTTGGTTATACCTGTGTCTCTAGCTAAGAAATTGAATGGCGGCCCTTTAGTTCTTCAAGTTCCTATCTTTTGGGGCCCCTCCCCTAAAAGAGAGTTGTTCCTATCCTCACACGTCACCTCACCCTCACGATATGAATAGTGAGCCCCTACCAGGCCTACCGGGCCTATGACAACATACAAATATTTTCTCACATTGGTCAGGAAAAACATATGGTTCATCTGTTTGCTCAAACCTGGTATGATTGATGATGCAAAAATCATTCTCATGCATATATGTTGTTGGATGATTTCCAAATACAATATTTCTAAACCACTTAGCTTAAAATAATACCACCTTGAAAGATATGAAGTTAAGCTCTAATATATCTTCGATTAATCCATAGTATCTCAAGGTGTCGGTTTTTATGTTTCCATCACGAACATGTGATTGAAAATCTACTGTAAAATATGCAGCAATTCCACAGTCAAATGTTTGTCGGTTTTCATCTAGCTTCCGAACACGGTAATGACGACCCTTGCACTACAACCCCTTATAATGAGTCACCTTATTCTCTTCTAGTCCTTTTATAATGTCCAATACATGTGTTGTAACTCTTTCATCATTATTTCTACATGCCGTTGCTACTCTATCTCTCAAATATTTTAAAATCATAGCTGGAGGCCAATCCTTTTCAAATTTTCTCATTATTGTTGAATGTGGAGATGAATTATGACCACCTCGAGATACATATGACAAAAAACACATTTTTTAGGCATCATGATGTCTTTGATATTCGTCCCTCCATATTTTTGTGTGTTCGCTGTTTCTTGCAACATATAATAATAAATCCTCCATTTCAACAACATCTGCAATCATAAACACAAAACACATTATACCATCATAGTCACAAATCAAATTTGTGAACCATATGTAGATATAAGTTTAATCACCTTTAATTTCCCTAGTTTTTTCTCGTCCTATGAATACATGTCCTTTAACTTTTTCACTTTCTTTTGAGTCCCATAGTCGTGGCCCTTCAATATTTAATTCTTTGCACAATTAAGTGAGATAAACTGTGGATTTGAACAACATGTACCCTTGAAGCATGGAACCTTCAGGACGAGCCTTTTGCTTTACAAAATTTTTCAAAACCTTTAAATAGTGCTCAATAGGAAACATTGTCCTTGTTTGAACTGGTCCACACAACTCTATTTCATGTAAGAGGTGCACAATGTAGTGTTCCTGTGCATTGAAGAAACTTGTTGGGAAGTATTTTTGCATGCCAGACATCAAAATGGGGAGTTATTTCTTCCACATCTTTAAGTCTTTGTTGTGTATCTCTGTTGAAGTGACCCACCTAGAATAGAATTAATTAATTTAAGCCCACGATTTGTGTAAAGAAAAAAAAATATTATAGATGAACAATTTTCTATTATATCATATTGTACTTGAAGAGACCCTTTTTCTTATACATGCCATGCATCATACCTAAAAAATCTACTTAGCTTGTAGATTGTCCTCCTAATGTTGTCATCGAGATTATTTGGACGGCTGGAAGGTAATAGATACTGTAATTAGAATGTTAAAATTAATCAATTACTCATGCTATATAATTATTTTTTAAATAAAGAATTTTAAAATCACATAATAGATAATATAGTTAATGTCGATCAATGTGCACATACCCTAAGGAAATTATTCCAATCATGGGTCTTCATTCCAACAAGTTCATTTCCTTTTGAGAATGCATTCTTAAAATTTACTCCAAAACCTGTTGGGAATCTTACTGATTTTATGGATTTAATCATCTACTCTTTCCCCTCTGTGAGAGACCATGGATCAGCTACAAAGTTACCATCATCATTTGGCCAAAGATGAGGCATTCTTCCTACTTCTTTGAGGTCCATCCTCACATGTAGCTTATTTAGTTTCCTCCCATGTATTGAACTCTTCTAAAATAACATATTATATAAACAAACAAATACATTCTTCCCTATGTGAATTGTATCAAACAAGTGAACAATAGGTAGGTCTTCATAATATGACAACTCTGAAAATATTGTCTTTCGAGTCATTCCTGAAGGAAGGGATCCTACCAAAAAGAAAAATCATAATAAATTTAAGAAATCAATGTTTTAGGAATGTAATTGTATATCATTTAAAAGGCGAGAATGAAAATTACCATTTGTGCTTCTATATGCATGCATCCATCTCTCGGGATTCATCTTTGAAGGTTCTCTAAGAAGGCACTCCTTTCCACCAAAATCATCCTTATCTTGTATGCGATATGGATGATTAGGCTTTAGAAACATTCTATATTCATTATATACAGTCTTTCCCAAATGACTCAATCTTCTTGATGAGGTGCAAGGCCCACATGTTGGGCATCAATAAGATCCCTTAGTCTGAAGGCCTTTCATTTTTATATTCAAGATCAAGTAATAATTTATGATTCTAATATGAAATAAATGAAATCAATAAATACAATATGAGGTTATTAACACCAACTATAACTCACCACAACACATTGATAGCCCTGGAGCATCATGAATTGTGAAAAGAAGCATTGCATGAAATTGAAAGATCCTTGAAGAAATAAGACGAGACACATCCTTCATATTCATTCCTTGCCAAAGCATTAATAACTCGTTTATTAAAGGCTCCAAGTATGTGTCCATATGTTTCGGTTGATTTGGACCTGTAAAGACATCAGCTTCAATTTTTCATTTTCACCATGAAATTTGTTACTAGTACCATGTAGACTCAATATTAGTAATTTCCATAAAGTATAACCTGGTGTGATAAGTGTCAACATAGCATGTTCCTTTCTGGTTGATAACCATGGGGGTAGGTTGTTGTTGATAGAAATTACTGGACATGTAGACCATTGTGTTGATTGATTTCCATAAGGATTCACACCATCTAATGCTAATGATATTCTTGCATTTCGTGGCTCATCATTGAAAATTGGCCACTTCTCCTCGATCTTACGCCACACCACTCCATTGGCTGGCGTCCTAATAACGCCATCTGTGCTCCTTCCCCTCACATGATAATCCATGAGCTGTGACATTTCCTTACATCCAAATAACCTCTCAAATTGTGGGGCTAAAGGTATGTGACGTAGTACCTTTCTTCCTACCTGTTTTGATGATGTACTTATATGGTACCTTTTCTCACCACATTCTGGACATTCATCTAAGGATTCCTTACCATCTCCATAATATATGATGCAATCATTGGGACATGCATCATATGTCTTGGAAGCATCCATACGTAAATATTATGTCAATAACATGATCTCATTTTTTGATTTAGGCAATTTTTTATTAATTGGAAGGAGTAGACCTGATAACAACCTGTGACAGTACCATCAATAATGATAAGATATAGTTTAGAGTGGAATTATATTTTTGGAAACATCTATTAAAAAAAACTTGAAATTTCCATTTTGTATAAAAACACTTACTATAGAAGATCAGTGAAACTATTGTTTTTCCATCCATGGACAACTTTTAAGTTAAGAAGGGGTAACACAACTTGCAATATGGAGAATTTTGCACCAGGGTATAGTGGTGTCCTTGCCATATGTATAATATCATTATCATGAGGTTGTCCATCAGCTTGTATATTAATTGAATCTAGAATTTCTCTTGCATTGGATTCAATAGTTATTTGTTCTTCTACATGTGCATGGTCATCGTTAGAACCATCCATGTAATTGTTATGTATACTGTCATTATTGGGGTTATGATTAACATTATCTTCACCAATGATGTTGGGTAAACCATTACCACTTCCAATTTTTAAATCATTATTTTGAATTCTTGCGGACATTTCCATATTCATTTCTTCGTCATTCTCTAAAAAACCTTGCATGGGACCATTTAATGATAAATGGTCCCTCTCAACATGTCGCTTTTGGTGTCTTCTACCATAGAAGCAATTGCATGAGCAGCAGACATCCATTTTCCACCATTCATATGTGCCATATTCAGGGTTGTTCATGTTTTACACTGAAACCTAAAAAAATTCAACAAGTAAGCTTACTCATATTAATCTCATAATATATAAATATGTGGTATAAAAGGTTTTCACTTAAATAAATAGTGTAATAAATAACTAAAACAAAATTTCTTAGAGAAAAATAGATTGCATAGAATATCAAACTATTTCCTCTCTCCTAAGATACATTTAAGAGTTAAAAGCAATCCGTCAAGAGTTATGAGATAATCCATCAATCTCAAAGAAATGATTTAAATTCATCAATACACATTAATTCAATTCAAATATAATACACCCATGATTTCTACTCAGCATATTTAAACCAATAGGATGAATCCATTATTGTTTCTTCTCCTCTGATGATTAAACAACATTGCCTCCTGAACCTATCTCGGTTGCTCTTAATGATTTTGTGAAATCATGGTGGTATTTTTGGTATAGAAACATGCTAAAATACCACCTGTGGTAGCGCCCTCTTCAAGCAAGGATGAACATAAGATAAATGTCAGAAGAGCATTCAAAGGGAGTGCCCAAATCTGATCTGTTACAACAATCAAAGTTGTACCCTATATCATCATCTACACCACTGAAATAGCCCATGAAAAGAGTTGCAAAGGCATCCAATAAAGTGCACCAGCTGTGACTAAAGTTTTGTACATAAAAGCATGATGATGTTAAGGTAGGTACCCAAATGTTCAGAATCCTTCCAATGAACACAACAATGAGTTCAGAGTTCACGAGTACGTGCAGCTTGACATCTTAATGCCCACCTCATATAGCAGTCACAAGCACGAAGAATTGAGCAGGATAACCTGGTTTGAGTGCAAGGCCCAATGGAAGCTTGTAGCTCCCACTATAGCTGCTACTATCTTGCAGTACATGTTTACTGTTGTGGCAGAATTGATGGCAGGCCACTTGGGGCAGTTCGAGTTGGATGCATTGGTTGCTAGTCTTGATGGCCGAGGCAGGGGTGTTGACCATTGTAAAATGGTTGATGATGTCATCTAGGGGCTAACTAGGGCTGAGGGGGCCTGGCTGTTGATATTGGGGAAGTGTGGGAGCAAAGCAGCTCCACATTTTTTCCATCCAAGGTTGCCCCACTTTCTTACCATCCAAGGTTGAAGGATAGAAATTCTGGAGAGAACCCTGACTGTTTGGCTGAATCTGGGGAGCTAAACTGAGTTTAGTACCTCGAGGAACTGTCAAAGCAGAACTAGCTCAGGTAGGTAAAGCATTTCTGTCATGAAGTTTGAACAACGATTGTAACATGACCTCTTCTTTGTTAATCAAGGTTTTCATTGATGTCAATGTGGCATTGACTGAGATGTCAATATTCTTGAGATTTCTAGTTCAAGATGATGATGTAATTCCATCAATGAAGATGTCAAATCACGAAGAAGTCAAACCACTAATGAAAGAATCTCTAAGAAGACCTTGACCTAATGTTGCATGCACTTGATGATCTAGATCTTAACCCTTGATGTTATGTGATGATTTCATACACTTTGATACTTGATGATGGCATATGATGATCATGGTTGGAGATCATTTGAGGGTTGGAAAAATATTTTTGGAATTCTCCTAATAATGCCGCATTATAACATATCACTACACCATTATGTGATGACATGGGTGATGCACTCATTGCTGGACATTATCATGATGACATGGATGTCCTACATGTTCCTATTATGATGAAGAATCCAAATAATGGAGAAGACAAACAATGGAGAAGCCAAACAAAGAAGCCATACTTTACTAATCATTTTTTACACTAAATAATTCAAGGGCAGTCAAAAAGAAAAATGTTTTTCACCACCTTAGAGGCAACATTTCAAAATGGATCCTATACCATCTTGTAGAGTGTATTTTACCCTTTCTAACGAGCCCTTACTTGCCTTGAAACTCCAAATATTTTGGGAGATATTGATTTTTTAAGTTAAGGAAATTAACTGTGACATTGAGTCGACCTAAGCCGACTTGCGTAGGCTTGACATGTTGTCCAAGAGACGTGTCTCTTCATCAAATGTCAAACCAGTATAAATAGAAATCCGTATTCTTCATTTTATTCATTTTATTTCGGTCAAGATTTCAGAGAAGAATCACAGAAGGTGAACTGAGGCCGAGGATAAGTGTATTAGATGGGTTAAATCTATTTTAAGGGTTAAAAACATTATAACAGAGGAATTAGTGTTGAACAATCCTAAGCAGACCTCGGATAGTTGACTGTGGAGACAGACCTTGCTAATTGAAAACCTTAAGAGTAGTCATCACTTGAGCTCAAACCAAGTCCTGGACTAGTACAATAGTCCTGTGCAGGCATAAACACAGAGAGGAGTTCAAAGGAGGCCAAGGAAGGAAGGTTGTTTAGGCATTTTCAGTGTTTAGGCATTTTTAGTGTGAAGGAACATAAATTATCATTAGAATTTGAGACACAGTGAAAATAGATGAATTATCTGCCAAGCTTGATAAGGCCTATAATTCTGAACTTGAATCATTAGATCTTCTTGTAGAAATATCCATGTCAATCCCCTTATCGAAGTGCATCCAACAGTTGGAGGAACATATTTTGTACTTCAAGTTTAGGGATTATTTTGGGGCAAGTTGCCATAAAATGGCCTAAGCCATTGTAGATCTTGCACTTGAAAGGAATGTTTTAATATTCCATCTTTTGAGTCCATGGGAAGCCCTCGAGATAGAAATGATTCTGTCCAACAAATTTTTATTTGAGCTTAGTCCAACACAATCTAGCACACGTGAATAAACCTCCCCTGTTTCTGCTATATGAGCCTAGATATGTGCACAGAGGGTTGCTGATTTCTCCCAAAACATCTTCCTTCCAGAAGTGAAAGGGAAATTCACAAGCCTAATCCTAATGGTATCGGTGGTAATAGTAAAGGTGGATCTAATCGCAGGGCTGTCTAAAGCTACAATGAATATGTATGCACTTTGTAAACTTAAAAGTTAGTGCCCATTTACTTGAGTCCGCAACAGAAATAAAACATTGTTAATAATTTTTTCCTTATTGCATTGTTGGTGGGTAAATTTTTTAGTGGCATTTAAGATGAGTAATCCATTCAGTGAAACAAGTCTAGAAGAATGAATTCCATGCACAATATACTGCAGGGTATGCCTATCTTTTTGTCATGCAATGCCCTCTTTGCATCGTCATGGTATAATATGTTTATCAATGTTGTTTATCATCGTTATGGAATCATGGTATGCTTTATTTTGTTTACATATTGGTCTTATTAAATCCCCCCCCAATAAGGAATTGTTGATTTCAGAGTGCTTTCATACCCCATTTGTTTCCAAAAAATATAGAGGCACATTCCATGGCTGGACTGCAACTCTAATGAGAATTCTAAAACCAAAATAAAATGTTAATTGAATCTATGCTATAACCTATAATGGTAGCCTTGCAAACTTGAATCTATAATTGCAAGGCTACCATTCTGAAATTTCCAGGGAGAAATGATTTCCTGTTATCTACTCAAACCTTTAGAAATAACCTATTATAACACCAAAAGGTGAGTGGTAGAATGCCCCTACCAAAAGTGAGAAAAGTTCCTTGAGTTACCTTTTTATAAGTGACTGAGAGTGGACAAATATGTTGCTGTCTTGCACTTTTCAGATCTCCAAAAGTGGAAAAACTACAGAAAATTGACAAGAAAAAGTTCCCTTGGAGGCCACTCACAAGTGTCAAAAGACACTAGATCAATAGATCTGTGGGTGGGGAACCTTGAGCATCGAGTTAATATCTATAAAAATAGCCAAATGAAGTTAAGATTTGCAAGTAAAAATGAAGTTAAGATCTGCAAGTAAAAATGAAATTTTCAGCTATTTGTACACTAATGCAACGGAAAGGGATTGATTCTCCCGAGGGTCAAAACCCAGAAATTTATTTCAACAATAAAATCTACTTTCTAATAGCTATGAATGTCTATTTTTACCCTAGAAAATTGATAATAAGCTATAAATTCAGATCTGGAATAAAACAAAGGGTTAAAACTTAAAAGGTAATTTATACTTGCTCAAACCCTTAGATGAAATCTTTGCTAGACCTGTCGAAGAAATGCTGTAATTAAGTAGAGATATTGCCCTTGCTTTTACTTCCAGAGCGTCGGATCAAGATTACAACTCTATCTTTGTTAGCTATGCATGTTGGATTAGAAAATGGGATTGGAGTCTAGGCTATTATCACATCCCCATCTAGTCTAGAACATTGATACAGTCTGTGGATTTTGCAATGAAAGATCCCTCTTGGGGAGAAGTCTCCAACCACTGGGTCAACTATGAATGAAATCGCTTCCTTATTGAAGGAACCCTCAATAATGCTTTGTCCAAAAAATGGATTTGACAAACACTTGGCATTGGCAAAGGGGAGATGAGGTCTAGCACCTTGATCCCTCCTTCCACGTGACAACCATGACCCTCAATGGATGCACCCAATAGCCTTGCAATAACCTAGAATTTGAATTAGAATGGATTCACCCTATCTATGCTATAACCTATAATGGTAGCCTTGCAATAACCTTACAAAATGGAGCAGCTTGTGTTGTTGTAGAGTACTGAGGGTAAAATTTGAATTGATTTGACTATTTAGGTCTACAAGACAGTGCCCACTGTCTGTTGTGGACCTCTTGAAGGCTTGTTGAGGTTAGCTACTGGAATTCATTCTCTGAGATCATCTATATTTATTAAAAAGAAGAAAATAATTTTCTCAATAGGTTCTATTCTCAAGCATGACACTTTGAAGCAGCATGTCAAAGTTCAAACTGGATCTCAAAATGAGGTTCAGGTAAGTGCCTCTATTACTTTCTACAATATATTACCATTGCAGAAATGAACAATCCATTGAATATGCTTTCACTGGCTACAGGTTTCAGCTATGAAACCAATTAGTAGAATGTTGTTATCCTTATTGATATTTATTATTTTCCCTAACCACAGCAGCAAGAGATGTGAAAAGTAATTAAAATATATGTATGATTACTGGAATATTGATGGTTAATATCATTATCTATCTATCTGATCAAATCCAGACCAAGCTCACCTTTTTGGGGTTAATACACTCACAATTGGGCACAATCAGGAGCGCAGTGGAGCCAATTCACCAATATCTCAAATTCTGTAGACTAAGTGCAGCAGACTCTAACTCACAAAATTAAAACCAAAATATGCTACAACAACATAAATGACCAAACATCACTCAGAGTCAGGGGGCACAAGAGCTATATTTCACAATCATAAGGAAAAATGTCTAAGCATTCTAAGTCTAAAAACCTACTCACCCTCGTGGGAAGCCACTTACTGATTTTTGAGATTGAAATAATTAGCTTGTGATGAGGTAACTATTGTGACATGGTTGTCCTTAATTGCTATTTCTTAGCATGTTACTTCCTAATATTAAGAGGTTACTAATTGTGACATGGTTGACCTTAATTTCTATTTCTAAGTGTTTCCTTCCTAAAATTATCCTAGCCCTTCATCCTATTTTTTATCGTCACTTATTCAAACTACGATAAAAAAATTTTAGGGCCTTGTTTAGGCATGATAAAAGTGGATTAAAAAGGAAAATTATCCACATTAATATACAAGTATATTTTCTCTTGCAGGTGGAATTGAGAGCTAGCACTGAGAAAATTATGGTAGTTGGATTTGAGATTGCAGCGTTGTGACTGTATCTATCATATTTTGCAAAGGAGGATCAGGGTATCTTGGAGAATTCTTCTATGTTCAGACGTGTCAAGGAGTGTTTTCATCCTGTAGTCCCTTCGTAATAAACAAAATCAATTTTTTTGGCAACATCTCTTCTGTCTTTTCCGAGCAGTTATATCTTCTGTCTTTTACTTGCTTTCAGTTTTATCTTGATAGAATTTTAGCAGTAGGAATAGGATAATTTTGTCCTCCCTATTCAATTTTCTTCAATACATCTTCTTGACTCCATAAGGCACTGATTTCTATGTTTAGTCTTTGATTATTTACATAAACACAAAAGCACTTCTTTATCTAAACATTTGTGCATCTTAGGGATCTTACACAAACCAGGCACTCTTAGCTAGATTTGTTCAATTTTTTGTTAAATTGCAAGCTTGACTTGCTGTAATTTCCCTTTTTTATGCAAAAATAAAGAGGAATTTTTTCTCAATTTCTATGCACTAGAAAAATATAAATACATTTGAAAGCATAAAATATTAAAAACTACTTTAAAACAACATTTATTTTAGAAAAGACAACATTAAAACAGTCATTAGCAAAAAGTCCACTGTTCAAATTTATAGGGAGTTCAAATAGTATGACCCAACGAAATACTCAATGTATCTATTTATGGGATAGACACATACCGGTATACATTGAGGAACCTTGTTAGCCATTGGTATCAATGCATACCAGTTTACTTTGAAGAACCTCTTTCCTATTTAATGAATTTACTTTATCTATTTATGAGCACATGGTTTCATCTAATGGTGATCCCATATGGAATTTAGATCTAAAAAAATGGAATTAAGTGAGGTGGGGCAAGATCTACTTGCAGCTTATCATTTGAAATTCCTTTTCCTGCATTAGGGAAGTATTGACTCTGTTTAGGCCATCTCCTTTTTTTTTTTGTATTTGAAGTAAGATACACTAGATGCCAAAGCTTAGAAGAAATGTAGAACTGGACAACTTAATTACTATTGAGATTAATGCAGGAACAATACTTATGTTTATTGAAAAAATGTTTGTTAACCACTGGTGACAAGAGACAGGGGAATGACAACTCTGTTGTATAATCTCATTGGAACGGTGATGTTCGCAATATTCACTATTTTAAAATGAATTTCCAGGTCAAGTTTGCAATATTCACTTCCCCTTTGAAATTGATGTTGACACTGTAATGAG
Organism: Pinus albicaulis; assembly: GCA_034641835.2. Lineage (NCBI taxonomy): Eukaryota > Viridiplantae > Streptophyta > Pinopsida > Pinales > Pinaceae > Pinus > Pinus albicaulis. The sequence continues at coordinate 668,915,130 of CM076569.1, read as the reverse complement.
TGTTGCAAGTGAAATGGTGACAGAATTGGATCTATCAGATCAAGGTGTGACAAATATTGCAGCCATGATTGATACAGAAATACAAGCTCTTGTGCCATAATGGCAACCCACAATACCTTTTGTGGATACTGCTGAGGAGGAGATGGATATTGATTATCCTAGGTCTGCAATTGAAGATGATGTTTCGGAGATGCTTAGTGATAATGATAGGCCCTCTGGTGCATTTTTACTTGAACACCTTCCTTCAGGTCACAAGCATTGGTTTGATTCCCCAAGGTCTTTAGTTGCATATTCTTACATGAAAACTGCCTTAATGAATGCTTCTTCTAAAGCAGAAGGGCCAATGCATGGCAGATTTGATGAAGTGAAGCATGTCCAGTCTGCCTCAAGTAGTGCTAAACATCATCATAATGAATTCTATGATCACAAGAACAAAGGGGATGGTTTATATATAAGTTCAAAGTTTCCCAACTCTATAGGGAGAGGCAACTTGCAAGCAAATGTTGTGGTGATTGATAAAGAGAAAAACCAATCAATTTCTGAGGTCATAAAGAATAATATGGTGGCTGAGGGGAAGATGTCAGCTGAAGATATGAATACTGACAGTAGTACTCAAGAGTGGTTTAAAATAATGAGCCAAGAGAATCTACGAATGGAGGATTGCAACATTTATAATGCCTTGGACCGGAATGTACTTGCAGGCAAGCATGATGGTAAAACTGTTTCTTCAGAGTCTGGTGTGACTTTTCCATATTACACCACCTTGTTGGCCAATGAGTTGGAAGATGAGAATAGTGTAACCCAAAAAATCAAACTCTTATTACTTAAGCTTCAAGAGGAAATAGAGGAGTTGAGACAAAATCATGAATGACTATTGCAGGAATTTATAAATCAACTACCACAGAAGGGTTTTACAGAGAGGCACATTCCATGGGGGTGGAGGTGTGTAGAGATGCATTTTATAGCCCAGTTGGGAGGTGTGTGCAAGAGTGCATTGGGTGCATTGGATATGAATGAAAACAATGAGCACCCATTTTGTGTTGGGTTTTACACTATTGGATTTAAAGCTATTTTTATTCAACAATGTAAACCCAACATATTGAGCATCGTATCCTTGTGCTTATTAATTACCAAATATGGATAGCCGTCTAATCCCTGGTCTAATATGCACTTTTAGGTTGCCAATATTTTCCAAGTTGGCATACCTCTAGTTCCACCTTGAGTTTGTGAACTTGAGATATGCATAATCATCCTTGCAACCTCAAGGTCCATGTCAAACCGGGGTATAGATGTGTATGTGATAGTTTTAAGAATAATTTTGGGTGTTTTCTTCTTTGATCTCTGTTTTACCTCTCTAATTTGTGGCATCTCTGGGTCGGGTCTCATTTTTGTATTTGCTTAATCAATTTATACATATACACTTCGCAAGTTTTTTATTGCATCAAGACTGCCACTGTTTCCTTAAATATTGTACCTTTCCTGGGATTTACAGGTTTCCACTGCAGTTATAGAACCATATAACAGTCTATTGTCAACTCATTCTCTCTTGGAGCACACAGATGTGTCAGTTGTTCTGAACAACGAAGCTATTTATGACATATGTACGCGATGTCTAGATATCGAAAGACCTACAAAAAAAAACTTGAACAGACTGATCTCGCAAGTTATATCATCATTAACAAGTTCTCTGCAATTTCAAGGAGCCTTAAATGTAGACATAAATGAGTTTCAAATGAACCTTGTTCCCTTTCCTAGAATTCCTTTCATGCTTTCATCTTATGCACCAATAGTGTCTAAAGAGAAAGCCTATCATGAAGCATTGTCAGTGAAAGAAATAACAAATTCCATGTTTGAGGCCAGTAACATGATGACTAAATGTGATCCCAGACATGGAAAATACATGGCCTGCTGTCTAATGTATAGAGGAGACGTGGTGCCCAAAGATGTGAATGCAACAATTTCAATGATAAAAGCAAAACGAGTTGTGCCTATCTATTTTTGACCGGTAATCAGATGGTGTCTACCATGTTTGACTCTAGCTAATTGATTCACATGGTTAGAATCGTACATTATTTGGTCGTGTGAACTAGATAGAAGACCCCATATCTAGTTTCATCCATCCGGGTTGTGATTTCAGGAGTTATACAAAGATCACAATGTATGATGGCCGTGATCAAATAGACAACCATCCAGTCATGAGTCAAGTAGTTGCATCTATGGACACGTCTTTTAATCATAACACGTGTTATGTTAGCTTATGAGCTAAGTATGGGTATGCCTCCCTCAACATTTAGATGTCATGATAATTGTATTGTAACAAATGAAGCTCGCCAATTGTCCTCAATCCCTACTTGTCACAAGGTAAATCACTGCAGTCATCAGTCACCATCTCTAAATTTTGTCACATCTTGTCACATCCAATCAAGGTGAGCCTCCTAATGTGATCAATCAACATCCTATTCCCCTTTTCATCATCTTACAAAAATCGCTAAGAATTTACCTTTCATCCCTTATAATTTCAACCCTAAATTGCCCCATCTGAGCCAGTTTGAGTACCTACAATTTTCTCCCCTGTGGCTAGCGTTGGTCACTAGCAGGTAAGCCTCCTTTGCACTTGTGTTGGTTCTAGAATTCTGGGATAATGAGCGGGATTCCGAAAGCTTCACCTTCTAGAAGTTTCCAGAATTTGTTTCAACTACTTACCTTAGATTGACATTCAAATCCTATCCTACCCTACTTTGGAGTTTTCACCACTTATCCTTTAATCCTATCCCTCCATCAAATGTGGATCTAAGGCCCTAGAATGGTAATTAGATAAGAAATCCCAACTTACCCCTCTCTCATATATATTTACCCTCTCACATGCTAGAGGTAATGGTTGGATTTGGAGAGTGATTTTTCCCTTATGCTGCTGTTACATGTAATTTTGACAGCATGAAATTTTACTATCAAATATGGATCCATCACTATCCATACTCATCATTCCTTAGAAGTCAAAACATTTATATTACTAAAGCAAGTCTTGGGAACTAGGAAAAATCTCTTAAAAATTCTTAAAGGTTTCCTGTGTGCTTTTTTCAGTCACTTCCTGTGCATGCGCTGATATTCCCTCCTTTATCTATGTACATCTGCACTACATTTTCCCATAAAACTTGCACACCCAATGTAAAATAAATTAAACACGAAAAGATACTTCTAGAAGCACAGTTGGGCGCATATTCTTCCAAATAAAAGGCCCTTGAGTCGTGCCAGTTTGAGCTATATCCATACACTCATATAACTTATCCCCTTGGATGAAGGAACCCTAATCCCTTCATTAGAGAATCTCATCCCTCTATTGATGGATCAAAAACCTCCTCATTTTTTCCTATAAATTGAGCTGAAGCTTCAGGGTTAGGGGTAGATTGTAGAATGTACATTGGAGATTGTACTCTGCAGATAAAGAGTTCATTGAAGACAAACCTATGATGGTCATTCTATAAAGGAAAGCTTGTTAAATCAAGGGGCAGAATTGTGAAGGAATACAGGAGAAATCTGTACGACATCAAGGCTTAGGTTGCAATGTTGCTCTTTATATTCTTGATAATACATATGGATCCCTTTTTCTCATTGTGTTGTTTTTAGATTCATTAAAAAAATGAAAATTATTAATATCCTTGATCATTAAGTTAAACTAGTGTTTTGGATTATTATATACTACAGATGATTTTGATTCTTTGCATGTTTGTGATTGTAGGCTCTTCTCAGCATTAAAGGACTTCTTTGGGACTAAAGGCAAGGTCTACATCAAACATATCATTGAAAGGTAGGAGAATTACCTCCTCATTTCTAAGTTTTGATAATCTGAATGTTAATAGTTTAGGGAAAGATATATTCAAATGGTTGTTTATTTCTGTTTATCTGTTGGGATACTAGGGAGATTTCTCTTGTCAACAAGAGGGATTTATCCAAAAAACAAATTGGTGACTCCACTGGAGAACAAGCTTAGTTTTCTCTTGATATTTTGGTTTAGCATTCCAACTTTTCTAGTTTTACTTTTTCTGAGTGTGGTTGGGTTTATGAATTTTTATATTCTCTGAATTATAATGCCTTGTGTTTGTGTCATTTCCTTTTAGAGCTACTAGGTGTCTTTTCCGCCTTTCTTGTTTGAGTGATTGTTTCTTGCTCATTTTCAAAAGGAAAACTTCTAGATAAGTGGAGTGTGATTTGTCTCAAAAGTAGTCATTTCTGAAATTGTTTCTTCTTGTTAATGTGAAAAAGCAATTTGTTTTTTTTCTTTCAAAAGAAAGAGATCATGAAAATACACTCATAGGTATCTTAGTTAGGATTATTAGTTAAGAGCTTTTTTTTTTAATACATTTTTTAGGGTTTTTATAGTTGTTTTTTATTTTGAAGAATTGAATATTGTTTAATCATGTAATTGTATATTTTGGATTTAAGTCAACAAAGAGTTTCATTACAAAGTGCTATCAATCATGCTTAAAAATGAAACTGTTTTCTTGATGAAAAAGAATTGTTATGGGATGTTTTAGGAAATTTGTACTTCTTTGAGTCCAAAAAATCCTTCTACATTCTCTTAAATAGAAATTCATCGAAACGAAGAATTTCATATTCATTATTGATGCATTTAGAGTATTTTTTGAGTTGGTCACAACATTATTGAGTTTCATTGCCATACCCCTCTGCGTAATACTATCCAAATTAATGCACACTTAATAAAATTGATCTAGATATTTTTACATTTTCTAGGGTTCATTCCACCAATATAGCTTAGGACTAGTGATTTGGAATAGAGAGTAATTAACTTTCCAAAGTAGATAAAACAAACAAGTAACATCTTGCGGTAGGGGAAAACCCAATTGTTGCAATTTTTCTCTGGGAAGATCTTCTTAAAAGAGTCAAGAACGAGGTCATGTCAGACCTAGTGGAGTAATCGTACCTACTTCATTGGTGAAGATGGAATATGTGCATGTAATGCAAATGGTAAACCTACGATTAACCATTGTCGAGGAGCTTGGGATCACTTGTTTTTAGACCTCGTATTTACCATGTCAAGGAGATTTCAAGGGGATCAATCTTTGATACTCTGCCATTGCATGTATATCAGGCCACAGGCTGTTCCCCCAGATTTAATTGTCTCAATTGGTAACCTTTGTGGCCATAATATTTAGTATTTTTCCCAAGGTGACGGTGGAGGGAAGGTCTCATTGTACGTGGAGAAGACGTTGACTAGACTCACTTGGAATTTTCGAAGGGTAATATTCACTTCGAGATGGCATAGTGGAGTTATTTGCACCAGACTGTTTCATTAAGTAGGTTGTCAGGGTAACTAAACCGTTCCAACCACTATTTTTCCACATTAATCACTGCGAGGTTGGATTTCATCACCAACTAGTGATTTTATTGTGGAAACATATTGTTTGTGTGTGGATTTCTTCCTAGATTTTGTAACACATGTTCAATTGTTTGATTTTTTAGAGGCATTAGGTGTGATTCTTTTGATTTTTTTTATTTCATGTGTTAAAAAAATTAATCGTGGCTGAATTACCGAGACATTCACGTAGAATGTAGGGGAAACCCCCTGAATATAGACCCAGCCAATTGGATAAAATAAAAACTAAAAGGGTTCAATCATCAGGAACTTGGTCTTCTGAACAAGGAGAATCATCTACCATAATACATCATGATTTCAAAGTTAATCAACCTCAGATAAATAAAAAATAACAATATTAACCATAAATTTCTGAAGTAATTACAATTGAATCTGCCACTAGTGAGTTGTCAGATACAAAACTCACTAAACTTGAAATATCTTAGTCTCAGTCTAATTCCACTTCATCTGAGTCACCTTTGGATGTTATAGCCCTGAATCATGGTCGTCCTTGTTCACCTCAAGTAAAGCTTCTCATTACTAAGGATCTTCCTCCTGGCCTTATTAGCATTGAAGAAATCTCTGACGAAGATGAAGAAATTGAAATTCCCCCCCATAAAAAAATTTAGATAAGGTATAGTGAATTGATATACCCTTTGGATTTACCTTTTATTCCCTTTCATCCGGATCCTTTCTATCTCCAATTCACTAATTTTTTACATAACTCTGGTTACGGTCACCCATGACATTGAATCCCATTCTACTCTTTACCTAGGTATAGTAACATGATTTCTGAGAGCATGACTACTGACTCATCCATGTTTTCTTCTTCACCAGAAAGCTTTTTGTATGGTGGTCCTTTTGTTCCTGCTAGGTACCAGTCACCTTCTAGGGCTTTTTCAGGAGCAGGGATAATTTTAAGGATGGAAATTTATCTTAAAGTTTAGAAACCTTGGCGAATCTTATGAGTCCCTAATATGCAAATTGTAAAATGTTTGGTGATATTTTTTTTAAATATATCCAAATTTCTAATGACTTTAAATAGTCTCTATAAAATTTTGGCAATTTTTAGGATAACGTAATTTAATACTATAAATCTGAGCGAATTTTTTTTAGAAAAAAATGGAAATTGGCGAATATTTTTTTTGGAAAAACCACGGAAAATTAGCCCACCTACAAATATTAGCCCCTAAAATATTCCATGTTCAGGAGCATCTCCTTTCTATGAAACTTCCACTATGTCAAATATCCTATTTGAGTCTACCACCCAACCTTTGACAACCGAACATGTATATATGTTTTCCGGGAATATCCCTCAAGCTACCTCACAAGCTGGCTATATAGTGCTTGGGGGGAAACAACCTATTCAATGGCAAGAACTTCTTCAAGGGAAACAACCTCTTCAAGGGCATCAATATATTCAAGGTAAAAAACCTCTTCAAGGTCAACAACCTCTTCAAAGGCATCAACTTCTTCAAGGGAAACGGCCTTTTCAAGGGCAACAATATTTTCAAGGGGGACAACCCTTTACTGGGACTTATCCAATGGTTGTACGGCAACATATTCCTGGTAATTATCAACCTTTTGTTCGAATGCCTAAAACTAGTTATGGTAAACCCTATGCATCATAACCCTCAATGGGAGCTCCTCACCTAGGGATAAACACTATGTGGAACCCTTTGTTTACTATGCAGTCTTTGCAACCTAAACTGAAAGTGCCTTATAATCAACTTGCTCAGCTGCTTGGACAATTTGGTTACACCAAAGTCCAACAAACTGTTCAAGGTGCACTTCAAATTACCCCAAAGGTATCTATGCCAAGTAGTCAGCACGCTGGTCTGAGTACTCCTAGTACTCCTATCCAATATGTTGTGCAATTTTTTTTTCAACAACCAAGTACACCTATCCCAGGAGTTTCTCAAGTCTCTATTTCTATGACCCTTCAAATGTAAATGCCAAATGTTATGCAAGATATCCCTCAAACTAATACCCATCAAACTGGACCTATAGTCCAGTCGATTCCTCAAGATTCTGTGGGATAACCTAGTACAACAACTACACAAAGAAGTCAACCTTTTATAGGCCAAAATATTCAAGGAAAACCCTTCATAGGTAAACCTGTTCAAGGGAAACCTTTTACAGGTCGACCTCTTCAAGGACAACCCTTGGAAGGTCAACCTTTTCAAGGTAAATTTTTTTAAAGCCGGCCATTTCAAGGCCAATTAAAATATGGAAAAGTTGGACAAAATCCAACTTTCCAGAGCCAACCACACCCTGGTTATACATATCAAATACCAGCGCAACCTCAAATTGGTATGGCTACCCTTGGATACCCTGGAGGTGTGCTGATTCCAAATTCTCAAGCTATCCCAGGTTTTCTTGGATATCCTCCTCTAAGTATGGGTATTGTCCCTCAGTAAGACACTAACAGGAAGTTACCTTTCATTGTAACTTTAGATTTTCTAGACTTGTCTCGCCTAACGAATGATCTGATTTATTATCTTTTTTTTTTGGACAACTATGCCTACTAATTTTCCCAGTGACATTCTGAAGTTTGAAGGAAAAACAGGAGAAGACCCATAAAAAAATGTTATGAATTATCATCTGTGGTGTGCATACAACTCTTTGATTGATGATTCTATCTGCTTAAGACTTTTTCGAAGAAGTTTGATTGGCTTAGCCATAAAGTGGTACATTGAGTTACCACGAGGCTCTTTCAACAATTTCAATGCCTTAGCAACTAATTTCCTTACTCATTTTTAGTTACCAGACCGTTATGATAATGGCACAGAACTTTTGACTTAACTTAAACAAAGTACGTCTATGCACATTTCAGATCACATCCACGAATGGTGACATAGACACTGCTTAGTCAAAGTTTTCATCCTGGATCAAATTCTGGCTGAATGGTTCATCAAATCGTTACTTCCTAAGATTATTGAAGGTGTATCTAAAGAAGGTGTTGTAACGAAAGGGCAGGGTATCACTCAAGCCCAGTATCTAGACCTCATTTACACACAGTCTGGTACTTTGTATGAAAAGATTCCTGATTTACCTCGTCCAGGTCAACTTACTACAACTCCTTGTAGTTCTCACACTGCAGATGGTGTAATCGATACAGTTTTTTTTTGTAAGTCAGCAATGATATATTAAACAGAGAAATTGAAGTTACATATAGATACAAAATGGCCTGAGACCTTTGGAAAATCATAGAGGTTCCTGGGCCTGTTCATCTGCATGCTCAGAGAGAATTTAGATCTAAACCTAGCCCCTGTAGAAGGATTATACCAAAGAAACAGCCACCAGGCCAACCATGCAGGGTTGCCTATGGTGGATAAGGAGCTGAAAAAATTGAGCTTTCTAGTACCAGAAGAAAGGCCATTTACATATTGTTTAAACACTATTAACAGAAAGGAGATAAACCAGACAGAGTAAGAAAACATCACGGAATTGGATTAGAAGCACCAAATTGACCAGCAGCGCTTGGACTAGCCTCCTCAGCACCCTTCAGTAGGATCTGTGGCTTGAAGCGCCGAATTATGGTGGTGTGCGAGTCATCAGCCGGGATCTCAGTGGCGATATTACAGGTCAAAGCGGCGAATGAAATTGTCCAGGGCTTTTGCTTGCACGCGGAGCTCTTCTGTTAGAGACTTGAGGGAAATCTCGAGCTTGTCCATTCTCGTAGTGTTCCTGGTAGAGGCCATGGAGGTTGCAGCGAAGGTCTCCTTGACAGCTGCTCCCTGCATTTCTATGGCCTTTGCAAGAATTTTTTTCATTTGCCAAGCAATTGCCTGGGTCTGAAGAAATTGGGTGATCTACGTGGATGGCGTTCCCGGGTTGACCAGCCAGTCTACCTCCTCACTGATAGCACTATCATCCACTTGGGCTCGAGATCTATCGACCTCCTCCTGAAGCAGAAAAATCATCTGCTTTCCTTTCTTGGAGACAAAGCTCTCATAGTAGTCCTTGGCCCGCTTGAGGGCCTGCGAGGCTTTGACACTGCAGAGGTTATGATCCGCCATTGATTGCAAACAGAAGAGAACTACGAGCTTGCTGAAAACCAAATAACTGAAATTCAACTTAGAGCACATACACCTTATAGGTTGGAAGTGAATGAGACAGAAAGAGCAGGTTCCTTGATAAATAGAATAATGGGTCATAGGGGTGGATGATCAGCCAGTTGAAAGCCATTTAATGCCATAATAATCGGAAAATTATTGTCTAAGCCAACCCCTGATGCCAGAGCAGCGATCAGAGATCCGCTCGTTAAGGGCGATCCTCTCGCATGCTCGAAGGCTCCACATTAACCTCCATAAGGAACGGTTGTACCTGTGGCTGTCCTCTCGGATGATAGGTCGCCATTTCCAAAACATTACCTGTGACATTTTAGGACGGTGCCACCTGACGTAATTAACCAAATTGGGTATCTCCATATGCTATTCATGATTGATACTCTGCAGACCGTCCTCTGTAATCGAGCCAGCAATGATGTCTTTACTAGATATGATGGCACACTGATCCCGAAGCTCATCTTGCATTAAGTCCTGCCAGCATGTGTCATGGATTTCCGTTGGGTGATCAACCGCATAGTTGGCTAGGCAATCGGCTAGCGCATTAAATTTCCTGCGCACAGCCTGAAGAATTATGCCACTTAGAGATGTTAGGTGCTCCGCAATTAAATTAGTCACAACAGCCAGGCACCAGTGCTTTGTTTCCTTGATAGGCTTCATTCCATTCTGTAATTTCCTTATTGCAGTGATGGTGAGCTGGGAGTCGCCCTCTACTATGGCTAATCCTTTTCCGAGCCGAATTAGGATTCGAAGCCCTTGCTACAAAGCAACGAATTCAGCTTCATTATTCATGGCCTAGTCTAATTCCTTGCAAAAGATGTGGAGAATTTCTCCCTTCTCATCTCGCAGGACCCCTCCCAGCCCAGCAGGACTAGGGTTGCCTCTTGAGGCCCCATCAAAGTTAAGCTTGCAATAGCCCGGGGAAGGAACTTTCCAGATTGAAGGAGATGGAGTTGGCCGAAGGCGAGTTTCCTGCGCACATAGCCCCGCCGACCCAGAGATACCAAACATTGCCAGGATTCAGATATCATTTGGAGATAACGAGTCGGATTTCTCGGTTTGGAAGCAGGTAAGAACCGTTTCTTTCAAACCCTACATAATGATAGTTTTCAAGTCATCGAGCTGCCTGATACCATGTTTTTGAAATAAGAAATTATTCCTTTCTTTCCAAACCGTCCAGACAAGGAAACCAGGGCTTAGCCTCCATAGATTATTAACCATGCTGCTGTTGGAATAATTCAGTCGCCAATTGGTAATAGTATCGTGAATGGAACTTCTGGTTCGGTCAGTTTGCTAGAATATGTTTTTTATCCAGTCCCATAGGTTTTCGGTCCAGGCACACTCATTGAGCAAGTGGTTCATCATCTCCTCCCGCTCCTTACATAAGGGGCATCGAGATGGTCCTGTGAACCCTCTTTTTACTAAATTTTCCCAAGTTAGAATCTTTTGGTTCATAAGGAGCCAGAGAAACGTTTTAATCTTAGGCCAAAGGTTGCTATCCCACACATTGGTGAACCAGGCCACCTTGTCTTCACTGTGTAGAAATTTGAATAATTTGCTGAATTATTCACCGAGATTATCCTAATTACACACTATTTAAGCTTCATGCATAATACATAACCTCTTCTACAATTGATCATCAATATGCGGAAATAGAAACAGTTGCATGCGCACATAAACACAATAGTCAAGCACACATAAACACAATATGTAATGGGGAAAGCATACAGCCGAAAACCCCCAACTATCCGTATATTATAATGATAGAGAACATGTAACAATACATAGCACAAAGCTCTCACAGCCTCCAAGACTATCTCCAAAAGTTACACACAAACCAGTTCCGCATCTCGAACAAGTCATTAAAAGTTCAAATCTCCTCCACCGTTTGCCCTGCCTCTACCGTTGTTACGTAATTCATTTTTGGTCATCTAACCTATTATCATTAGATGGACCCAAGTACACCATGTAAGACCAATTTTACCCTAAGTAAAATTGCTTTCACTATGTTAAAACATGAAACCCCAAAAGGAAATATTAAACAAACCTATATTTGTTTGATTTTCCTCATGGAATAATTAATTAAACCATAATTTAATTATTATTCCCGGTCATGTTTAACCCAAAATCAAAGAAATTAATTAGATAAACCTTTATTTATCTTATTATTTTCTAGGAATAATCATTTAAACCTTATTTAGATGATATTCCTTGTTAAATATGACCAAATCACCCACAAATAATTAAATAAATCACTATTTATTTAATTATATTTCAACCACTTCCTTAAATAATTAAATAAATCATTATTTATTTGATTATCTTCTAACCGCTTCCTTAAAAATATAAATAAATCATTTATTTATTTATTTTTGACAAATTAAGGGATTTGACCCAAGTCAAATACCTTTTCCCTCCAACAAATATAATAAAATATTCCATAAAAAGTGGATCTAGATCCGGTTAACCCATGCACCAAGATCTAGAATGACCCAATATTTTGTTATAAATAGGAGGGTTTTTCCTACCATTCTTCACCTTTTGTTGCCTATTAGATCACTCTGGATCTATACACTTGGTCACCATTTTCTGCCATTTGTTGTGTGAGCTCCCTTTGAGTTCCATTCTTTGCGTGGGTCTTCTACACCAACAAGAGAGAGAAATCTTAGATCTGAAGTGCCGAGGACTTCCAAGAACCCATCCCACTAAGGAGAATTGGATACACCTTCTTGTTTTCCTCCCAGGTGCCCCATTAATATAAAAATTCTTTCAAAAATTGTTCTTGTCTTGTCTATTGGTATATGGAGCAAACCCTTAATTTTCCTGCTTAATGTCTTTCCATGCATAGATTTGGTTTTTTGCAGCTCTTTTATGTCTAACTAACCGCAGATCTGAAGATATTGGCAGCCACTTTTGTTGTTAGGGCTATTAGTTATGCGTAGCTAAAGTGGTCCTTTTTCGTACACTTCGACAAAGGATTCATACTAACATGCGCAATCCAAGATGAGAATGAATGAGATCCAAGTTCGAATCCCCTTGGCTTGTACTGCGCAATCCTCATTGGCAACCTCAATCAATGTGTGTGCAAATCTCATGCACAAGTATAGTCACAACTGATAGCCACACTCACCCTTTCACCCACCTCTAACACTGGTCTCCACTGAACTGTCCATGCATTGTAGTTAACTAATGTGTTCTTTAGTTGATTTATGAGTTAATAATTAGTGAATTAATTAATAATTAATTCACACCACTCATCACTAGTGTATTTTTCAGTTAGACTAAATACGACTAGTTCAACTAAGTTAAACAGAACACAACTCCACCAACTGTCTCATCAACTCCACCAAACTCTGCCACTTGAGTTCTAACTGAATTCAACCATGAAATAGCTCAACTAACCCTTAGGAAAAGTGTATTTCCTTCTGTCAGCTGCATGTGCCACATCCAAGCATCAAACTGAAGTGCTCCAAGTAGCCCGACAGTCTAAAAATAGAAACCGCCCAATGTCTAAAAAAAAAGGTCCATCTATTTTTACCAACTCGACCAATCATCCATAAATAGCATCCCGCAACTCATAGACCATGATCCATATGTCTAAAAATAGACATAGTCTAAAAATAAACTTTGCGACAAAAATCACCTGTGTGGCCCCCACCTAGTTTTGGTGATCACTTTCCAACTAGGATCAGGAAAGATGTTTCAGGATGCCTCCTTCACTATTTCTTGTTGCAATATTCAACACTCCCTCTCAACAAGAAAGGACTGTCTTTGCATGCGACATGCAACTCCATGCATTCACCCTGCAACCTTTACAAGTGCCATGCAACTCCATGCATCTACTCTGCAACTCCTCTGAAACTGAATAGGCTCCAAACAACTCAATCAGTTTGATGCATCTATCATCAAAGTCTTTGACTTCTGCTGGTATCAACTACACATGTCTTCAGGAACCACTACACTGTTGAAATCTTGCACCCATGCACTCTTGCACTTGCTGTCAACTCTGATTCGAGCTCCAGTATCCGACATTGTCACTTTGATCTTCATGCATCACTCCAACTGATCATGCTACTGCTGCGCTGTGGGCACCTCGTAGGCAGGTTCAATTCATGAGATCCACACCATATGCATGAATCTTGCCCAGAAATATCCACCTGGGATTACTCATGCATGTCGCCCCACCTCTCACCTGGTGGTATAGCTGCATGCACTCCCTCTGCCCATCTGGCACGAAATTTCTCTGCATGAGTGGTTTCTCCCACTCCATGATCCTCTTGTGGCTGCTCCACACCCCGAGGTTCACTTTCACCTACATGCAAAACTTGCTCCCTCTCAAGCATCAGTTGCATGTCTTTCTCCCGCTTCCCAACAGTAGGAAGCTTCGTAGACATCCCATCTACTTCAAGTCTGTAGAGATTCTTTGCCCGAATCCCAACCTTCTTGACTTGTCCCGTTGCCTTGTGCCGAAGGAAAACTTTCCCTCCTCTAAAGACAACTTCATACCCTTTATCCTCTAACATTGCGTCTGAGATCAAATTCTTTGTTAAACCTAGTACATGCAATACATCTTGTAAAAGAATGAGTTTACCTGACTCCCTCTGAAAGGTTATGGTACCAATGCCAGTCGCATTGTATCGTCCATTGTCGCCCAACTCAACATGCATCTGGAGATTTTTCTCCACCAAGTCACTGAAAAGATTCACATCTCCTGTCATGTGAAAGGAAGCGCCACTATCAAAATACCACCCCGATCCCAATGCACTAGACACCATGCATGCGATAAATGAGAAGTCCAGCTCAAATTGCGAGGCAATATCCTCACCAGCTGCAGCTCCAGCAGCCTGCTTGTTCTTCTTCTTTTGTGGACAATTCGTGGCGTAATGTCCATGGTCGTGACAGTGAAAACACTTCACTCTGGACATGTCACGCTTTTTAACATCCGCACCGGATTGAGAAGCCTTCTCCTTGCCCTTCCCCTTCCTTGATTTGGCAGCCAAAGCACAGTCTTCTTCATCAGATATCTTTGATGAAGATCCATCTCTGGTACTCCGCCGGATCTCCTCTTGCACAAGATCAAACCACAGTCTTTCCCATCCTGGCAAATTTTCCCGACCATTGACACTGTCCTGATATGCATGCCAACTTTTCGGAAGCCCGAGGAGAGCCAAGATCACCAGCTCCTCATCATCCACACTAACTCCTACACTCCCAAGCTCATCCCTGTAGTGGACAAACTTGGTCAAGTATACCGGAATAGTGTCATTCTTCTCCATATTTATTTTCCTGAGTTTATCCTTGAGCGCCAACTTCCTTTGGTCACTCTTGCTCTAGAATAATTCTGTCAAAGCTTTCCACATCAAGTATGGAGAAGATTTTCCATGCAGGCTAGATACTATGTGATCCTTCACGCCCTCCAACAGAATCCTTCGACACCTTGCTGTCTTCTTTTGCCAAGCCTCAACCAAGGCTGCATCGCTAGGCTTTGGAACTTCAGCATCTATGAACTCCTTCAGCCCATTTTCATCGAGCACCACCTCCATCCTATCTCTCCATGCAATATAATTCGAGCTGCCTTCAAGAGCATACTCCAATCGCAATCCTTGATAAGACATTTTGACTTTGACACCAAGAAAACACTGCTGCAAAATTCAAATTCCAAGCTCAAAACTCAACTGCTTCTGGATCTGTGAGAACAAATTATTTCTAGCACAGAGATCGACTGTAGGGGCATTTATTGGATATATCACCTTTCAGAGAAAGGATGGATCCAAAGGCTACCTGGCTCGTTACAGACTCTGTCTACCGAAATAAATTTTTAATCACTGTAATAGATCCGATGATCAATTTCGCTCCGATACCATGTAGAAATTTGAATAATTTTCTGAATTATTCACCGAGATTATCCTGATTACACACTATTTAAGCTTCATGCATAATACATAACCTCTTCTACAATTGATCATCAATATGCGGAAATAGAAACAGTCGCATGCGCACATAAACACAATAGTCAAGCACACATAAACACAATATGTAATGGGGAAAGAATACAGCTGAAAACCCCCAACTATTTTTATATTATAATGATAGAGAACATGTAACAATACATAGCACAAAGCTCTCACAGCTGTCAACACTATCTCCAAAAGTTACACACAAACTAGTTCAGATCTGAACAAGTCACAGGTTCAAATCTCCTCCACTGTTTGCCTGCCTCTACTGCACAATCCAAGTTCGAATCCCCTTGGCTTGTACTGTGCAATCCTCATTGGCAACCTCAATCAATGTGTGTGCAAATATCATGCACAAATATAGTCACAACTGATAGCCACACTCACCCTTTCAGCCACCTCTAACACTGGTCTCCACTGAACTGTCCATGCATTGCAGTTAACTGATGTGTTCTTTAGTTGATTTATGAGTTAATAATTAGTGAATTAATTAATAATTAATTCACACCACTCATTACTAGTGTATTTTTCAGTTAGACTAAATACAACTAGTTCAACTAAGTTAAACATAACACAACTCCACCAACTGTCTCATCAACTCCACCAAACTCTGCCACATGAGTTCTAACTGAAGTCAACCATGCAATAGCTCAACTAACCCTTAGGAAAAGCGTATTTCCTTCTGTCAGCTGCATGTGCCACATACAAGCATCAAACTGAAGTGCTCCAAGAGGATAAGATAATGTTTATAGTCTAAATATTATTAAGGGTTAATAATATTTGACTGTTCTATTTTTAGCTCGACAGTCTAAAAATAGAAACCGCCCAATGTCTAAAAATAGAGGTCCATCTATTTTTACCAACTTGACCAATCATCCATAAATAGCATCCCACAACTCATAGACCATGATCCATATGTCTAAAAATAGACATAGTCTAAAAATAGATTTTGCGACAAAAATCACGTGTGTGGCCCCCACCTAGTTTTGGTGATCACTTTCCAACTAGGATCAGGAAAGATGTTTCAGGATGCCTCCTTCGATGTTTCTTGTTGCAATATTCAACACACTATCCCTGTTTTCTATGTAAGTTTGGGCCTCTTTGAGATTAAAGGTTCCCCCATTGAGCTTTCCCCATCGTAGAATATCATGCCCCTATGTGGCTCGTATCAGTCTTTTCCTTAAGGTGGTATTGAGGGCGTGAAGGAGATCCGATAGGTGTGTTGAGCCTCAAAAATTGTGCTTTCTCTCATCTCATTTTACCTCATTTTCCCTTGTCCATTGCTATCCTAGACCCAATTGATCAATGAATATGGTTAAAATTACTTCTAGAATGATTTACATGACTGACTTGCTAAGTTTTGTGATTTTTTCCATTGTAAAGCATTTTGACCGGAACTAGCTGCAGAATGCAGACATTCCGTAGCTAACCGACGATTCTGCAGCTGCCTTCATGTTTGAGTATGTTCCAGGTGGCCTCTTGAGAAAAACCGCATATGGGCATGATCCACGTCATGTCTACATGGTTCGTTGCTCATCATGGAGGAAGAAACGAATTTTGGGTATGGTTTTGAACGTGGGAACACATTTAGGAAGGAAGACTTCTATTAGGACTGTCTCAGTCCAGATGTCTTTTCCTCTTCACGCAGCCACTTCAAAGAGTCCTAACGTGATTCCGATAAGGAAAGACAATGTTCCTGAATTGTTGCAAGTATTGTTATGTGCATTTGCTTTATAAACGCTTGGAAGACCGAGAGCTATGTTAGAGATTTTATGTTAGATTTGATGCTAGATTTTGTTTAGACTCTGTGCTACATTTCTGAAGACGCAGAGTGTTATGTTCAAACTATTTCATCTTTAATGGAGCAGACCGTGTTGTTTTGAAGCGTGATTTAATTTGGAGTTGAATTTCGTCAGGTGGTAGAGGGCCCCTGCCTCTTGCACGGATTTATTTTGCGTAAATTAGATAAGTCTTCTAGCTGCCTTTACGTTTTGCATTTGAATTAATAGTCGTTCTAATTAGCTACTGTAGTCGTACACATTCTAACTCTTCCACAAGAAGACACTCTTCCAAAAGACTATAATGATGAATGGGAAAATGACTATAGTATTGTAGGATTAGAATTTGAATTCATAGTTGTTTTTAATTAGCTACTGTAGTTATATTCATTCTAACTCTTCCACAAGAAGACACTCTTCAAAAGATTATAATGATGAATGATGAATAGCTATAGTACTGTAGGATTTAATTGTAGTTTTTGCTGTTCACTATCACAGTTACACTTGTTCTAATCACTCTTCCACAAGAAGAAACTCTTCCAAGAAATTCTTAAGAATTTCAAGACATGACCGTGATAATGAAGGATTTAGTTGTGTGTTTGTACATGACTCGTTTTGGTGTCCCAAGGGAAATTGTTACAGATCAAGGAGCTCAATTTACATCAAGGCTAGTGGAGCAAATGATGGAGAAATACAAAATCAGACATAGAACATCTACTCCTTATCATCCACAAGAAAATGGTCAAGTGGAATCTACCAATAAAGTCATTGAAGGAATCCTAACAAAGACTGTTCATCTACATAGAAGAGATGGGGTAGATAGGCTTCCTAAAGCCTTGTGGGCCTATAGAACTACATGGAGAAACACAACAGGCCATACTCCTTATGAGCTTGTTTATGGAAAGCAAGTTTTGTTTCCCATAGAGTTCCAAATTCAAACCTTCAAGATGGCAGTTCAGCTAGGACTTGATCTAACGGAAGCACAAAAGCATAGACTGGAGCAAATTAATGAATTGGATGAGATCAGACAAGATGCAGTTCAGAAAACAAGTCTAGTCCAACAGCAAAGGGCTAGATGGCATGACAAGTACATCAAAGAGAATAAATTCAAAGAGGGTGACTGGGCTCTCTTGTTTGATTCAAAATTCAAGGATTTTCAAGGGAAATTTCAGACACATTGGCTTGGGCCATATGAAATTGTTCGAATTTTTGATAATGGGGTAGTAAAAATCAGAACTATAGATGAAGAAGATGTCACTTTTCTTGTGAATGGTCATAGACTGAAGTTATACCACAAGCCACTCTCAAGAGAAGAGTTTGTCAAGAAGTTCCAAGAAAGCAATGATGTGAAGTTAATGAAGAAGAGTCTCTTTTTTCATCAACTTGATTAAATTTTCTGAAGCATTTCTTTTTGAAAAAAAAAAAATAATAAAAAAAATAAAAAATAAAAATAAAAATAAAATAAAAATAAAGGTATAAACATGAAAACCAATCATTGATTGGCATGTTTATACAGAAAAGATAGGGTGAAAATCAGAGTCTCTCTGACACTCTAACTTTTCCCATCTTTGTTTTTACAAGCAGCTGTTACAAAAAATCATAAGTTCAGATCCATAGTGCTTATGATCTATTTCATTTCATTTCACTCCATTCATTTATCCATCCATACTCCATTTCATTCCACCATTCATATTTCACTCCATTCTACATTTCATTCATCTCATTCCATCTTCCATCCATCTCATTTTCATGTCAAAATACAAAATTTGATGTCTTGATGTAAGTGAATAAAACATGTCATGAATTGCAGTACAGTTCTTATGTTCTTTCACTCCATTTCATCAACTGAATTCATTCCATTTCATCATCCACTTCATACATATCATAATCCATCATTCATATCCATTCATACCATATAACATTTCACCCATATTCCAAAAACACTCCATTTTCATGGTTAAAGTGCTCTACAGGAACATTCTGCAGCTCAGTAGACATTCTGCAGCTGATCAGCCTTTCTGCAGCCAGACGGTCTTTTCGCAGCTACAAACCCTGAAGGCATCAATCAACAGACATTAGAATTGCAACAAAGTGACCCAGTGTATCCATGAATCAAAAGCATCAAGAAAACTATGAAGACTCCTCCAAAGGTGAACAAGAAGACAAAGGCCACAAAAATCAAATGAAAGGCAGAGGTAACAAGTTTAAATTATAATGGCATTTCATTAAAGTTTAGCATAGTTTTAGTTATGGATTGTTCGAAAAGGTTGTTTTAATTATTTTTGTTGATCAATACCAATAAACCCTCCACAGACTTTGGATTAAAATCTTCCATTTCAAATTTCATATCCGATATCATTTAAGCGGTTAAAATGGCCGAGGTGTTTGAATTCTCCACGTCTCTTAACCAAATCATTCAATGATGATTCCCTCTGCCGTCGTAAAATCCTCCGCCGTCTCTTCAATCATTAATTCATTCCATCCACCTCACTCCACTACTCCATTCCGTGACCACCGCCATCACTTCATTCTGTAGCCGGCATTTCATTCCGAAGACAGAGATATTATTATCACCGAGAGCAGAGCCAAAGGATATCAGTTTGAATAGCATTGAGCATTGTAAACGCAGAGCAGAGCAGAAGGGTAAATTTAGAAGCATAGCAGCGTGAGAATTTGAAGCCATTTGATTCCGTGGGTAGACAAAGTATCACTGTGGGCAGATTTTGAGCATTTTTACTATAAACACAGAAGTGTAGCAGTGTGGAGTTTGAAGTCTTTTGTCACTAGGAGACAGAGGTGTTGCAGTGTTAAAATCGAAACCATTTGCTACCAAGAGACAGAGGTGTTGCAGTGTTGAATTCAAAACCATTTGCTACCAAGAGCCAGAGGTATTGCAGTGAAGAAGTTGAAGTCAGTTCAATTGTCAACAGAGGCATATTAGCCCGAAGTTTTGAAGCTGTTGCCATTATTAATCAGAGGTATGTCATTCCAAGTTTGAAGCCATTTCCATTTAGAACTTAAAGCCATTTCAATCCGAAAAGTGAAAGTCATTGTTTTTGTGGGTAGAAGAGTTTAATTTGAACATTGAAGAAATAATCATGGGTTTCATCGTAAGGACTGAACCAGTGGGTTCAAAATATTTAGAAGGCTACCCACAATTCAAAGAAATGTTACAACAAATAGGATGGCTTCAATTTTTGGAGAAATTTAATGGCTTCCACAAGGAAGTCACTAAAACATTTGCAAGATCATTTCAAGGAACCGAAGTTGAAGTGGGAGATGTCAAATTTACTGTCACTGAAGTTTTCATTGCAGAGGCTACAAGATTGCTCAGAACTGGAGAAAGATGGTTCAAAAACAGAGAATTCCACAATGAATCATGGAAAAAAATTTTAAAATCACCAGGTATGGATGTCACTGTATTTAAGAAAGGAATTCCCAGTTCTGCATTGAAAAATAAATGGAGAAACAAACTACTTCTTCTGCAAAAAATTATTACATGTGAGGGTAGATATGGAACATTTTATGTCTACCACATTAGACTGATAATGCATTTCCTGGGGGAAGACTTAAACCTACCATATTTCTTGCTTCAAAGTCTGAAGAAGATGGCTTCCTGTGTTCAGAGAAGGGTTCAATTTTTAGAGACAACCCTATATCATCATGGTTTGGTCAAAATTCTGATTGAACATCATCTAGCTAAAACAAATGATACATGGGACGATTTCTTAATAAGAAATCATTTTGAAGAAGCAAAAGAACCATCACCTGAACCACAGCCTACAAAGAGAAGTAGGAAATGGAGGGCTTCAGAAGTTGAAGTTGACAAAACAGTCCAAGAAAGCAGTGAGGAAATCATTTTAGAAAAGTTGACCCAAATCAAGAAGCAACTTAAGGAAGAAAAGGTAATCAAGAAATTTGCCATGGAGAAAGGAGAGGGATCTTCTCAGCCTAGAAGAAGCCACAGACTAAAGGGGAAACTGAAGAAAACACTAATCAAACAAACAGGGGTAATCAATATAGAAGATGAAGAAACATCCATTGAAGAGGATGTTGAAGAGGATTTTTATGAGGGAACCCCTGAAGTTGACCCTGCTCAACAGGAAATTTATGACTATGTGGAAATTTTGGAGAGAAGAGCTTCAGAAAGCAGAGAGAGAACCCCCAGTCCTCCATTGTCTGAAATAGATATATTAAGAAGGGATAGGTATGAGTGGGAATTACTGAATAGACACATCAAAAATGAGAATGAAATTCTCAAGGATCAAGTCAAGCTCAAAACTGATATGAACTCAACCTTATCCCTGCATATAGACAAAGTGGAGAAGACCAATGAGAAGTTGAAGACAAAGAACAAAAAGTTGATCAGGGCACTCACCAACCTAAGGTTCAAACTTGTTATCAGGAAAACCAGAAGACCTCTAGCTTCCAGACAAATGAGAAGAAGGGGATTAGATGTCCTTGCAGAAGCCTCTGAGTTCATAGGATAATTTGCATGAGGACATGCAAAGAGACAGCAGTGGGGGTATGTTGAGCCTCAAAAATTGTGCTTTCTCTCATCTCATTTTACCTCATTTTCCCTTGTCCATTGCTATCCTAGACCCAATTGATCAATGAATATGGTTAAAATTACTTCTAGAATGATTTACATGACTGACTTGCTAAGTTTTGTGATTTTTGCTATTGTAAAGCATTTTGACCGGAACTAGCTGCAGAATGCAGACATTCCGTAGCTAACCGGCGATTCTGCAGCTTCCTTCACGTTTGAGTATGTTCCAGGTGGCCTCTTGAGAAAAACCGCATATGGGCATGATCCACGTCATGTCTACATGGTTCGTTGCTCATCATGGAGGAAGAAACGAATTCTGGGTATGGTTTTGAACGTGGGAACACATTTAGGAAGGAAGACTTCTATTAGGACTGTCTCAGTCCAGATGTCTTTTCCTCTTCACGTAGCCACTTCAAAGAGTCCTAACGTGATTCCGATAAGGAAAGACAGTGTTCCTGAATTGTTGCAAGTATTGTTATGTGCATTTGCTTTATAAACGCTTGGAAGACCGAGAGCTATGTTAGAGATTTTATGTTAGATTTGATGCTAGATTTTTTTTAGACTCTGTGCTACATTTCTGAAGACGCAGAGTGTTATGTTCAAGTTCTTTCATCTTTAATGAAGCAGACAGTGTTATTGTGAAGGCGTTGATTTGATTTGGAGTTGAATTCCGTCAGGTGGTAGAGGGCCCCTGCCTCTTGCACGGATTTATTTTGCGTAAATTAGATAAGTCTTCTAGCTGCCTTTACGTTTTGCATTTGAATTAATAGTTGTTCTAATTAGCTATTGTAGTCATACTCATTCTAACTCTTCCACAATAAGACACTCTTCCAAAAGACTATAATGATGAATGGGAAAATGACTATAGTATTGTAGGATTAGAAGTTGAATTCATAGTTGTTTTTAATTAGCTACTGTAGTTATATTCATTCTAACTCTTCCACAAGAAGACACTCTTCCAAAAGATTATAATGATGAATGATGAATAGCTATAGTACTGTAGGATTTAATTGTAGTTTTTGCTGTTCACTATCACAGTTACACTTGTTCTAATCACTCTTCCACAAGAAGAAACTCTTCCAAGAAATTCTTAAGAATTTCAAGACATGACCGTGATAATGAAGGATTTAGTTGTGTGTTTGTACTAAGTATCATCTCTGTTCTTGCTCTTAAACGCTTGCCCAAGACATCATAATGACGAGTAGGATATGGATATGATATCTTAGTTTTTTTTTTTCATTTTCTTTCAGTCCTTTATATTTGCATTTGCATCCAATTACACAGTCAGAATTGTTCTAACTCTTCCAAAAGAAGGAACTCTTCCAAAATATCAATAATGATGAACAAACAGATTGTGTAACTTCATAGAATAATGCATGGTAACTTAGTTAGAATGCTCCGGAGTTTAAATGCACTTAACTCATGTTCAGTTACTTTGTTTTGAGTTTGATGATGACTTGTAGTTCAACATTGTTCTAGATTAGTGGCATCTTAAGTTCATTTTTAGATTAACTCATTGTACTTGCACTTCCCATTCAGATTACCATCCACTACACAATAAATTACTTCAGTTATTAGGATTAACAAGACAGCCTTCATTATTCACAAACATCTTCTTGTTCTAAAATCTACAAATGATCCATAGCCATATGAACAGAAGACAACATCACTATAAGGTCTGAAGTATCTCTGCAATTTCCTCATCATTTCATAAACAGAGCTCTTCCTCAAAAGGACTACTTTGAAAAAGAAACCAATAACTCTTTGAGTAAAGGTTCTGTGACATTCAATTAAATTGCAGAATAGAACTAGGAATTAGTCATAGAATAGAAGATCTTAGGATGATATCAATGTTTTTCCTCCAAGTCTGTTTCAAATATTTAACCAAGGACAAAATTTTGCATCATTGTAAGATTAGTGTTTAACTGTTTAGTTAGAGGATTTGCATATTTAGTGATCATTTCTCAAGTTTAGTTTGTGTTTTGAATCATTTGTATGAAAGTCATTATCAAGCTTTGCTTTTATTTAGTCATAGTTTAGATTCTGCTTCAGTGTTTCCAATTGCATTTGCCATTCCATCCATTAGGCTTAACTCTGTTTTTGACCACCAACTCCTTTCCATTAGTTTTCTAGGCATTTTCATTGTGAACATAAAATCACCAAAAGACCAAAAACATCATAAATCATCACAAAAGACCAAAAACATCACAAAAAACTACACACAACGCATTAGGAAACACGCACCTAGGTACATATTGTACACTTCACTTCAGCAGTTTACAAATCCTGGTTGACAATTAAATGAGCTCAGTTTAGGAGACTAGATTGAGACCAAACATTTTGGCGCCGTTGCCGGGGAAGTGAAAACTAGGTAACCTTTGTTTCTTAACATCCAAAAACAATTTTATGCGTAGGGAGAGAGATTCAAGGGGAAGATTTATAAGCAGCAGAGGCAGAAGTTTGATTTCTAGAACACCACTTGTTTCATCTAGATCTAGAGCTAGTACACCTTCAACTCAAACCAATCTTCCATCCTTTACTGATCCTGGACTTCTAGAAGATCTAAGGTCACCTATTTCATTAGAGAAACCTTCCACTTCATCCACCGAACCTGCCATAGAAGAAGATCTAAAAACTCCTGTTAGGAACACAAACCTTTCTACTTCCACAGGAGAGTCAACCATGGCAGAAGAAGGAGGGGGAGGAGTTTTTAATGGAGAACACACATTATTTGGAGGTGGAGGTAGAGGTAGAGGTAGAGGAGAAGGAGGAAGAGGAGAAGGAGGTAGAGGTGCAGATGGAGGAAGAGGTAGAATAGGAAGCTCTTTTGGGTTCCCTATACTTGATGAAGAAACCAATACAACCATGAAAAAAATTTCACCCTCTGTCCTTCCGAACTTCTATGGACTTAAAACTAAAGATCCTGAAACTTTCTTATTCGAATTTGAAGTGCTGTGTAGGACTTATGACTACTTACAAGATGCTCAAAAACTGAAATTATTTCCTTCAACTTTGAAGGGAGCAGCATTGAAGTGGTTTATGAGTCTAATCAGTAGCTCTATTAGAACTTGGGAAGACATGAAACAATCATTTCTAGAGAGATACTTGGATTATTGTATGCCGGTTAATCATAAGGAAGAAGTGTTCAAGATGTTACAAAAAGAAGATGAAAACTTAGAAGATTTGTTGGAAAGATTTAAATACAACATAAAAAGGGCAAAAATGGAAAATCTAGATCAAGACACTTTAAAAGCTCTTTTGTTGAAAACAATTAGGGATGAATGGTTGGATATCGTAAACATGATGGGAAAAGGGGATATATCACAACTTACATTACCTGAAATATCGGAGTTATGTATTAACCTTTCAAGAGGGAAATCTAAAACTGTCAAAGGTCCAAGAGATCCCGCTCTTGCAAGGGCAAGTAAATCTGCTTCTGGGACAGTAAGTAGATCAGAAATTGGACACATGCTTGATGACTTTAAATCTGATATCTTAGGGAGTCTTAGTGAAAAACAATAATAAGAAGGCTGAATCTGATGCTTTGGCAATCTTTTGTCCCAAATGTAGAAAGAAACATGCCCTAAGAGAGTGTCCTTTGGATGTAAAAGTTATAGAAACTTGTGTCATTTGTTCTGAGAAGCATGAGACCAAGAATTGTCCTTCTCTTCCTGGTCTCAAGGCTGTTTTTCAGGAAGAAACTCCTACAGACTCCACAGAATCTCTTAACTTTGTATCTAGAATACCTTGGCAGGGACCTCAGACACAAGGATTCCATGATCAAAAGTATAATCAACCTCCACCTTGGAATTCTTGGCAGCAACCTTGGCCCCAATTTCAAAATCAATCGCAATCTTGGGCACAAGGAACACAAAGTCCCTATGGAAGATACTCTCCATATTATCAGTATCCACCATCCTATCCACCATATCCACATTTTTATCCTCAAAATCCTCAACAAAATTTCCCTCAAAATCTTCAACAAAATTTTCAACAAAATCCTCAACAACATCATCCGAACCAACCTCATCAAAATCAACCACTTCCATTACCATTCCCTCAAAAATCCAATCAATTGCCAGCTCAGCCCATACCAAACCCCAATAATAAGAATCCTCAGAATACATATATGATAGAAGGTCAACAATTTCCAACTTATTTAATTACTCCTCTAGACCTTAGTGATGTTCAACTTAGGTCTGGAAGAATACTTGAGAAGAGGAAACCTTCTGTGATCATACAAGAACAAGATAATTCTGAGGAATACTCCCTACGGGTTAATAAAAGTCTTGAGGAAGACCCATCCTTTCAAAACCAAAACATTGAAAAACAAAAAGATCCAATAAATCCAACTCCTGTATTAGAGCAACCATCCACATCTACTTCTATACCTCCCTTCCCGGAAAGATTACAAATTGATAGAGGTGTAGAAAAACAAATAATGGTGCCTAATTATGATTTCTTAGATGAATTGAGAAATGTTTGCATTAAAATTCCATTATTGCAAGCCATCAAAGAAATCCCAATTTTAGCCAAAAAAATAAAGGAGTTGAGTATGAAGACAACAAGAAAAAGAATAAGAGAAACCAAGAAAATTCAACTGGTAGGACAAATAGCAGACATTATGATGGGCAAGATTACTATTCCAAAGTACCTTGACCCAAGAAATCCAGTTGTCAAAATTCACATCAATGGAATTGAAATTCAAAACACACTCATTGAATTAGGAGCAGCAATAAATATCATGAGTAGACAAATCATGGACAAACTAAAACTTCCTAATCTTCTCTTTACACCCACACTATTACAACTAGCAGATAGATCTGTGATCAGACCAGATGGGGTAATAGAAGACATTCCAGTGTCCCTAGACTCTTGGGAGTACCCTGTGGATTTCATGATCCTAACCCCTAAGAATAATCTAGGAGGCCATCCTGTTATACTAGGAAGACCTTGGTTGGCTACAGCTGATGCTTTTATTAGTTGTAGGTCCGGTGATATGTATATTTCCGATGGTAGTTCAACAAAGAAATTCACTTTATATCCTCCAGCTAGGACAATTACAGATCTAGATGACACTCAATGGATAGAGGATGAAGAATATTTACAACCACTCTTCACAATTTCAGAAATTAGTGAAGATAATCAAATTCTGAATACTCTAGAAAACTTTGAATCTTCTCCAAAACACAAACAT
Organism: Pinus albicaulis; assembly: GCA_034641835.2. Classification (NCBI taxonomy): domain Eukaryota; kingdom Viridiplantae; phylum Streptophyta; class Pinopsida; order Pinales; family Pinaceae; genus Pinus; species Pinus albicaulis. The sequence continues at coordinate 668,888,211 of CM076569.1, read as the reverse complement.
GAATCATTTCAGGAGGGATCCAATATTGAATTTTTGTCATCTAGGCAGATGTCTCTTCATTCTATGGACAAATTTGGCAGCTCTACAAGTGAAATTTTTCCAGGCAAAACTTTGAACATAAACAAGAACCTAGAAAAATCTCAACAAGAAGAGTTAGTCAAAGTATTACAGATACATTCTTCTGCATATGCATGGGAATACACTGACATGAAAGGGATAAGTCCCAAGACTTGTACTCATCACATCTATATAGAGGCAAATTGCAAACCAATCAGACAGCCTCAAAGACGGATGAATCCAAATCTTAAGGAAATTGTCAAGGAAGAATTACAAAAATTGTTAAATGTTAACTTCATCTATCCTATTTCAGATAGTCAGTGGGTTTCTCCTTTAGTGATTGTGCCTAAGAAAAATGGAAAATGGAGGGTGTGTGTTGACTACCGAGAACCGAATAAAGCTACTCTTAAAGACCATTTTCCCTTACCTTTCATAGATCAAGTATTAGATACATTAGCTGGCAAAAAGTACTTTTCATTCCTAGATGGGTTTAGTGGTTACAATCAAATCCAAGTAGCACTTGAAGACCAAGATAAAACCACATTCACTTGTCCCTGGGGTACCTATGCCTACCGAGTATTGCCATTTGGATTATGCAATGCACCTGCAACATTCCAAAGGGCAGTATTAGGAATTTTTTCGGATCTAATACATGACTGTGTAGAGGTGTACATGGATGATTTCATAGTTTATGGGGACACATTTGAAGAGGCTTTAGAAAACTTGGAAAAATTCTTAAAAAGATGTCAAGAAGCAAACCTTTCACTTAGTCATGAAAAATGTTTTATGATGTTTACTGAAGGTATTGTTTTAGGGCACCACATTTCAGGGGATGGGATTAGAGTTGATGAGGCAAAAGTTGAAGTCATTTCTAACCTATCCATTCCTAGTTTTCAAAGAGATGTTAGAAGTTTTCTAGGATTTACAGGGTATTATTAGAGATTTATAGAAAACTTCACCAAAATAGCATCTCCACTCTTCAAATTACTCACTAAAGATTGTGAATTTAAGTGGACTTCTGATTGCCAGTTAGCTTTTGAAACCCTAAAAACCAAAATTTCTGAAGCACCTATATTAAGGGGACCTAACTGGAAGTTACCTTTTCATATCTCGACAGATGCTTCTGATACAGCTCTAGGAGAAGTATTGGGACAGAAAGATTTGATTCCCTATGCCATCTATTATATCAGTAAAAATTTGACTCCTGCAGAGTTAAACTATACTGTAACTGAAAAAGAGTTTTTAGCTGTTGTTCATGCCATAAACAAGTTTAGACACTATATAACAAGCTATGAAACTTTTGTTCACACTGATCATTCTGCCATTAGATACTTAATGAATAAATCAATCACTAATGGCAGAGTTATAAGATGGTTGTTACTATTGCAAGAATTCAACATTACTATTCTAGATAGGCCTGGAAAACAAAACACTGTGGCTGATTTCCTGTCTAGAATTCAAAATATCAAAGATGACACTCCGGTTGAAGATCAATTTCCCGATGAATATCTTTTTGCAATCTCTACTCAAACTCCATGGTTTGCTGATATTGCCAATTATTTAGTTTAAGGAAAATTTCCTTCAATTATGAATGCAAGGGATAAAAGAAAAATCATTAATGATAGTGCAAGATATTCATGGGTCGCTAATGAGTTGTACAAGACAGGTCCAGATTTGATCATTAGAAGGTGTGTTCGTGAAGATGAGATGCCCGAAATTCTCAAGGCATGTCATGATGAACCTTGTGGCGGACACTTTGCAGATAAGAGGACAGCCTATAAGATCCTTAATTTAGGATATTATTGGCCATCTTTGTTTAAAGATGCAAGGAAGTATGTCAAAAGGTGTGACAGTTGCCAAAGGGTAGGGAAACCTTCTCCTTCAGGTGAGATGCCATTACAACCTCAGGTACACATTGAACCTTTTGAAAAATGGGCTTTGGATTTTGTATGACCTATTAGTCCTCCATCAAGACAAAAGAAATACATATTAGTTTGCACTGATTATGTTACTAAGTGGGTAGAAGCTAAACCATTACTTGTTGCTAATGAATCATCTGTAATTAATTTTCTTTTTGAGGATATTTTTACTCATTTTGGTGTCCCAAGGGAAATTGTTACAGATCAAGGAGCTCAATTTACATCAAGGCTAGTGGAGCAAATGATGGAGAAATACAAAATCAGACATAGAACATCTACTCCTTATCATCCACAAGAAAATGGTCAAGTGGAATCCACTAATAAAGTCATTGAAGGAATCCTAACAAAGACTGCTCATCTACATAGAAGAGATTGGGTAGATAGGCTTCCTGAAGCCTTGTGGGCCTATAGAACTACATGGAGAAACACAACAGGCCATACTCCTTATGAGCTTGTTTATGGAAAGCAAGTTTTGTTTCCTATAGAGTTCCAAATCCAAACATTCAAGATGGCAGTTCAGCTAGGACTTGATCTAACGGAAGCACAAAAGCATAGACTGGAGCAAATTAATGAATTGGATGAGATCAGACAAGATGCAGTTCAGAAAACAAGTCTAGTCCAACAGCAAAGGGCTAGATGGCACGACAAGTACATCAAGGAGAATAAATTCAAAGAGGGTGACTGGGCTCTCTTGTTTGATTCAAAATTCAAGGATTTTCAAGGGAAATTTCAGACACATTGGCTTGGGCCATATGAAATTGTTCGAATTTTTGATAATGGGGCAATAAAAATCAGAACTATAGATGAAGAAGAGGTCACTTTTCTTGTGAATGGTCATAGACTGAAGCTATACCACAAGCCACTCTCAAGAGAAGAGTTTGTCAAGAAGTTCCAAGAAAGAAATGATGTGAAGTTAATGAAGAAGAGTCTCTCTTCTTCATCAACTTGATTAAATTTTCTGAAGCATTTTTTTGAAAAAAATAAAAAAAATAAAAAATAAAAAATAAAAAAAATAAAAAAAATAAAAAATAAAAAATAAAGGTATAAACATGAAAACCAATCATTGATTGGCATGTTTATACAGAAAAGATAGGGTGAAAATCAGAGTCTCTCTGACACTCTAACTTTTCCCATCTTTGTTTTTACAAGCAGCTGTTACAAAAAATCATAAGTTCAGATCCATAGTGCTTATGATCTATTTCATTTCATTTCACTCCATTCATTTATCCATCCATACTCCATTTCATTCCACCATTCATATTTCACTCCATTCTACATTTCATTCATCTCATTCCATCTTCCATCCATCTCATTTTCATGTCAAAATACAAAATTTGATGTCTTGATGTAAGTGAATAAAACATGTCATGAATTGCAGTACAGTTCTTATGTTCTTTCACTCCATTTCATGAACTGAATTCATTCCATTTCATTATCCACTTCATACATATCATAATCCATCATTCATCTCCATTCATACCATATAACATTTCACCCATATTCCAAAAACACTCCATTTTCATGGTTAAAGTGCTCTACAGGAACATTCTGCAGCTCAGTAGACATTCTGCAGCTGATCAGCCTTTCTGCAGCCAGACAGTCTTTTCGCAGCTACAAACCCTGAAGGCATCAATCAACAGACATTAGAATTGCAACAAAGTGACCCAGTGTATCCATGAATTAAAAGCATCAAGAAAACTATGAAGACTCCTCCAAAGGTGAACAAGAAGACAAAGGCCACAAAAATCAAATGAAAGGCAGAGGTAACAAGTTTAAATTATAATGGCATTTCATTAAAGTTTAGCATAGTTTTAGTTATGGATTGTTCGAAAAGGTTGTTTTAATTTTTTTTATTGATCAATACCAATAAACCCTCCACAGACTTTGGATTAAAATTCCTCATTTCAAATTTAATATCCGATATCATTTAAACGGTTAAAATGGCCAAGGTATTTGAATTCTCCACGTCTCTTAACCAAATCATTCAATGATGATTCCCTCTGCCATCGTAAAATCCTCCGCCGTCTCTTCAATCATTAATACATTCCCTCCACCTCACTCCACTACTTCATTCCGTGACCACTGCCATCACACCATTCTGTAGCCGGCATTTCATTCCGAAGACAGAGATATTATTATCACCGAGAGCAGAGCCAAAGGATATCAGTTTGAATAGCATTGAGAATTGTAAACGCAGAGCAGAGCAGAAGGGTAAATCTGGAGGCATAACAGCGTGAGGACTTGAAGCCACTTGATTTCGTGGGCAGACAAATATCATTGTGGGCAGAGTTTGAGCATTTTCACTATAAACACAGAAGTGTAGCAGTGTGGAGTTTGAAGTCTTTTGTTACCAAGAGCCAGAGGTGTTCCAGTGTTGAATTCGAAACCATTTGCTACCAAGAGCCAGAGGTATTGTAGTGAAGAAATTGAAGCCAGTTGTCACTGTCAAACAGAGACATATCAGTCCAAAGTTCAATTATCAATAGAGACATATCAGCCCGAGGTTTTGAAGCTGTTGCCACTATTAATCAGAGGTATGTCATTCCAAAGTTGAATCCATTTCCATTTATAACTTAAAGCCATTTCAATCTGAAAAGTGAAAGTCATTGTTTTTGTGGGTAGAAGAGTTTAATTTGAACATTGAAGAAATAATCATGGGTTTCATCGTAAGGACTGAACCATTGGGTTCAAAATATTTAGAAGGCTACCCACAATGCAAAGAAATGTTACAACAAATAGGATGGCTTCAATTTTTGGAGAAATTTAATGGCTTCCACAAGGAAGTCACTAAAACATTTGCAAGATCATTTCAAGGAACCGAGGTTGAAGTGGGAGATGTCAAATTTACTGTCACTGAAGTTTTCATTGCAGAAGCTACAGGGTTGCTCAGAACTGGAGAGAGATGGTTCAAAAACAGAGAATTCCACAATGAATCCTGGAAACAAATTTTAAAATCACCAGGTATGGATGTCATTGTATTTAAGAAAGGAATTCCCAGTTCTGCATTGAAAAATAAATGGAGAAACATACTACTTCTTCTGCAAAAATTTATTACATGTGAGGGTAGATATGGAACATTTTATGTCTGCCACATTAGACTGATAATGCATTTTCTGGGGGAAGACTTAAACCTACCATATTTCTTGCTTCAAATTCTGAAGAAGATGGCTTCCTGTGTTCAAAGAAGGGTTCAATTTTTAGAGACAACCCTATATCATCATGGTTTGGTCAAAATTTTGATTGAACATCATCTAGCTAAAACAAATGATACATGGGACGATTTCTTGATAAGAAATCATTTTGAAGAGCCAAAAGAACCCTCACCGGAACCACAACCTACAAAGAGAAGTAGGAAATGGAGGGCTTCAAAAGTTGAAATTGACAAAACAGTCCAAGAGAGCAGTGAGGAAATCATTTTAGAAAAGTTGACCCAAATCAAGAGGAAACTTAAGAAAGAGAAGGTAATTAAGAAATCTGCCACAGAGAAAGGAGAGGGATCCTCTCAGCCAAGGAGAAGCCACAGACTAAAGGGAAAACTAAAGAAAACACTAATCAAACAAACAGGGGTGATTGATATAGAAGATGAGGAAACATCCATGGAAGAAGATGTTGAAGAGGATTTTTATGAAGGAACCCCTGAAATTGACCCTGCTCAACAAGAAATTTATGACTATGTGGAAATTTTGGAAAGGAGAGCTTCAGAAAGCAAGGAGAGAACCCCCAGTCCTCCATTGTCTGAAATAGATATATTAAGAAGGGATAGGTATGAGTTGGAATTACTGAATAGACACATCAAAAATGAGAATGAAATTCTCAAGGATCAAGTCAAGCTCAAAACTGATATGAACTCAACCTTATCCCTGCATATAGAAAAAGTGGAGAAGACCAATGAGAAGTTGAAGACAAGGAACAAAAAGCTAATCAGGGCACTCACCAACCTAAGGTTCAAACTTGTTATCAGAAAACCCAGAAGATCTCTAGCTTCCAGACAAAGGAGAAGAAGAGGATTAGATGTCCTTGCAGAAGCCTATGAGTTCATAGGATAATTTGCATGAGGACATGCAAAGAGACAGCAGTGGGGGTATGTTGAGCCTCAAAATTGTGCTTTCTTTCATCTCATTTTACCTCATTTTCCCTTGTCCATTGCTATCCTAGACCCAATTGATCAATGAATATGGTTAAAATTACTTCTAGAATGATTTACATGACTGACTTGCTAAGTTTTGTGATTTTTGCTATTGTAAAGCATTTTGACCGGAACTAGCTGCAGAATGCAGACATTCCGTAGCTAACCGGCGATTCTGCAGCTTCCTTCACGTTTGAGTATGTTCCAGGTGGCCTCTTGAGAAAAACCGCATATGGGCATGATCCACGTCATGTCTACATCGTTCGTTGCTCATCATGGAGGAAGAAACGAATTCTGGGTATGGTTTTGAACGTGGGAACACATTTAGGAAGGAAGACTTCTATTAGGACTGTCTCAGTCCAGATGTCTTTCCCTCTTCACGCAGCCACTTCAAAGAGTCCTAACGTGATTCCGATAAGGAAAGACAGTGTTCCTGAATTGTTGCAAGTATTGTTATGTGCATTTGCTTTATAAACGCTTGGAAGACCGAGAGCTATGTTAGAGATTTTATGTTAGATTTGATGCTAGATTTTTTTTAGACTCTGTGCTACATTTCTGAAGACGCAGAGTGTTATGTTCAAACTATTTCATCTTTAATGGAGCAGACCGTGTTGTTTTGAAGCGTGATTTAATTTGGAGTTGAATTTCGTCAGGTGGTAGAGGGCCCCTGCCTCTTGCACGGATTTATTTTGCGTAAATTAGATAAGTCTTCTAGCTGCCTTTACGTTTTGCATTTGAATTAATAGTTGTTCTAATTAGCTACTGTAGTCGTACTCATTCTAACTCTTCCACAAGAAGACACTCTTCCAAAAGACTATAATGATGAATGTTGAATGACTATAGTATTGTAGGATTAGGAGTTGAATTTATAGTTGTTTTAACTAGCTACTGTAGTTATATTCATTCTAGCTCTTCCACAAGAAGACACTCTCCCAACAGATTATAATGATGAATGATGAATAGCTATAGTATTGTAGGATTTAGTTGTAGTTTTTGCTATTCACTATCACAGTTACACTTGTTCTAATCACTCTTCCACAAGAAGAAACTCTTCCAAGAAATTCTTAAGAATTTCAAGACATGACCGTGATAATGAATGATTTAGTTGTGTGTTTGTACTAAGTATCATCTCTGTTCTTGCTCTTAAACGCTTGCCCAAGACATCATAATGACGAGTAGGGTATGGATATGATATCTTAGTTTTTCATTTGCTTTCAGTCCTTTATATTTGCATTTGCATCTAATTACACAGTCAGAATTGTTCTAACTCTTCCAAAATAAGGAACTCTTCCAAAATATCAATAATGATGAACAAACAGATTGTGTAACTTCATAGAATAATGCATGTTAGCATAGTTAGAATGCTCCGGAGTTTCATTGCATTTAACTCATATTCAGTTACTTTGTTCTGAGTTTGATGATGACTTGTAGTTCAACATTGTTCTAGATTAGTGGCATCTTAAGTTCATTTTTAGATTAACTCATTTTACTTGCACTTCCATTCAGATCACCATCCATTGCACAATAGATTATTTCAGTTATTAGGATTAACAAAACAGCCTTCATTATTCACAAACATCTTTCTGTTCTAAAATCTACAAATGATCCATAGCCATATGAACAGAAGACAACATCACTATAAGGTCTGAAGTATCTCTGTAATTTCCTCATCATTTCATAAACAGAGCTCTTCCTCAAAAGAACTAATTTGAAAAAGAAACCAATAACTCTTTGAGTAAAGGTTCTGTGACATTCAATTAAATTGCAGAATAGAACTAGGAATTAGTCATAGAATAGAAGATCTTAGGATGATATCAATGTTTTTCCTCCAAGTCTGTTTCAAATATTTAACCAAGGACAAAATTTTGCATCATTGTAAGATTAGTGTTTAACTGTTTAGTTAGAGGATTTGCATATTTAGTGATCATTTCTCAAGTTTAGTTTGTTTTTTGAATCATTTGTCTGAAAGTCATTATCAAGCTTTGCTTTTATTTAGTCATAGTTTAGATTCTGCTTCAGTGTTTCCAATTGCATTTGCCATTCCATCCATTAGGCTTAACTCTGTTTTTGACCACCAACTCCTTTCCATTAGTTTTCTAGGCATTTTCATTGTGAACATAAAATCACCAAAAGACCAAAAACATCATAAATCATCACAAAAGACCAAAAACATCACAAAACACTACACACAACGCATTAGGAAACAAGCACCTAGGTACATACAGTACACTTCACTTCAGCAGTTTACCAACCCCGGTTGACAATTAAATGAGCTCAATTTAGGAGACTAGATTGAGACCAAACATTTTGGCGCCGTTGCCGGGGAAGTGAAAACTAGGTAACCTTTGTTTCTTAGCATCCAAAAACAATTTTATGCGTAGGGAGAGAGATTCAAGGGGAAGATTTATAAGCAACAGAGGCAGAAGTTTGATTTCTAGAACACCACTTGTTTCATCTAGATCTAGAGCTAGTACACCTTCAACTCAAACCCATCTTCCATCCTTTACTGATCCTGGACTTCTAGAAGATCTAAGGTCACCTATTTCATTAGAGAAACCTTCCACTTCATCCACTGAACCTGCCATAGAAGAAGATCTAAAAACTCCTGTTAGGAACACAAAAATTTCTACTTCCACAGGAGAGTCAACCATGGCAGAAGAAGGAGGGGGAGGAGTTTTTAATGGAGAACACACATTATTTGGAGGTGGAGGTAGAGGTAGAGGTAGAGGAGAAGGAGGAAGAGGAGAAGGACGTAGAGGTGCAGATGGAGGAAGAGGTAGAATAGGAAGCTCTTTTGGGTTCCCTATACTTGATGAAGAAACCAATACAACCATGAAAAACATTTCACCCTCTGTCCTTCCAAACTTCTATGGACTTAAAACTAAAGATCCTGAAAATTTCTTATTCGAATTTGAAGTGCTGGGTAGGACTTATGACTACTTACAAGATGCTCAAAAACTGAAATTATTTCCTTCAACTTTGAAGGGAGCAGCATTGAAGTGGTTTATGAGTCTAATCAGTAGCTCTATTAGAACTTGGGAAGACATGAAACAAGCATTTCTAGAGAGATACTTGGATTATTGTATGCCAGTTAATCATAAGGAAGAAGTGTTCAAGATGTTACAAAAAGAAGATGAAAACTTAGAAGATTTGTTGGAAAGATTTAATTACAACATAAAAAGGGCAAAAATGGAAAATCTAGATCAAGACACCTTAAAAGCTCTTTTGTTGAAAACAATTAGGGATGAATGGTTGGATATTCTTAACATGATGGGAAAAGGGGATATATCACAACTCACATTACCGGAAATATCTGAGTTATGTATTAAGCTTTCAAGAGGGAAATCTAAAACTGTCAAAGGTCCAAGAGATCCCGCTCTTGCAAGGGCAAGTAAATCTGCTTCTGGGACAGTAAGTAGATCAGAAATTGGACACATGCTTGATGACTTTAAATCTGATATCTTAGGGAGTCTTAGTGAAAAACAATAATAAGAAGGCTGAATCTGATGCTTTGGCAATATTTTGTCCCAAATGTAGAAAGAAACATGCCCTAAGAGAGTGTCCTTTGGATGTAAAAGTTATAGAAACTTGTGTCATTTGTTCTGAGAAGCATGAGACCAAGAATTTTCCTTCTCTTCCTGGTCTCAAGGCTGTTTTTCAGGAAGAAACTCCTACAGACTCCACAGAATCTCTTAATTTTGTATCTAGAATACCTTGGCAGGGACCTCAGACACAAGGATTGCCTTTGTCATAACCAGTCGGCTAGCCAAATTGAGGACTCGATTGGTCCAGTGATTACATCTATCCTCTAGCCTAGATAGTAGCCTTTCCCATTGTAGCCTTTTCCATGGCCTGTCCGTTAGGGGTATGCCCAAATATTTGGAAGGTAAATTGCATCTTTTGAAACCTAGAATATCTGTTAAATGCTTCTGGATTGATAAGTGTGTATTAAAGAAGAAAATAGAGGACTTATCAAAGTTAAGGTCCATACAAGAGGCTAGACTGAACAAGTTTAAGATAGATTTGAATCCTTTAGCTTCCTTCACTGTGGGCGTGCCATGCAGTATGGTGTCATCAAAAAAATATTGATGAGTAGTTTCCGGGATATTGACCAGGGGTTGGAGACCTTTTATGATGTTCTTATCCTTGGCCGATCTGATAATTCGACTGAGACCTTCCATAATTATAACAAGAGGAATGGAGAGATAGGATCCCCCTTCCGAATGCCCCTTGAGGGAAAAAAAAGGCTCCGATGGGGCTCCATTTACTAGAATGGAGTAGCTAGGAGACTTTACCATAGCTAGGATCCATGCAGTCCATCTTGGACTGAAACTGAAAGCAACGAGCATAGCTTCTAGATAACTCCAACTGACCTTGTCATAAGCTTTTGAGAGGTCCATTTGTATGATCATGCTAGCCTTCCTTTGGGATTGCAAAGTGTGGACCATTTCGTGAGCCAAAAGGAGATTGTCCATAATTTTCCTTCCCTCCACATAGCCTGACTGTTCTTCAGAGATAATAAAAGGAAGTATGAGTTTTAATCTATTTTCCATAACGTTTGATATAATCTTGTACAATACATTATAGAGTGCTATGGGCCTAAATTTGGAAGGGGTACAAGCCCCCTCTTCCTTGGGAATGAGAGAAATAAAGGTGGAATTTAGGGATTTGAGAATGGAGGAGGAGAGTCTGGAGTCCTCAACCACCTCCCAAATATCCTGCTTGACCACATCCCAGCAAGCTTTAAAAAAATCAATGGTGAAACCATCTAGTCCCAGGGCTTTCTTGTTGGCCATTTCTTTGACTGCCTCTTCCACCTCTAGAAGGGAAACTGGCTGGTCCAAAGCCTTCTTTTGTTCTTCTGTTATGAGCTTAGGGATGGAAGAGGTTACTTCACTGATAGCCTCCTGTCTGTCAAAGTTTGGTTCTGTTGCAATGAGTTTGAAATGATTTCTGAGAGTGGAGGTGATTTCTTGGTGTGATTGGAAGACATTCCTTTGCTCATCCTTAATCCTGGTTATCTTATTGTTACACCTGTTGTCCATGGTAGATCTATGGAAGAATTTTGTGTTTTTATCGCCTTCTTTTAGCCACTGAATGCGAGATTTCTGTTTCCATAAAATTTCTTCCTAGCTACACCTTTCAATCCATTTTGGCATCAGTTCCTTCTCTGTATCAATGGAGTCTTGATATATGGTTCCTTGAATCCAGTTGTTGTGAATGGCTTCCATTTTCTGCTCCAGGTTTTTTTTGTCCTTAAATATGTTACCAAAGACTTCGCGATTCCAAGTTTTCAGCTTGGTTTTTAGATATTTCAGTCGGGCCTAGAGCCTGAACATCTCCGTTCCTCTGACATCAAGGGGATCCTTCCACCACTTCTTAATATTGGCAGAGAAATCTTGGTGAGTGAGCCAAAATATTTCAAAGTGGAAAGGCCTGTTTTTGGGTGTACCCAGGATGGAGGCATTCAGCATGATGGGCCAGTGATTTGAGCCCCTGGAGGGGAGGATATCAGAATCAACACTAACCCCCTCCATAAGAATGTTGTCAGAGACTAGAAAGCGATCAAGCTTAGAGGAAATATGTATATCTCCCCCTCTTTTGTTGGTCCAGGTAAATATGCCATTCCGAGGATGAATATCCACCAGGTTGGCAGATCTGATGAAAGAGTTGAAAGCCCTTGACTATTAAGTGATTGCAGACCTCCCTTCTTTTCCTCGAGAGAATTTATCATATTGAAATACCCCCCGTAGATGGCCTTGGAGTTTGGATGTCTATGATGTAACTTGGTGAGATCTTCTAGCAGCAATAACTTTTCCTCCAGTCGCTGAGGACTATATATATTTGTGAAAAGAAAGGTGCCTTTTTCCCCTAAGAACGACATCTCAAGGGACAGGAAGGACTTGGTTGCTTCGGCATTGAGGAGATGAAGGGTTCCAAGAGTCCAAAAGATGGCTAGACCTCCACCAGTACCATTTCATTCAACTTCCAGGTGCTCCATATGTTTTCCTAGGCGTTTGCCTAGTTCTTCCAGCTTTTGTCAGGAACATTTAGTTTCCTGGAGGAAAACCATGTCCGGTTTTTCTTGAGTAACTTTATTTTTTAGGAGCCTATGTTTTGTTAGGTACCCAGCCCTCTTGCATTCCATGAGAGGAATTTCATAATTAAACAAGCTTAGGAGGAGAAAGAAAAAGCCTCAAGGGCTTTCATTTTACCTGAGTTAATCAGCATTTGACCCAGCTCGTGAAGTGCATCACTATTGGATCATCTGCCCCTTTTCTTTTTGTGCTTGAGACTGGCTTGCGTGTGGTGGAGATTCTGCGCCTTAATACCCAGGCCTTTGGTTGGCCCTCAACTTCATTTGAAACCATTTAATACTACATCTTGTCTTGAGAGGAAAAGATATTTGACCCTATTAATTTCTTCCTCCGGTATTTGGTCAATTCCTTTCTGTTTCCATTGCTCAACTATGGAGTTGAGGTCTAGCCCTTATTTTTCAAGAATGTCCCCTAATTCTTGATCCTCTATACCAATTTCACTTAGGGCCATTTCTTCGTCTCCTTCCTCATCTTTCTCACAGGTGGCTTCTAAGATCGTTTCATGAGTTGTGATTGACTTCCTTGGTTGGGTAAACTGTTCTGCTATTCCAGTGGTTTCCTGCTCAGTGGCTGGGATCTGAGCCGACTCTTACGATTGGGGATCTTCTTCAAGAACCTCAAAGGTATTTAGTGTTCCCTTGAACTAGTCATTCACTTTTGGTGGGGTTTTTCGGTTGGCCCGGTGTTTACCAGTAGGTCGGATGAAACCATCCGAGACCTGATTGGATTTTTCCTTGGCCTTCTCAACAATTTTGTTCTGAGGGCACTCCTGAATCAAATGGCCATGTTCATGGCATTTTCGGCATCTGAAGGGTATTTTCTCATAATCTATGGTTTGAAAATAGACCTCATCCCTATGTTCCAGCCACAAACCCTCATGCAAAGCCCCAGATACATCCATTTCAACATAGATCCGAGCATAGGAAGTGTACCTTTTTTGGATAGTGGCTTCAGAAGCTCGAACAAAGGTTCCCAGTGTGTTGCCTATCTGCTCTAGCAGTGCTGTTCTCCAGTAGTCGATTGTTAGGGAAAACAAACGAATCCATACAGGGACTTGTGTGAATGTCTCCTACTCTGGGGAAAAGTTGGGTTTCCAGGGCCTCATATAGAGACCAGCTGAGGCATAGAAAAAGGGTCCTCCCTCAGATATCCGGTCCTTGTCTTCCTGATTAGCAAAAACCATCGTGAAGAAACCCTTGGCTCCCAGGTGTAACTGCATGTCCCCCCGCGGCTTCCAGACTTGCTTGATCCATTGACAAAGAGATTTTTCATTGGGCCAAAAGCCCATGAATTTGCAGATCATTGCATGAATGGTCATGTGATCCGTATAGGCCTACAGATCCGGGTCGTTAATGATCACCCTGAGACTTTCCTTGGTCTTTGGCTTGCATCTACCCTATTTTTTCTGTTATACCTCATCGTCAGCTAACCCTTTCGAAGCAGATTTGCTGAGGTTGGGGTTGCCATTTGCTTCATTTCTCTGGATCTCGGCTCCCTCTTCTGGAGGATTCATTTCCTAAGTGGGACACGATGTAACTTTCTCTTGTACCCTTTTGATAATTTTTGGCTGGTTTGGGGGTAGGTTTGCCATGGTATTGCTATCCTCCTTAGTTTTATTCATAGCAAACTCAAAGCACACGATCCTTACACCCTCTATCGGGCATTTACCCTTGTCAATCGTGACCTGTTTGAAGGTAGGGGCCGCTGGGGCCCCCGGCCTTCCCATTCGTTGGGCCAGGGCTAGCCCTCTTTGCTGCAGATATTGGAGCAGGGTGCTGCTCCCTGTTAGTGTCAACACCAGAACTCAGACTGTGCTTCAAAAAAACCCTAGTTTGCAGAACCCTTGCTAAATCTTCTGCTCCTCTTTCCACCGATATGGATGAATGTTTATCCCAGTGTAATCGATACAGTTAATACATAAAAGCATAAGAATAAACAATCCAAATCTACTATTCCAATCATAACTTTACTTGATTCACCCAAAGGAGACTCTTCTCTAGAAACTTCTACCGAAATCCATGTCGTAGACTCGTCTACTGCTAAAACTAAATCATCCGGAAATAAGAAAAAAGGGAAGGGTAAAAATAAACAAAACAATTCTCCAAAAGAGAAATAAGACAAAACAAAACCATATGATGAAAAAATGAAACCTCGTTATCCCTGCATTATCTATGACGAGGATCACTACACAAAAGAGTGCCTACATTGGGCTAAGGTATCTAAATTTGTCAAAGGTTCGCCCACACCCGATGTTCTTAAAAATCCTTTCCCATCACAAGACAAAAAAATGATTGGATCTTCTTCCAATTCATTGATAGATATCTTGATGATGTCCCAGGTCATGGTTGCAACACGATCTCAAGACTATGGATCTAGGAGTCCTTTAACTAGAAAATAATCTGAATCATCCAGTCAACCTCCGGTATCAACTCCTCATATTTCTGAACCATTACACATCGAGAAACCTAGTCCTGATTTAGTAATTAAAACCATTTTCCAAAGGTGTACTTCAAAAATCGGCTTTCAATCAACATATGAGAGCAGCTTAGAATTACAATATTGTTAAAGATATGGTCATTTCCCCTTCAGCAATGTCGACCTCGAAGTGTTGTAATATTTTCCAACTCAAAGGCAGTTAGTATTGTCATATATTGGAACAATTGACCCTCAAGACTCTAATTTCATTGTCTTTTATATCTAGAACTTTGTACCTAGACTCCTGCACCAAATGGCTTTCCAAATTCCTATTTAGTTCAAATCTAGGTGATTTTTTAGCAAAGTGAATGACGAGGGAGCATATACGTGCATTATGTATTTAGCCTTTTGGAAAAATTTTGGTTCTCCACCGATCAAGTAGTCACTCATGATTCTTAAAGCCTTTGATGGAAGAGGTTTTCGACCATTTGGAATACTCTAGGATTTACCCATAGAGGTAGAAGGAACAAACATTATGCTTGTGGTGGAAGTTGTTGATGCCCCTCTTGAATACATATTTCTATTAGGTTGAATTTGATCAGTTGTCTTACTATGCTTCCGATCCTACCTCTATGGATAGTATCCAACATGTTGGACAGATGATTATCCCTTATGAAGATGTTGGGGTGGGACTATTGAAGGATTCTGCTCTTATGGGAACCTTTTATATACCTCCTCCTAACGTACCTTGAACAATTTCCAATATCAACATGATTACATCAAGCACAATTCCATTTGACGACCCATGGAATGTGCCTTCAGAATATGAATTGGATTACTATGGAAATTAGATGCCTTTAAGTCCATATGAATCAACATATGTAGCAGTACAATTGCTTTATGATGTTTCATCAACTGATACTGATCAAGGGAGTGTGGTTAGTGATGAGTCTTATTCTCTATCAAGCTTAACCATGAAATATTTCTCTGATCCTTTTCAACAAATGTTTTCAAGTGATGAAAATATTTGGGAAATTTTGTCTTTGAATGAATTACCTTGGGATGATCTTCATCATCGATCCTCTTTTCTACTAGATCTTGATAGAGTTGAAAATGAATTTTCATCCATTTTCTGATTGATTATGTCGAGGAACCTTAAAATCCTATGTTAATCCTTCATTTGGATTTTGACACAAACTTAGGAAATATTTCCACGACAATTCCCATTGACATATCAATTAGACCTAGAGTAACTGAAAACATTCATATAGGTGCTTCATGCTCAATTGACAAAATCAATATGTACAAAGCCCTATTTCAGGAATTTTTGAGACATTTTGGCCTGGTCTTACGAAGAAATGCCAGGAATCGATCCTAGAAGTGTGATTCACAAAATTAAGACATAGATGAATGCTAAACATATTATACAAAGATTACGTCCAATACATCCATGAAAAGCTACTGCTATTAAAGATGAAGTTGAAAAAATACTTCGTATAGGATTTATTTATCCTATTCCATTGATGGATTGGGTATCTAACATAGTTCTAGTAACCAAGAAAAAAGGAACTATCAGAGTATGTGTCAATTACAGGGATATTAATAAGCCTTGTCCCAAAGACAATTATCACACCCCTTATATCGACCAAATTGATGTCGATTGTGGCAAAAACAAAATATTTTCATTTATGGATGGATTTTCTAGTTATAATTAAATAAACATACTCCCTGCCAATTAGCCCAAGGCAACATTTATATGTCCATGGGGGGAATTTTCATATTGTACATTACCCTTTGGACTGAAAAACATTGGTGCAACTTTTCAAAGAGCTATGTATTACGTATTTCACGATATCAAACACATTGTGCAACCCTACTTGGATGACTTACTTGGTCATTCTTTGCACAGACAAGATCATCATACACATTTACGTGCTATCTTTATGGAATGTAGGCATTACAATATTCATTTGAATCCACATAAATGAGTATTTCATGTACAATTAGGATGATTTCTTGGTTTCATTATTTATGAAGAAGGAATTCGTGTTGACCCTTTGAAGGTCGAGGCCATTTTTAATCTACCTCCTCCTTCGACTCTTTTCCAACTCCAGAGTTTGAAAGGGAAAGAAAAATTTCTACGTCATTTTATCCCGAAACATGCGGAGTTAATTAAAGGTTTCACTCAGTTATTAAAACATGATGTTCCTTTTATTTTGGAAAAGCTTGCAGATAAAGCTTTTGATGGACTTAAACACAAGTTGACCCATGCACCGTTGTTACATCCACCTGATTATCACCGAGATTAATTTTTTTATTTAGCTGTGTTTGATTCCACCATTAGAATGGTTTTAGTTCAAGAGGATGAATCCAAAAATGAACATGTTATTTATTACTTTAGTTATAACCTCACATCGAAAGAGATCAAGTATTCACATGTGGATAAATTGACCTTGGCAGCCATTCAATTTGTCTTAATATTTCATCATTACATACTGTTACGAAAAATAACCGTAATATCTAACTGCAACCCTATGATGTATATTTTGACAAAAAATTGCTTAGGGGAAAATAATCTAAATGGATAGTTATCCTACAAGAGTTAGATTTGGAATTTGAAAAATCCAAATCCAAGAAATCACTAGTCTTTACTGAACCTATGTGTTACTTTACCCACACAGAATTTGAAACTGTGGCAGAAGATCATCTTCCCGATGAATCTCTATTTATGATCAACACATTAGATCCTTGGTATGGTGATATCATTATATATCTTCCAACCCAAACCTTTTGTCTTGAACTTTCACGATCTGATCGACATATAATTCGATACCAGTCTTAACAATACAATATTTTTAGCGACAATATTTACTGTCGTGGTGTCATTTCTGTTTTTCGACGTTGTATAAATCATGAAGAAGCTGAAATATTTTTAAATGAATACCATTATGGATAATGTGATGGTCATATGTCTGGGTTTTCCACAACCCAAAATATATTGCGCGTTGGCTATTTCTGGTCATCACTCTTCAAATATTGTATCCTTGTGGTTAGAAAATGTCACAATTGCCAAATTTTTAATCGAAATATGCCTACACCTCCCGCTCATCTTCACCCAATCATAGCTGTCGGTCCATTTGAAAAATGGGGCATCGATTTCATTACATTTAACGCTCACTCGGTTGGGGGGCATGGCTATATTATTCTCGTTGTAGATTATTTTATCAAATCGGTAGAGGCGATGCCTACATTGAAGGCAGACAACGAAACTACAACTATCTTCTTATTCAATCATGTGATTGCTAGGTTTGTTTTCCCTCAAGATATCATTACAGACCATGGTAGCCACTTTTGAAACATTATGATGACTGAAATTTCCGCTCAGCTTGGCCTACACCATGATAATTCAACATCATATTACCCACAAGCCAATGGCCAAGTTGAGGATGTAAACAAAGTTTTAACCAACATGATTAAACAGATTGTAGGAAGTCATAAATCAAATTGGCATACCATGATTTTTTTTGCATTATGGGCATACTGTACTTCCGCAAAAAAATATACAAATTTTACTCCTTTTTAACTCGTTTACAGTTTAGAAGCTATGATACCCACTGAATGTGAAATTTCGTCACTCAAACTAGCCTTTGAGTTATTACCAACTACCTCTAAAGAGGACAAATGTTTCTTATACTTAGCAAAGTTATATGAGACTCGCCGCACCGCTGCATTAGTGGCTGAAGCTCATAAAAAACATGTTAAGGCTCAATATAATCAAAGCGTTAACCCTTGTATCTATTCAGAAGGTGACCTAGTCTTAGTATACGATCAAGCTCACGATAAACTAGGCACTGGTAAACTTTAACCAATGTGGGATGGCCCTTATATTGTTAAGCGTGTGCTTGCAAAAGGGGCCTATGAATTAGTTGATTAAGACGACGTCTCTTTAGATAAACCTAGAAATGGTATTTATCCAAAGATATATTATGCATGATTTATCGTGTGAAGATCTTCTTTGTACATTAGTTACATTTTTAGAAAAGTGTGCCTTAGATTAGAAAAGTGCGCCTTAGATTAGTTATTTTTTTTGCTGAGTTTTCACTACTTTTTATTCTTATCTTGATTACTCTCGATACTGCAGATGTTGACATTCCCTCAGAATTACATTGGATTTTCTGATGGTGCCAATTGTAGTACACAAAGCTTATCTTCCGCTTCTTGGGTTATCTATTCACCCACTGAAGAGTTAGTTTCTATTCATGGGATTTTCCTCGGTCAAATAATGAAAAATATTGCAGAATATAACGCAATCATTGAGCTATTATTTGATGCCATTTCATTTGGCATTCAACGCTTGATTGTTAGGTTACATTCACAACTCATTTTATTAAATTTAAACAATATTTATGCAATCAAAAATCTATTATTGTTAAGATTTTTTTTAAGGGTTCATCTCTTGGAAATTCAGTTTGATTACATTGAATATCAAAACATTTCAAGAAATTTAAACACATTAGCTGATGCATTGGCTAATAAAGTTTTAAATATACATTTGTAGCATTGAATGTAAAACAAAACAATAGTCAATCCATATTGAACAAGATACTCAGAGACCAAAAGTAGTAATATCATAAGGTCAAAATAGTTGTGTGTCAAAAAATATTACATCATCTGTGATCATAGGTCTCAGAAACCTTATGATATAAAGGTACTGATACAAAAAAAAATTCCAACTAAATCGACCATCAACTATCCATGATGATGATCATGGTAGAAAATTGTGGTGCATGCCACTCTGCACAGGTATTGCTTGAAATGGACCAGGAACCCCAGTCACATGCCTCTGGTATCTAAGAGGAAAATCATCTATCCCAGTATCCAGGATGTCAATGGTCAACCTCTCCAGGTTGTGTTCCAACTCTGTGAGGGCCTCTGCTGCATTAGTTAGTGGTGGAGCTGCCGCTATAGGTTGTGCTTCTCATCTATCAAAATGATGAAGCATCATTTAGTCATGATGGTATAACATATGCATTTAAATGTTTTTTATTGTCAGTATTTCATGATAAAAAATCAAATAAAAAATAGAAAAAAGAAAAACTTAAAATGATAATTTTTACCTGACGCATCCCACTGTGTTCCTGGTGGGAGCGTTGTGTTAGGGTCATCCCTGAAATAAACCCCTGCATAAGGAAAATAAACAATCATGAAGATTTTTATCCTAATCCATACGCAAAAATGAGGTGTATACCGGACCACAGGACCGCCATCGCCACCATGGCGAACCATTAACGAAACCCATTGCAACATGCGTGGATCCCTCGATCCCGTTGGATCCACTAACAACTGGTGAGGTACAAGGAGTGGGATTCTCTCCAAGGAAAAATATATGAGAATGACACCATAGCCGAAGTTCTTCATCTTACCGTTGTTTGCTTGCATGAGCTGGCCTTTCATATTGACCAATACTCCTTCACACCAGTTAAATATTGTTTCCTCGGAACACTCAACAACAGTCTGCATTTGTGCTTTGGTAGCCACATGAGGAACTCCACTATCACACAATCGATTAATTGTAAAAGCAATGATTTTAAGGTCTAGTCATTCGATAGTATTTATGTCTATATGACCATCCTTCAATTGCGAATCTTGCGTGCAATATTGCACCATATAGGAAGCAATAGGAAATCCTACTGGTCATGTGCCGAATAAGGAAATGCCTCTTCCCCTTTGGGGAAAATCGGTGAGGAAATAAATATCATCTTTCTCAATCACAAGCCTATGATCCCCAATGATGAAACATTGTTCCTAGACATCCCAGACATTAACCAACTAGGTCATGAGTTCCATTTGGGACTTCATTTCTTGTATTGACCAAAATTTGTATAAAATGCAATTATTTAACACCTAAAGCATTGCAGGGCTATCAATGGATTCATTGTCGTGTGATTAATGCTCGCATTATCTCCACTCAAGCATGATTGTTTGCCTGCAAACAATCATTTAGAAACATTAGAAAACTTTTGAGAGAACTTGAAGCAATTTTTATGGAAAGAAAATCAATTTTTTTAAAACACCATGGTGCTTGCGCAATTTTTGTTCGTAGACAATGCATTTTTGTGCATGATTTACATATAAAAACCATGGTGGCACAATGATTTTTTATATTAAAAAATCATCGAGGTGTGCGGGTTCTGTCAAGAAAACCTACACACCCCCGAGGGTGGATTCTATAAACCATTCCCCCCCCAAAAAAATAATATAAAAACTTAAAATGAAAAAGTAAACAGATAGAATGCAAGACAATGAAGAGATTAAATACCTAGGATTAACTATTCATGAAATGGTTGGCTGGTTCTCCTGATATCAACTTTAGAAGATCTCTTGTAAAAACTCCTTTTTACTGCTTTGGAAATCTATGGTAAAAATGACTTGTTATTTCCATTTTTTATACGTTTTCATGAATAATATCATTTTATTTATTTCGACCTTTATAAGTTTAAATTTTGAATATTTTTACCATGATTGAGAGCACATTATTACAATTTTAGGGTTTTTTGCAGATAACAAGTTGTGTTTAAAAAACGAATCATTTTGACGACAGAGTAAAATTTTATCACTTTTTCGGGCTCTCAAAAAATACGAAAAATTGAAACCATGGAATCCTATTTTAAGCCCTTTTCAGACTCTCTAAACATGAAAATATCACCGAGCACTTAAACATTTGAACTCATTAAAATAAATGAAAACTTGTCCAGTATAAGTTTACCCCTTTTCCGGACTGAACTAGACTAATTACAAAAAATGTATATGTTGACTAGGAATGGTCAATAAAGTTATCTCCAACATAATTTTATCCTTTTTTTGGGTTTGAGAGACTAAAATTACGAAAAATAACACTTGAAAGTTTACTTATGTTTTTATTCTGACTCCTTAAAACTGAAAAACACAGAGTTAATCCTATGTTGGACTCGTTAAAATTAAATAGTGCAGGACATGTCGATTACAACAAGCCTGAACCACTCCTTCTTAGGGTTCGTTAAAATTATTGAGATGGACTCATCCAAAGGATGAGCTTACAAAACATGAAAATGTTATCCTCCTCAACTTGAAAAAAATAAAGAGGTACTTTCTAGTAATGGTGGGGGAAAAAAGTGAGAAAAAGAATCATTATACTTGTTTTAAAAAGCAGGATGTTGCTCTTGAACACGACACTTTTCCACACTCGTGTCTGGGTTGGGTAATCCTTTTGTCTTACAGTTAATCATAACTCATTGAAATTCTTCAACCGGTTTAGGGTATTATCTTTAAGTCAAATGTTTCCAAGTCATTTATAGTGTCGTTATGTGTTCAAGAGAAAGTTCAACTTCAAATTCACTATTCATTGTAAATATTTGTCTCCATTCACATTGACCATCCCTGAGTTTATCCTTGCAAAATATTTCTTCAAAACTTGACATAATGGTTTCGTGTCGTAGGCTCTCCCACGATGGATCACTTCCTATCGACTTCAGCTCATTATCTAGGAAGTTGATCTAAAAATCCTATCAGTACCTTGAAATATGCATGCCTAATGGCATGTTTCTTGCCTTCAATGACAGGTTTTTCATCATTGGCCTTCGATCGAATGAATCTATGAGAGTTTAACTGCAAATCATTCATTCACATTTCATATATTGTACTGAAGTAATTTGAGAGCCATTATCATAACTGGTGGTTTCTCTCACACTTGTTAACAATTTTCATCATTGACTGGTAATCAAGTGGTTTCTACCATGTTTGACTTCGAAACAATTAGTCGCATGGATAGATTCGTACAAGTTCAAGAAGTGGAAATCAAGACCCTGGATCTGGTTTCAACCATCTAGTCTATGAGGAGTTATGTATTCATGACACTGTATAATTATTCATAAAATATGGCTGCGCCCATATTATGTCTACTTTTGATGTAATGCTAAGTCATATTTTTACTAGACCATGTAGTTAGTTTTTCTCTGAGTATGGGAACTCCAAGCTCAATGATGATTATTTATTTTCATTGAATTTTTCTTAAAAGTTTTCGACTGATGTGTCTGATCCAATCATTGGAATGATAAAACACTTCACTCTCTTAAAATATTTTCTCAAACTTTTCACTTTAAGGGGAAATATGTTACACGTCATTTTGTCACCATGGCATTTGAATGTCAAATATAGATCCATCACTATCCATACTCATGCTTCCTTAGAAGTCAAAACATTTATATTCCTAAACCAAGTCATGGGAATTTGGAAAAAGCTCTTAAGAACTCTTAAAGGTTTCCGGTATGATTTTTTTAGTCCCTTCCTGCGCATGCACTGATATTCCCTGTAATATCCCAAAATGGGATCTGCTAGCAAGGCATGACTGGAAAACACATTTTCCAGGAATGGCTTCTACAGGATTTGAAACCAAGAACTAGATCCCTTATATCAATGTATCTAAGACTAAAAGCCAAGAGGAGGCTCAAAAGAAATCACTCTAGGTGGGTTAAACATGTCTCCCACACCTAGTTGTCTTGAGAAAGTGCCCAATGATGGGACTACAGAAAATGTAAGAACATCCAATAGAGCAACAACGTTATTTTAATGAGCCTGAATAGATGAAGATACAAATATCCAACAAGTGATGTTATAGTAGTAAAAAGAGTACAATTCCTTGAAGAAGCAATCACTTAAGCAAGGCAATGAAAGCCTCAACAATACATGTACAAGGAGATGAAGAACACTGCTACATATGTAAAACCCCAGGCTATGACATCGCAGTCTATATAGAGTAACTGCTGAAAAATGATGTCAATACATAGATATGGGAATGTGTGGCTCAAATAAGTAGGGGAGCAAGCTCTAAACCCCTGGAAACAACAATACAACAATCCTTAAAAGGATTGGCTGAAACAAGTACAAAATGGAAAATCTGTAGAAATGCCGGAGTTGCTAGGTAGCAGCTGCAACTCAGAATTTGGAAATGGATGAAGATAGATGATGACTGCATATGATGAATAGATATCATCCAATGTATGTCTCAGGTGAAAGGCTGATCCTAACAATGAATATCTGACCCTCCAAACCAATACTGCAACCCCCACTGCAAATGCTCCATGAAAATAACATAGCCAATGAGAGGGGCTGTGCTGTAGGTGGTGAAAAATGGTTGGAATGATGCCAAATATGATGGGAATCAGGTCAAAATCTCCCTCAATGATCCTCCAAAGGAAAGGAGACTCCCTCCTCTGCAAAATAGCTTCGGAAGTGGTGTTGTAGGACCTCCAATGCAATACCCTGCAACACAACGTTTCCTGCTACAGGAATAACGCTGTAGCTGAAGGAGGATGCTTGGCCTCAAGCCTAAATGTGGAGAAAATGAAGAGAAACTCCCTCAAGAGGCCTCTCTTGAAAGGATAAGGAATTCCTAAACATGAATGCATTGTGCTAAGAAGCACTGCAACTCTGCTGAACAGTAGGAGAATGCACAAAGTCTAAACAGACAAAGAAATCAATAATCTTCAACATGAGAAACAATGGATGCCTTGCCATCCTTTTAAACAAGTGAGATCCCTCTCACCATGGGTCCCACTCATTAGGTTTTCCTTCACCAAATAAACCTCTTCCCATTCCTCCTATCCCAGTGATGTTGACTTGGTCAAACTTGACCTTGTCTATCTGCAAATGATCCTGTTCACACATGAGGGTGTGAAATCCAGCTCCAATAATGATCCCCTTTCATACTATGAGGGATTTTACTTATATTTTTATTATGAATGGGCCTCCTCACCCATTTATTCTCCTCCTAAGTGAAATCAACAAAAATTAATATTCCAATTTGCTGTATGCAAAGTTTGGAAGATTACAGTCCTCACCTCCCAAATGTTGCTTGTACTCAATAAACTGCAAGGATAGAACTGAGAAGTTTCCTCCCAAGGCATGGATATTGAAAAGTATTGGGAAAACATCTTCCCCAAATGGATCCTCCATCCCAAGCTATCATCCATACAAAATGAGTTACCTCCCAACATGGCAACTCCTGAAAATGTCCTTCCACCTTGAGCTACGGAAATGAAGGTGGGTTGAAAATATGAATATGGTAAGCATCATAGCCTACCCCACACCATCCTCCTCTCCAATTATGATAAGTGTAGAGAAAATGCTAATCCTGGGCTACAAAAGTATTTCCCTCAAGTGGAAAAATGAAGAACAATCCTTCAAGGATCTCTCCTCCAACATTGAAGAACAAGTTGGCCCAAAACAGTTCATCCATGATGAATAGGACATGGTCATCATAGAGTATCCCAATGAGAATTTTGTTGAAGGTTTCACATGATGGTGCATGATACAAACAATATCTCAAGAGGACACAATGCAGTCTCATCCACTGCAACTTCAGAAAATAGTATGGCAAGTAACATACAAGAATCATCACATCTACTAATGAATAGTAAATGGTTGAAGGTGTCAACAATACATGATCAAATACTTGCCCATGGTTATACAATGGATGGCTATCAAACTCATGGCCCACCCTAAAAGAGAACAAATATGTGGCTGTGGTGGCCATATCTCCTCCCATGCTCCCATTAGAACATGTAGTGCAAAAAATGTGGGAACTCTCTCCCCTCAAGGACACATCCAACTCATGTGTCAATCTCCCAATCATGCTCTCAATAAGAATAGAAACAATATCAGAAAATGAAGACATTATCAGTACAATAATGAAGGAAATATTGATGGCTTCATGTTGTGCTTGAAGATACCAACAGTATCCTAAGTATGTACACTGCAGTTTTACAAATTGTTGCTTCAGGAAATCACAAGGCAAAATGTTTCTTTTTACATAGTTAATCATGTATGTCATCATATGGAAAATAGAGGGATATAACAACTGAACATACATGTAATGAGAAAAAATTTTCCCAAGGCCACATAAAATATGGCTGCCTCCATCATATAGTTTGGCCCAAATTTGATCATGGAGCAATGTGAAAATCTTGCCCTCTTGTGGAGCAATGCACTGCATAGTAATGGTAAGAGTATACAAACCAATAAATGTGAAAACAGATTTCTTACCATATGCCAGAAGTGAAATGATACATGGATCCATGAGTGAGTCCTCCATAGTGTTTTGGCATGCTATGAAGATGAATGAACCATGTGCTACAAGAAAATAATCCTTCCCATGCTTGGAAATCTAGGTCAAGAAGGATACGTCATAGTGATAGATGTCTCTATCCAATACTCTATCATTATCACCTCCTCCTTGTTCATGAAGTGCATCCAATTTGAAGTGATCTTGGGGACACCCCATCCATAAATCCCTGCTCCAAAGTGACAGTGCTGTGAGCTCATGCAGATAGGCTCTTGTCAATAAAAAGCTATGTTCTTTGACATGCTCCTTGTCAAAGTCTCCTCTAGTAATGCTGCTATACATAAGAAGTTCCTCCCAAGGTGGAAGTACCTCTTGATCATCTAAGTCCAAGGAGATAATTCCATATTCTCCCCCTGCAACATCATGCAAAGGGTGAGAGCAAATCTGCTCTTGCTCTCCCAAGAACAAGCAAAGAAACAAAATTTTTTGCTGCCTCCTCATACTTCCATCATACAAATTATGTGATGAGAACATAATGAATGATATGAAGAACATATCAACACCATGCATCCATACTCTTTGCTGCTCAAAGATGCAATTATCTTGCCACATACCCTTAGAAAGAGGATTATGACCAAACTCTTTCAAGAGTAACCAGTGCAACCAAGCCTCCTGCTTCCCGGTATCATAAATTTGCAAGTAGCTCACTAGCTTCTTGCTCTCCATCCACATCCACTCAACCAATTGTGGATGTCTCCTTCCATGCTATATCTTGGTACTCTTCCCATGAGAGCTACCATCCTCCCAAATCAAATTCTTGTCTTTGCACTTCACGGGATTTTGAAATACAATCTTCTCAAGGATTAATTTGATCCCATAAGGACCCAAATAGGTGGTAGGCAAAAACCTCCCATCATGATGTGTGTGGCTCAAGGAATGTCCAACACAAGCATGAGAGATGTTATCCATCCTAATATGTCCTCCATCTGCTATCTTCTCCTCCTTAAATCCATGAAGATTCAAGAGAAAATCCTTGCACTCCATGATGTATTGAAGTGCACCTCTAATGAAATCTCTCCATGAGATCTCCTTCTCAACAATAGTCCTCCAAAACCAATGAGGTCTTGGATTTGCTAAAATTAGAAGTTCCTCTTTGAGTTGAGAGGAGCTCATCGAGAAAGGGTCATCTAGAAAGGAGAAAGAGTTTCTCACTTCAAGATGTCTACTATCTTCCATCTTCCCCCCCAAGTCTTCAAACCCCAACCTCAAGTGTGATATGCAATCCAATAATGGCTCATGAGGATGATGGTTTATTTCCTCCTTGAATATTTCCATGTTGCATAGCACAGTGAAATATTGCTACTCTAGGTTAGCATTGTACGATGATTCTTGGTCATTTAAATATGAACTCCCACAAAAAATATTTGTTGAAATAGAAAGGGGAACTCCATTCATACCTTGATGGAACTTGGGATCTCCTTGTATGGCTGCAATAGTTCTTTCCTCCAATGAAATGGCTGCCTCATTTGCAGATGTAGAAGGCTGCTATTCCAAGGCTGTGATAGCGCTGGTACAAGTCTCCTTCCATGGTGGTGTGGGCCTTCTCTCCTCTGATCTCTCTCCATCAAAGGTTCCAATCAACCCTTGAGTGAACTCTGCAAAAGTATTCACCCTTGCATGGCTCAAATGTCTAAACCACCAAACATTGGCTTCACCCTCCAAGTGCAGTGTTGCAACTTCTACTGCCTCCCCCTCTACCACTGGATCTAGTAGGAAGAATGCCTCAAGCTTCCTTTCCCAAGCTCTTGTTGTAGAATATCCATCATATGTAGGCAATAGAAACCTATTACCTTTGATGTCTCTCTTATTGCATGATCTCCCTTCTTCCTTCAACTTAATGAACTGCAGAAGAGCTAGAGTCTCCTTGAAGGCTCTAGGTTGAGATTTTTACTCAACAAGGTACTTACTTAGAATCATATGATCCAAGTATCTTCCATGCTCATTGTATTCTTTTTTATGAGAATAGGAAGTGCATGTTCCTTCCTCTTCTATCTCTTCAATCTTCTTGACCTCCATCGAGAGATCCCTTATGGATCTGAAAACTGATGACAACAAGCTCATATTATTCATCATCTTAATCTATTCTTCTTCTTATGGCTGAAAATCACAGGCTAAGCCAAAGATCATGCTTTGATACCACTGTAATATCCCAAAATGGGATCTGCTAGCAAGGCATGACTGGAAAATACATTTTCCAGGAATGGCTGCTACATGATTTGACACCAAGACCTAGATCCCTTATATCAATGTATCTAAGAACGAAATCCAAGAGGAGGCTCAAAAGAAATCACTCTAGGTGGGTTAATCAAGTCTCCCACACCTAGTTGTCTTGAGAAAGTGCCCAATGATGGGACTGCAACAAATGTAAGAACATCCAATAGAGAAACAAAATTATTTTAATGAGCTTGAATAGATGAAGATAAAAATAACCAACAAGTGATGTTATAGCAGTAAAAAGAGTACAATTCCTTGAAGAAGCAATCACTTAAGCAAGGCAATGCAAGCCTCAACAATACATGTACAAGGAGATGAAGAACACTGCTACATATGTAAAACCCCAGGATATGAAAGCGTAGTCTATATAGAGTAACTGCTGAAGAATGATGTTAATACATAGATATGGAAACGTATGGCTCAAATAAGTGGGGGAGAAAGCTCTAAACCCATGGAAACAACAATACAACAATCCTTAGAAGGATTGGCTGAAACAAGTACAAAATGCCAAATCTGCAGAAATGCCGGAGTTGTTGGTAGCAGCTGCAACTTAGAATTTGGAAATGGATGAAGATAGTTGATGATGTTGCATATTATGAATATATCTCATTCAATGGATCTCTCAGGTGAAAGGCTGATCCTAACATGGAAGATATGACCCTCCATACCAATACTGCAACCCTCACTGTAGATGCTCCATGAAAATAACGCAGCCAATGAGAGGGACTATGCTGTAGGTGGTGAAAAATGGTTGGCCTGATGCCAAAGATGATGGGAATCAACTCAAAGTCTCCCTCACTGATCCACCAAAGGAAAGGAGACTCCCTCCTCTGCAAAATAGCTCCAGAAGTGGTGTTGTAGGACCTCCACTGCAACACTCTACAACACAACATTTCCTGCTACAGGAATAACACGGTAGCTGAAGGAGGATGCTTGGCCTCAAGCCTGAACGTGGAGAAAATGAAGAGAAACTCCCTCAAGCAGCCTCTCTTGAAAGGAGAAGGAATTCCTAAACAAGAATACCTTGTGCTAAGTAGCACTGCAACTCTGCTGAACAACAGGAGAATGCACAAAGTCTAAACAGACAAAGAAATCAATAATCTTCAACATGAGAAACAATGGCTGCCTTGCCCTCCTTTTAAAAAAGTGAGATCCCTCTCACCATGGGTCCCACTCATTAGGGTTTCCTTCACCAAAGAAACCTCTTCCCATTCATACTGCGCTTTTTCTCTAAGTGTTCTCCACCTCCTATCCTAGCGCTGTTGACTTGGTCAAAGTTGACCTTGTCCATCTACAAATGATCCTGTTCACACATGTGGGTGTGAAATCCAGCTCCAATAATGATCCCCTTTCATACTATGAGGGATTTTGTTTACATTTTTATTATGAATGGGCCTCCTCACCCATTTATTCTCCTCCTAAGTGAAATCAGCAAAAATTAATATTTCAATTTGTTGTATGCAAATTTTGGAATATTACATTCCATCCTTTATCTGTAGACATCTGTGTTATGTTTTCCCATAAAACCTGTGCACCCCATGTAAAATAAAGTAAACACGAAAAGTAAATTCTAGAAGCATAGTTGGGCGCATATTCTTCCAACTTAAAGCCTCTTGAGTTGCGCCAGTTTGAGCTATATCCCTACACTCATGGAACTTATCCCCTTGGATGAAGGAACCCTAATCCCTTCATTAGAAGATCTCATCCCTCTATTGATGGATCTGAGGCCTCCTCAATTTCTCCTATAAATTGAGTTGAAGCTTCATTGTTAGCGGTAGATTGTAGAATGTACATTTGACATTGTACTCTGTACATAAAGATTTCACTAAAGATAAACCTATGCCGGTTATTCTAGAGAGGAAATATTGTCAAACCAAGGAGCATGATTGTGAAGGCATATGGGAGAAATATGTATGACATCAAGGCTCAGGTTGTAAGCTTGCTCTTTTTATTCTTTATAATACATATGGATCCCTTTTTCTCATTGTTTTGTTTTTAGATTCATTAAAACAATGAAAATTCTTAATCTCCTTGATCATTAAGTTAAACTGGTGTTTTGTATTATTATATACTGCATGTGCTTTTGATTCTTTCCATGTTTGTGATTGCAGGTTCTTCTCAGCATTGAAGGACTTCTTCAGGATGAAAGGCGAGGTCTACATCAAACATTTCATTGAAAGGTAGGAGAATTACCTCCTCATTTCTAAGTTTTGATAATATGAATGCTAATATTTTAGGGAAAGAGATATTCAAATGTTTTTTTGTTTCTAGTTATTTGTTGGGATATAATCAGGAGATCATGTCCAAGATGAA
This sequence comes from Pinus albicaulis, assembly GCA_034641835.2. Lineage (NCBI taxonomy): Eukaryota > Viridiplantae > Streptophyta > Pinopsida > Pinales > Pinaceae > Pinus > Pinus albicaulis. Next base: position 668,857,911 of record CM076569.1, on the reverse strand, counting down.
AAAAATGCTCAAAAGTGGAAATGCTCAGAAATGGTTGTAGTCTGAATGAATGGAAAGGCCTCATCGTTGCAATTCTAGCACCGTGAAAAGTTCTCAAAACCGATGTCGTATGTGAAAGTTAGGAAGGTTTGAAGTCTCCAGTAAACTACATTTTTTAGTTGACCAAGGTTGACTTTTGAATTTGGAAAAAATTAAAAAAATAATATTCCAAGGAATATTATAGGAATATTCCTTGAAATATTCCCTGGAATATTCCAAGTGGGCCTATCATATGCGGACAATTGGCATTATGTCATTTGATGTTGGTTTGACTTTGTTTGATTTTGGCCAATCACGGGCTGCCACATGGCTGCAGGCCATGGAGAAGTTGGTATGATAAAATTTTTGGGTGTTCATGAGGTTAGAACCGCAGACCTACTTCCTGCAACAAATGTGCCTTACCATCACACCAGAGAGTTATTTCTTAACAACTATGGAATGCAACATTTGTTGGAATTTGGGTTGGCAGAAAATGGGGGCCAACCCCTAAGGGCCAACCCCGACACTACACCGGACCTACGGCAAGGAACCACGAGCTTAAATTATGGGTGGAGATTTGGCAATGGTTAACAACTAACCGTTAACCTTTAATGCATAAATGTGACCACTCCATATAACTTAATGCGAACAGTTGGGTGGATAATTCGCGGTTTCGCCGGCGGCTAGGGTGGCGGTCCATGTGACCTATCACCGTGGCATTTAATATGACATTCTACGATTCTGCCAAATTTGTAGGGCGTGCCTAGATTTTTCACTTTTCACCAAATTTGACTCCAGCTAACTCCAGTTGCTCTACATTTGGTGGAGTTTGTTTAGGGATATTTGGAAAAATTGGTTTTGATCATAACTTCCTCATTTTTGAACCAATTTGGAAGAAATTTTAGTCAATTTTGGCTTTCTTCGACCTTCTGGAGTGTTTGGGATAGGTGGTAGAGTGAACATAGGTGTTCTTCAGCCATTTTTTCTTCAGGGAAGAGGAAAGGGCCACTAGGGCCATCAAGGAGATGGAACTGTATTGGATTGTACTTCACTGTTTGAGGTGAAACAAAAGCCATTTTTAGCTTATTTATGTCTTTTGAAGTCAAATTCACAGCTTGTTTTGACTTTTTAGGAATATTTTTCACTGTGTAATCATTTTGAGGAATTTAATGGAGCAAGGACATACCATTGGGGAGCCTTGGATCGACAGATGTAGCCCAGGAGGGGTGAACTGCCTCATCATTTTGTTGTGTTATGATATGGTGAAGTTTAATTGTTGTGTATTTCTGCTGTTAGATATCAAATAGTAAATTTAATTAACAAATCCTCACACACAAAACTCAGAACATTACCAAAAACACTTTGTTTAACTTGCAAGACATGGAGAACACTTTGCATAGCATTAAAAATAGTTCCATTTTTAGATCAGATGGTATCAAAGCTAGAGTTTTACTTTGAATTTTTTCTTATGCTAAGATATAGTTCACTGTTTGCAAGTTTTGATGCTTACTAGGCTTAAGCTCAAGAGAGGGGAAGGACACTTGGTTAGAGCACAAAGTAATCCTCAACCAAAAAGGGCCAGAGAGCCACCTCCAAGAGCCATAGAAGAAGCCTCAAGCATGTCTTCAAGAGAAGGAGAAGCTCTTGAAGACATTGATCCCAAAGAAGAGGAACGGGTGTTCCGAAAGGCTTTCTTGGACATGACAGAGATGGTGAGGATAATCTACCAATAAAGGAATGATAGGCTTATAGGATAAGGATCTAAACATCAGAAATAAGGAGAGGGTTCTTCAGGAGGAACGAAAAGTGATGACAAGTCAAAGAAAGGACATGGAGGTAATGGTGATCCACCATCCCCATCTTCATCCTCTTCCTCTACATCGTCATGCTCTACTTCGGTGAATCAATATCACAAGTCTAAAACCTCTGGTAAAATTCCATTTTTAAAGCTTGATGTTAAATTTGAGTTGCCTATGTTTAATGGTGAGGTTAATGCAGAGAAACTTGACAATTGGATAAGACAGTTGGAAGTTTAATTAAGGATACAAAACCTTCATGAAAATGACACCAAGATTCAATTAGCCTCTTTGAGAATGAAGCGAGCAACATTGGTATGGTGGGAAGCCAAGACCAAGGATGAAATTAAAAAACATGGTAAGATCACTTTATCATGGGCTGAATTTATTTCCGCAATTAAGCAGCAATTTTATCCATTAGCTCATTTACAAAAGGCTATCATGAATTGTCAAAGTTTTAGACAACTTAAGGGACAAAGCGTTCAAGATTACACTCAAGAGTTTAGACAAAGGGCTTTATTACTTGGAATTTATTTTCATAGCCAAGAGACTTTGCCGAAATATATAGGTGGTTTACATAGCTATCTTATACATACTATCCTTATGTTCAATCCTACTAATCTAGACAAGGTTTGTGTCCAAGCCACGCATTTAGAGGCTAGAGGTAAACAATATTTTGATGGGAATGAGGGTAGTGAATTTAAAGGCAAAGGTAGAAAGGGAAATGAAAACTTTAGGAAAGAGAAGGGAATTGCTGGAAAATTCATCTGGAATTGAAGCTAGAAAAATTTAAAACCAAAGATAAGGCCAAAGAAAAAGGAAAAAAGGTTGCAATAGTTGAACAAGACTTAGGGTCTGAATCAGGAAATGAAACTAAAAGCATAGCTTTGGCACTAAAGAACATAAAAGGGAAAGATATTGTAAATGAAACAAATCCCATTTCTAGCACTTTAAACTGTCCCATAGAAGCTCCAAATGAAGAGAGGAGGATAAAGTTGTTTCATGTGAGGATAATTTGCAAACACACAAAGGTAGACACGCTATTTGACAGTGGGTCTCAATAAAATCTCATCTCAGAAGACTTAGTCAAGAAGTTGAAACTTGAAACCATTCCACATCCAAATCCATATCCACTTGGATGGATTTGCAAGGATGCTAATTTACAAGTTTCAAGGAAGTGCATGTTGCGCTTCGCCATAAAAACTCATTATGTTGACTTGGTTGAATTAGATGTGGTACCGCTTGACATTACAGGTGCAGTGTTGGGTAGTCTGTACTTATATGACAGAAAAGGGATCTTCCATCTCCATGAGAACAAGTATCATTTGTTTAAGGATGGCAAGGAGTTTATTGTGAGAGCACATTAGAAGAAGCTAGAATCTTCTTTAGTGAATGCAAGGTAGTTGAAAAGGCTTGTCAATGTAATTCAAAATTTGACTTTATTGATTATTAAGCAAAAATATTTTGTACATAATCCTTTTCATGTTATTGCTGATATAAATGATGATATGTTTCAGTCTGAAAGCAGGTCGTCTTTGGAAGAAGATGACAGGATGTTGCACAAAGTGTCTTTGGTGTCGATCGGTGCAAAGAACAAAGTGTCAGTGCAAAGTGGTGCAAGAATCCAAGAAAGGGAAAAGCATGCAAACAAATAGGACACAAATTTAAGCATGGGTCATTGTTGGTTTCAAAATGGCATGGTACTATGGTGAGAAAACTTGGTCGAGAATCGACACAAGTACATGGCTCATTCGGCAAAAATTCGCCATAAGGACAGTTGGCAAGGTGAATCTCAATTTCAATTTCCTTTGAAGGTAAACCATTGTAGAAGCAGTATGTTTTCTGCAAATTATAGTTGTTGTTCTGCAAATTTCAAAAAATTGCATCATGACTCAGTCAAGGTTAGCAACAGTCGATTAGCAGATTCAAGGAAGAATTTATCTTTTTATGAGAAGCTCAATTTGATGAAGTCAGGGAGATTTTAGTGGTTCAATGTTGGAAGAGTGGAGAATCAGTCTCCTCATCTTCAATCTCTGTAATTTAGAGAGCTTTTTGGGTCCAAAAGCTTCCCATTGGGGAGGTGTGATCAGGAGATCATGTCCAAGATGAAAAAAAGGCTCAAAAATGGAAATGCTCAGAAATTGTTGCAGTTTGTACGACCGGAAAGGCCTCGTCGCTGCGATTCTTGCATCATGAATGGTTCTCAAAACCGACGCCTTATGTGAAAGTTATGAAGGTTTGAAGTATCTAGTAAACTCCATTTTTCAGTTGACCAAAGTTGACTTTTGAATTTGGAAAAAATTAAAAAAATAATATCCCAAGGAATATTCCTCGAAATATTCCCTGGAATATTCCTTGCAGGCCTATCATATGCAGACAAGTGGCATTATGTCATTTGATGTTGGTTTGACTTTGTTTGATTTTTGCCAATCACGGGCTGCTACGTGACAGGCCTAGTGGCTGCCACGTGGCCCCAAGCTGTGGAGAAGTTGGTATGATAAAGTTTTTGGGTGTTCATGAGGTTCAAACCATGGACCTACTTCCCGCAAAAAACGCGCCTTACCATCGCACCAGAGGGTTAGTTCTTAACAGCTATGGAATGCAACATATATTTAATGTTTGTTGGAATTTGGGTTGGCGGCAAATGGGGGCTAGCCCCTGAGGGCCAACCCCCACACTACACCGAACCTGCAATGAGGAACCATGAGTTTAAATTATGGGTGGAGATTTGGCAATGGTTAAAAACTAACCGTTAACCTTTAATGCATAAATGTGACCACTCCATATAACTTAATGCGAACAATTGGGTGGATAAGCCACGGTTTCGCCGGCAGCTAGGGTGGCGGTCCATATGACTTGTCACCCTGGAATCTAATATGACATTCTACGGTTCTGTCGAATCTAGAGGGCATGCCCAGATTTGTTGCTTTTCACCAAATTTGACTCCAGCTAACTCCAATTTCTCCACATTTCATGGAGTTTGTTTAGGGATATTGGGCAAAATTGGTTTTGATCATAAATTCCTCATTTTTGAACCAATTTGGACGAAAGTTTAGTCAATTTTGGCTTGCTTTGACCTTCTGGAGTGTTTAGGATAGGTTGTAGAGTGAGCAGAGGTGTTATTCAACCATTTTTTCTTCAAGGAAGAGGAAAGGGCCACTAGGGCCATCAGGGAGATTAAGCTGTATTGGGTTGTACTTCACTGTTTGAGGTGAAAAAAAAGCCATTTTTAGCTTATTTCTATCTTCTGAAGTCAAATTCATAGCCTTTTTTTACTATTTAGGCATATTTTTCATTGTGTAACCATTTTGAGCAATTTAATAGAGAAAGGACATATCATTGGGGAGCCTTGGACTAGCAGATGAATCCTAGGAGGGGTGAGCTACCTCATCATTTTTTTGTGTTATGATATGGTGAAGCTTAATTGCTGTGTATTTCTGCTATTAGATATTAAACAATAAATTTAATTAACAAATCCTCACACATAAAACTCAGAACATTACCAAAAACACTTTGTTTAACTTGCAAGACATGGAGAACACTTTGCACATTAAATTATATGGAAATGCCAATACTTTTCATAGCATTACAAATAGTTCCATTTTTAGATCAGGATACTAGGGAGATCACTCTTGTCCGCAAGAGGGATTTATCCAGAATAAAAACTGCTACAATAAGTAGTTATTATCTCATGCATAGGGTGACTGGAGGTGCATATTATGACAAGGAAAGGATGAGTTAACAACTTGGAGGAGCTCTTCTACAAGATCAACTGCCACTTATGGTTGTAGTCTCCTTCTATTTATATTAATGTAAACAATTATATGTTTTCCTATATGTGATGTTATTTCACTTATTTCAATACCATGTTGATCTATTGAATAAAGTATTTAGATGATACTACATACATCTCGTAGTTTCTTTGATTGTGTTATCTGACTGTGCAAGGTCAAACTTTAGTGATATGAGCTAGAATTGGAGCTTCCAAGATAAAGGAGTGAAGTGAGCGAAAGTTTCCAGGTAGGCCTCACTCCATCATTTATTTACTTTAAGGAAAAGCATTGGCTTCCTTATCTCTCTGTTTTTCTAGGTTGACCACCAAACCTAGGGGATATACCTTTGTCCACAATCATAAATATTGTATAGCATTAAGCTTTCTAAAAAAGAAAAAAATTGGATTCTTAAAGCCTCTCCAGGATACTAGATAATTTATACTTTTTGAAACAAGCAACCTATTCCTTATGCATTGAGTACCATTCCCCTTTTATTCCTAATGTGCTAAAAATTACACTGCTACAGAATCTAAGACTGATGATGTTCATCATGATCCAAATGTTTCACAATTCCTATCTATGTGAAAAGAGCCTTTGAATTCGAACATTGAAGGAAATCAATTGATTTCTATCAAATAAGGAAAGTTGTTAACCAATGTGAGACCACTGACCTTTGATGTCAAAGAGTGTTAAGGTTCCCTTGTACAACCTCCTAGAGATGAATGAATGTGCAATTGTCAAATATATTGCAATATATGATCAATAGGGAACATTAAGGAATCTTCACTATTATTAGCGAGATAGTTTACCATTGATGTATGCAAACCTACAGGTACCATTGAAATATCTAAGTCTGACCCCAAATACTGTGCTAAAATCGATGGGGCAAGTTTTGTTGGAAGGAGTACCCTAATGACGCCTTCATCATCCAACATGAGAATGGTAAAAAAGCTTAAATATTTTAAAAAGAATATTAACAACAATATGTAAATTTCAAAAAGGGATAGCTAATTAGCAATTTAATTTAAAAGCAACCCATGTCTAGCTACGTCAACAAGATTATTTTCATAATTAGATCGTTTATTTTTTATTTTTACATATATTCTCTCTCTCTCTCTCTCTCTTTCTCTCTTTTTACATATATAAAAAATGGAAAGAAATTCAAGGGCGGTGAAAGAGGGACTAAAAATCCCCTCACTCAATATCTCCATTTTTTATTGTTGCGTAACATCTTGAAAAAATATTTCTTTGGAAATGGTATTATGGTACAACCTCAATCTATAACTGGAAACCACAAAGGAAGCATGTTCATCATCAATGGTCCTTATTCTCATTGAGCCATTATAAAAAATGGTCTCAAGCTTATAAGGTCCCATCCATCGTGTGTTAAGATTTCCTCTGAAGTTTTTAAATATGAAGTCGAAAATAAGGGCCTAATCACTGCGTTTGAAGTGATTTCTCCTAATACATTTTTCATTCTATCTAGATCATTGCTCCTAAACAAGAATGGTATGTTGGATGGCATCTTGTCAAATTTCATGCAACTCGTGAAGATGAGAAACTCTTTTATTTTGGGCTTTTGAAAAATCTATATCTAATATCATGGTGGTCTTGAATTTATTCACTTGAAAATCAATGGGAAGGAGAACCTATTTTCCATATGCCAACTCATAGGGCGTGAATCTTGTAGTAATCCTACATGTAGTCCTATAAGCCCAAAGTGCTTCCGAGAGATATCTACCCAATCTTTATGATATAACTGTATTGTCTTTGTCAAGATGGCATTCAACACCTTGGTTGTATATTCTACTTGTCCATTAGCTTTAAAATGATATGGAGAATATTTGTAATGATTTATATGGTACTCTTAAATAATAGCTTGTACTGGTGTAGAAGCAATTTTTGGAGAAAACTGTGTGATAAAGAGGTGAAATGTCCAATGTTTCGAGTGAACACTTCACCCATCATCAAGGACAAGAAGAAATGAACATAGGTGAAGAGTAGGAGATCTAACCATTAAATTAATAAGGAGGATACCAAGAGAGAGAGACGTAAGGAAAAATAATAAAATAAATAAAAAAGGAGAATCTTAATTAAATAGGAAAAAAAGGTCAAAAGAATAACATTAAAAAAAATTTGGAATTAAGAAGAATAATTATAAATCTTAATTTAAAATGATCATTATATTCAAATTTGATATTATTTTGATATTTGTATTTATTGTTATTATTATATTATATAAAAGGATCAAAGGAATGATGGACATAAGATATTTGAATTAAGAAGAATAATTATGAAGTTTAATTAATATTATTATATTCATAGCTTAATTTATATTCAAACCTCTTGAAAATATTTAAAGAAAAAATAATAATCTTAAATTTTTTGTTTGTTTGTTTGTCAAGTTGGCTATGATCCTCCACGCTTGACTTGTGGCTTTAGGAGCCGTGACTCAGGGGATTGCACTCGGCTTGGGCCACACCTGCCCTTAGCTAACTAGATTTTTTAGCATGTCTCCTCCCCCTAGCATAGGGAACAACCACCTTGTGAGGTTTGATCCCAGGTCACCTTGCTAACAAAGTCCATCCTCAACCAATTGTGATGGGAATAGAAAATTTTAATTTATTTTTATTATTAAGATAAATTAATAATTCATTTTGTCTAAACATATAAATGCTATTATAATATCAAATACTTTTATTCATAAATATTATTAATAACTAATATTAATAATATCAATGTAATATGATTAGTTATATAATATTAATCACGATTATTAAATATTTGATAGATTAATTATTCCATTAATAAGGAATTTTATAATAATAATTAAGCAATAATAATAGTTATTATTAATATCAATAATCTTAAATATATTATAATATCAAATTTTGATATTTATAATTATTATTAATAACTAACCTAAATAATGTTAATGTGATAAGATTAAGAATGTAATATTAATTAGTATTATTAAAGATTTTGTATGATAATTAATAAATTGATAAGGAATACTACAATATCGATTATCAATAACAATAATAGTTTTAATAATGAAATTATTCAATTAGCTTATTATTTTATAATTTTCATAAATTATTTTTTTATATGATTTATATGTTTAGGGATAAGGAAACTATTATTATTATTAAATGAAATAAATAGTAAAAAATAATAATAACAAAACAATATTTCCATAATAAATAATAATATTTACCATAATCATAATATAATAATATTATTTTAATATTAAACCAAAAGAGTAGTAAAAATGATTATTATTAAATGAAATAGATAGTAAAAATAAATAATAACAAAAAAATAATGCCATAATAAATAATAATAATTACAATAATCACAATATTAAAATATATTAATATTATTTTAATAGTAAATAAAAGAAATAGTAAAAATGAATAATAAGAAAAAAATAATGTTATAATAGACAATAATATTTATAATGATTATAATAAAATATTATTATTTATTTATAGGTATATTAAAGTAAAAAAAACTATATAGGGTAGAGAGAGAATGAAAAAGGGTTCGATGAGGAAGAATGGGGAGGGTTTAGGAAAGAGAGAGTGGATAGTGTGTTTTCATGCCACTGATTAAGTTTAAACTCATCTTCCGTATTGAAATTGTTAGGATTCTTCTTAATTTTGATGGCTTTTTTGATAAGACGGGTAGAATGGAAAGGAACAGATGCACGAATTTTAGCTTTTTCAAGGCATATGAGGTTCTTGGTATTGTGGGAGTGTTTGATAATGGATAATTTGGTTACATGGTTATGAAGATTATCAACCATGTGCTCTTTGAACTGGGCAGTGAAGGATCTTCTTATTTGGCCTATGTAGAATTTCCAATAGGAAAAAGAGATTTCATAATCTACTACCTTTTATACAAATTGCGATCCATGATTTGTTACAATGTTTTTTGGAACACCAAAAACATTAAAAATGTATTGAAAAATAAACACAACTACAAATTTATCACTAACCTGATATAGAAATTTCACTTCTACGCATTTTGTAACATAGTCAGCACAAACTAAAATATATCTCTTTTTCTGCAACATTTGAGAGATTGGCCCCATAAAGTCTAAGGCTCATCTTTCAAAAGTTTCAACAAGCACCTGGGGTTGTAATGACATTTTTTCAGCTTGTACTAGTATCATCCTTTGGAAACTATCACAACTATGAACATAGTCCCTTGCATCTTTAAAAAGTGTTGGACAATAAAAGCCTTTTTGGAGAATTTTATAAGAAATTAATTTATTAACAAAGTTACCTCCACAAGGTCCATCATGTAAAGCTTGTAGAATATCAAACATATTGTCTTCCCAAAAACACATTTGAATAATCAAATTTAGTCTAGTTCGATAGATATATCCCCCACCCATGAGGAAGTGGAACTAAGTTTTACAATCTATTGTCTTTCTCGTGGGGGAGAGGTCTCGCAGAAGCTTACCTACGGCCAAATAGTTAACTATTTCTATTAACCATGGCACGCTAATAGCAATAATAAATAAATGCTCATCAAGAAAACTATCATCCACAGGGATACATTTATCATCAATGTGAATTCGGGAAATAAAACCTGCTACCAATTTTCCTATAATAGTAATGTTAAATTCCTATAGGAATAATAGTAATTCTAAATTCCTATTGTAATTTGTATATAATATTAATGTTAAATTCGTATAGCAATAACAACCATCTAGTGAGTCTACTGTTAGTGATAGGTTTTTCATCAAAAAATTAATGGTTGAATAATTCGTCTATATAAAAACTTCATAAATGGTTATATAATGTCTAAACTTATTTATGACATGTAAAAAAACTATAAAATAATTTTCGGTGACTGTATAATTTAGTTATTTTGTTGTTAAGTTTTTTATATAAAATAAATAACATAAGATGACTATTTTTCTTTTTGACCCAAAAGAGATCCAAGAGTTGTCTATAGAGAATTTGTAAAAATGTGGAATGGGAGGGACCAATTCGGCCATGCAATTAGTGGTCCCATAGACAACTTATCCTTAAGAGATTTAAAAGCATCTTGGAAATTTGAGTCTCAGGAAAAATCATCCTTTGAAAGTAATTTAAGCATAGGCACAACCATTTTTGTAAAATTTTGAATAAATTTCCAATAGTAGCCAACATGTCTCAAAAAAATTCTTACCTCCTTTTGTATTTGTGGTGTAAGAATTTTCCTGATAACTTCAACTTTTTCTAGGACCAACTTGATACCTGCATGGGAAATATGACACCTAAGAACAATTCACTCCGTTAATGAAATTATACATTTTATATTTCTCAAGGAAAGGTTAAATTATCTACAACGAACCCGTACTTTCTCAAGTTATTAAGTAATTCTTTAAAAGTGTTACCATAAACTGAAAAATCATCCATATAGACCTCTACACATTCATGAATTATGTTTGAAAAAATACCTAGTACTACATGTTGAAAAGTGCTAGGGGCATTGCATAAACCAAATGGTAAAACTATATATGAAAATGAACCCCCATGGAGATGTAAACATGGTAATGTCTAGGTATTTTGGTGTAATTTGAATTTGATTATATCCACTTAAAGCCATCTAAGAAAGAAAAATATTGTTTTCATGAAAAAGGACCTAATATCTGATCAATAAAAGGTAATAAAAAGTAGTATTTTAGACTCGATAGTTGACACAAATTCTCCACTTACCATTTTTCTTAGGCATGGCTGCAAGTGGAGAAGTCCACCTAGTATCACATACAAGATATATGAAATTTACATTTAACAAATTTTGTAGTTCTTCCTTTATAATGTCTTTTAAAACATGATTCATTTGGAATTGGGGCCGACTAATTGGCCTAACATTTTGTTAAAGGTATATATGGTGTAGGTAGGTGCTAGGAGGAATGACATGCATGTATTGATATTCCAATGAAAATGCACCAAGCTTTTCTTGCATATGCCTCTCTACTATATCTTGGGTTAATCATTTAACCACATATCAAAAATGGTTTGGGAAGATTCAATAAATTGAATGCAATAGGCTCGAACCTTTGCATCTTATTGTATCTCTTATGACAGTCTAAAACGTGAAAAAAATTTAAATGAAACAAATTAAAAAAAGGAAACTACTTACCTACCCTTTAGCTTTTTACAACTCCTCAACAATGACACCAAAAATATTGGGATATTTTAATGTCAAAATAAAAACCCTACACAAGTCAATTTAGGATGTAAACCCATGAGATGTAAACATCATATATGCAGGAAACATAAGATCTATCTAAAACTAATAAATTATCTTCTAATATGATTCAAAAAATAACTAAAAATATATCTAATTCTAAAGATATAAAGCAAACTGTGAAAGAAAACATAGACTAGATGTGCACAGATATAAGACCCTTCTAGCTAGTGTTTTATCTCAAATCCCCTATATTAGCTCCAGCATATAGTCTCAGGGTTACTTCAGGGAAAAATTCATGTACTTATTTGTAGGTTGGATTTAAAACATAAGAGATTCTAGTTATGGTCCTTAGCTTCGTGAAAGCAAATACTGAAATAAAAAATTTAACATTGAATTAAAAGTCTAAATGTTGGGTTGAGATTAAACTTAAAGCTATCTCTGAATATCTAGTAGTTCTTAGCTCGAGCAATGATTCTAATGCAAACCTTCTATATTAAACTTAGGAAATAAACAACAAATAAATTGCAATCCATAATTATACCAATATATGTATGTATACTAAAATGCAGTCAACATATATTATAGGGTAACTGTGTAAACATGTTTTAAATGTAGACTATTACAAAAAAATCATGATATATTTGCATAAAATTAATCAATATTGGATGTAACCAGAAACATGACTCAAATATGTATATGTAAACATAGACCACATAGAAATTGAAACCATACTTATATATAATTGATCAGACTTTGAGACAATAAGGAAAAGACATAGAATTAATCCTTAAAATGTAGATCATCTTCTGATAGATTAATTGTAAAGAATGAATATTATTTATGAACTCAGTAAGAAATCGTATCAGACCAAAGTTACCTATCACAAAGTGTAATAGATTATACTCTCACTTAGGTCTCAATATTATATAATATTAAGTGAGAGAGAAAATGTTGAGTGTGTGTTATATTCTTTCCACGATTAGAAGTAGGTGCAAAGCGGGGGGTGTGAGGGGGGAAACATCGCCCTTTCACTTGCACCAGACACAAAACAGGGGTCACAGGGGGGGCGGAAGCCCCCCCTGTCAGGGGGTTTATAGGGGGTGGACTCGCCTATGGTTTTGCACATGGTTTTGGGCATGATGGTTTTCGGCTCATGGTATTTTTGTAGATTCAATCAAGGAAATATGGTTATGTTCTAATATAGGGTTAATGGATTGGGGTTTATGAAATATTCGTCATGTATATATATGTGTTGTAACACTAAAACGAATATAATGAAAAATCAAGCTGGTAGTCCCGCTTCGGGATCCAGGGGAAAATCTCTGTGTATATCTGTTTTATGTTTTATGCTCTCGCTATTGTTTATTTTTTGTTTCTTAAGAATTCTTTTGTAGATAATTTCTGTACAAGGTTAAAACCTACATTTGGTATTAGAGTTGTTTCAGTTTCAAGGGGACACCTTTGTTGCTAATGGTTTTTTTTCTCGGGCCTGTGGTAGACCCTGTTCAGTGGGAGATCTATAGGATCGATTCTTGAGATAAAAGAATATGGCGAGCAGTGGAAAGATAGAGATTAAGAAATTTAATGGTCAGAGTTTTGAGTTGTGGAAGCTCAAGATGGAGGATTTGCTGGTGGATAAAGATCAATGGATTGCGGTAGGTCCGGGTACTAAACTAATGATAATGTCAAATGAAGACTGGGCGAATTTGGATTAGAAGGCAAAGAGCACAATACGTTTATGTATCTCAAATTCAATATTGTTGAATGTATATGTGGAAGCTATGATGAAGACTTTGTGGGTCAATTTAGGGCCTTTGTACCAATCTAAGTCTTTAGTGAATAAATTATTCCTGTGGAAAAAGTTGTATAACATGAGGATGAAGGATGGAGACTCAGTGACAGAGCATCCGAACTCCAATATTGTGGTAAGTCAGTTGTCATCTATTGATATTAAAATCTCAAATGAAGATAAGTGCATCATTTTTCTATGTTATCTACCAGATTCGTGGGATAATTTGGTTATTGCAATGTGTAGCAATACAAATACCTTGAATATTGATGAAATTGTCTCAACCTTGTTGTTGAAGGAAATGCGATTGAAAAATATGGAGGGCTAGAGTGGAGATGCCTTATATGTATGAGGAAGGTCCCAGGACAAAAATAAAAATAATTTTCCGAGTGGGAGATATAAATCTAGAGGGAGATCTAAATATCCAGGAAATCTTGTAAAGGTGTTCTGGAAATGCGGAAAGGAAGGAAACTTCGAAAAGGACTGCAGATCTAAAGCTCCTGAGAAAGGAAAGGGATATGATGATTCTCCTTTTGTAGAGGCGAAAACCACCTCAGATGAAGGTGGGGATGTGTATTTTGCCTCTTCTTCAAATACACATGTGGATCATGATGCATGGTTGATTGACTCAGGTGCATCCTTTCACTCCCCATAGGGAGTGGTTTTGCAAGTATGATAAGTATGATGGTGGTGATTTTTTTTTAGGGGATGATAGGAAGTCCAGAATCGTCAGACACAGAAAAGTCAACTTGAAGCTACAAGGTGGAAGGTTTAGAACACTTCCTGGTGTTCTGAATATTCCTGCATTGGCCAAAAATCTGATTTTTGTAAGCAAGATGGATGATGCAGGTGTAAAAACAATGTTCAAGAAAGCTACTTGCAAGATGGTTCGAGGAGCACTGATTTAATGAAGGGAGTTTGGATTGGAACTCAGTACGAGCTCCTGGGTAGCACTATTATTGATGGGTGCAATAGTTCTGTGGTTCCTGAAAGTGGAGCGGAAAGCCTAGTGGTCTCTGGAGAAAATAATATGCTATGGCATCAAAGGCTTAGACATATTGGAGAGAAGGGCCTTTGGATACTACATGGTAATGGTAATGTAGAAGGTATGTCTAATTTCTCTTTGTATTTCAATTTTTGTGAACATTGTGTATATGGGAAGCAGAATTGGGTGAGTTTTCCTTCTAGTGCTAAGAGGTCGAATAAGATATTAGAGCTTGTGAATAATATGTGTTTGGACCTGTGTCGGTTCCGTCACTGGGTAAGTTTGTGTACTATGTTTCATTTATAGTTGAATTCTCAAGGAATACATCGATATATTTCTTGAGGAAGAAATCTGAAGTATTTGACATATTTAAAGAATTTAAGGCTCTGGTGGAAAAGAAGACATAGAAGAAGATAAAGGTGATGAGGCTCAGATAATGACGGAGAGTTCTGCAAGAAGGAATTTGAAGAGTTTTGTAAGAAGTGTGGTATATCATGGTAGAAGACTACACCATACACACCTCGGCAAACCAGAGTTGCAGAAAGAATGAATAGAGTGCTGTTGGAAAAGGAAATAAGCATGCTTATTGGTATTGCATTAGGACAGGAATTATGGGCAGAGGTAGTGGAGACTAAATGTTACCTGGTTAACAAATCACCTTCATGAGCGTAGGAGGATAAGACTCCTCATGAGGTATGGACTGGTAAGAAACCCTGTCTTTCACATCTGAGGGTATTTGGATGTGATGCATATGTACATGTTCCAAAGGAGAAAAGGACCAAGTTGGATAATAAATGTGAAAGGTGTATATTTATTGGGTATAAGGATGGTTTAAAAGGTTACAAGCTTTGGAACCCAGAAACAAATAAGGTTGTGTACAATCGAGATGTGGTGTTTAATCGAGATGTGGTGTTTAAAGAGGTGAAAGATGTTTTTAAACATGAATTCCTACCAAAGAAACCCAAGAAGATATAGTTTGAGCGAAAGGAGGAAGAATCCAACTCTACAACAGAAGAAGATTTAGAAGAGGAAGAGCCACAAACTCCAGTTGTGAGAAGATCAGTTCGAGACAAAAGGAATCTAGAAAGGTATAGTCCATCTTCTTTTTATCCAATTTTTTCTTTAACTATCACTCACGATGATCCCATAACTATCAGGAAGGGAATGGATTCAAAGGATGGAAAACTCTAGAAGGAGGCCATGGTTGATGAAATGGCATCTTTGCACAAAAATGAGGCATGGGATCTAGTGGAGTTGCCATATGGAAGGAATCCCATTGGGAGAAAATGAGTGTTTAATAAGAAGAAGAATGCAAAAGGCAAGGTGGAGAAATACAAAGCCCAGTTGGTAGAAAAAGGTTATTCCTAGGTGTCGGGAATTTATTTTGGTGATATTTTTTCTCCTATTTCCAATGTTACTTCTATTAGATTACTTTTATCTAGGGATAATTTTAAGGATGGAAAATTATCCTGAAGTTTAAAAAATTGGCGAATCTCACTAGTCCCTAATATGCAAACTATAAAAATGTTTATTGATGTATTTGTAAAATTATTCAAATTTATAATGATATTATATATATTGTCTATATAATGTTGGTGATTTTTAACGTAGAATAATTTTATATTGTAAAATTTGGGCGATTCATTTTTATAAAAAAATGGAAATTGGCGAATCTTTTTTTTGGAAAAACCATGGAAAATTAGCCCACCTACGAATATTAGCCCCTAAAATTTTCCATGCTTTTATCTGTTGCTGATGCATTTGATTTTGAGGTAGAATAGATGGATGTGAAGACAACATTTCTTCATGGGGATTTGAAAGAGGAGATCTACATGAAGCAACCTGAAGGTTTTGTGATGAAGGGTAAGAAAGAACTAGTATGCAGGTTAAGAAAGTCTTTGTATGGGTTTAAAAAGTCACCAAGGATGTGGTATCAGAAATTTGATACCTATATATGGGGACTTGGCTTCACCAGAAGCAAAGAGGATCACTATGTGTATTTTAAATTAATTGGTGACCATGTTATTTATTTTGTCTTTTATGTGAATGATATGTTGTTGATTGGAAATGACAAAGAAATTATATAGGATTTGAAGACCCAATTGTTCTCCAAATTTGACATGAAGGATCTTGGTGTTGCAAACTATATTTTGGGCATGGAAATTAATAGAGACTGAGAAAAGAGGAAGCTCTGGTTAAACCAGAGGAAGTATGTCTATACAATATTGCAGATGTTCAATACGGAGGATAGTAAACCAGTGA
This sequence comes from Pinus albicaulis, assembly GCA_034641835.2. Lineage (NCBI taxonomy): Eukaryota > Viridiplantae > Streptophyta > Pinopsida > Pinales > Pinaceae > Pinus > Pinus albicaulis. The sequence goes on along the minus strand of CM076569.1, from coordinate 668,841,096 downwards.
AGGTTCCTATTCCTGTAGGTGTAAAGCTATCTGCTAAACAATGTCCCAAGACACAAGAATAATAGGAGGACATGTATTGTGTTTCATATGCAAGTGCAGTGTGTAGCCTGATGTATGCAATGGTATGTACTAGACCAAACATTGCACATGCAGTGGGAATATTGAGTAGGTTTATGTCAAAACCAGGGAAGGAGCATTGGACAATAGTGAAGTGGGTTTTCAAATATTTTCATCGCACTAGTGATTATGCCATTTGTGCTACCAGGGAAGACCAAGATTGGACAGGGTTTTGGACATCCATGGTTTTGTTGATGCAAAATGGGTTGTAGATCTGGACCAAAGAAGATCTAAAAGTGGGTATGTTTTTAGCCTTTTTGGAGGTGTAGTCAGTTGGATGAGTAAAATACAGTCTGTAGTGTCTTTATCAACTACAAAGGCAGAATATATGGTAGAAACTCATGCAAGAAAGGAAGGAGTTTGGTTGCAAAGATTGTGTTCAAGTATGGGGTTGGTGCATCAATCTATAAGGATAGAATGTGATAGACAAAGTTAAATTTTCTTGGCTAAGAACCCTGCTTATCATTCAAAGACAAAACACATTAACGTTCAGTATCACTTTGTGAGAGATATGGTTGAGGATAAAAAGGTGTTGTTGGTAAAGGTGAACACTTTGAAGAATGTCGGAGATCCATTGACGAAGTCTGTAAGCATTGAGAAGTTCTCTTGGTGTAGAGAAATAATCGGCATTGTAGGGTTGGATCAATGACTAATCTCTCATATGGAAATAAAACGACAAGTGGGAGAATGTTGGGTGTGTTATATATCCTTTCCATGATTAGAAGCAGGGGGTGTGAGGGGGGCGGAAAATCCCCTTTGCTTGCGTCGGGTGCAACACCCCAGGAAATTTTTTTTGGACCCTATTTTAGGTGGGTAGACCCGCCTATGGTTTTGTGCATAGGTTTGCACATGGTTTTGGGCATGATGGTTTTCGGCTCATGGTATTTTTGTAGATCCGGTCAAGGAGCTATGGTTATGTTCTAATCCAGGGTTAATGTGTTGGGGTTTATGAATGCTTCAACATGTATATATAGGTGTTGTAACACTAAAAGGAATATAATGAAAAATCAAGCTGGTATTCCTGCTTTGGGATCCAAGGGAAAATCTTTGTGTATATATGTTTTATTTTTTATGCTCTCGTTATTGTTTATTTTCAATTTTTTAAGAATTCGTTTGTAGATAATTTCTATACAAGGTTAAAACCTACAGAAAAGGGGTTGGGCTACGGTGGAAAAGAATGAGAGTATCAATTCTAATATATCGATTCAATTATGATGATTTCTAGAGTATATAACTTACCCTAGTTCCAACTATGACAAACAATGGCTAATTCCCTTATTATAAACATTTTTTTTAAATGCTTTTATTGCAATTAAAATGACTATGGAGGAAAATTGGTTATTTAATGACAACCATGAAAGGATGCCAATTTTTTTTTTTCCTTAGAAAAAACCATAATTTTATTTCGTAAGGGAAACAAAATTTCATTTCTCATATGCTTAGCACATGCATAAAAATTAGCTAGAATAGCCCTAAAAAGAAGCAAAATTTTAAAAAGAACTAAATAATACAATGGAGAAGATCAAGTAATGTATAAATCACTTATATTCCCTTTCTTTTTATGGAGTTGTTTCCATTCCCCAAGATTTGGGTCAACTGGTATCAAATCCAAATCACTCACAGAGAGTCTCTAGGGTTGTTCTTTATCCGAATTTCAGATTTCTAAGACATGGACACATTTTATGCCCACCGATCCATCCTCCTTGTGTGTCCCCTTTAAGTGTATTTTGATTCATGTGTTGTTACTATGCCCACCCCATTCTTAATATCGGTAGCATCGACACGTGTTGTGGTGTCCCCTTCCATTTGATTTCCACGTTGAACCTGCACATCTACTTCTGATTGGACTAGTTTCTCTCCATGATTCCTGCTTCTTCTTCATCTGTTAGGGGTGGATCTTCCATCATTTTTGTTTATAGGCCCACCTTTTTTTATTTTATTTTTTAATTTATTATTTATTTATTTTAATTTTAATTTAAATATTTTTTCCTCTGTGGATAAGAATTCCATAGTGTCTTGTTTGGAAGCATGTTTGGCACATGAAAGTTGTATTCTCATAATCTAATACTTAATTCCAATGGAAATTTTTGTGTTTCATTTTAATATGGCTAGGGATACCTTTACTAAGGTCTATCTCTACACATATTCTAGCAAAATTAAACATACCTTTTTTCTTTCATAGTCCATATTTTTGAATTTTCCAAGAGTATTTCAAATGTCCTCTAAGACCTTATGATGCAAAAATGGTAAGGGGAGATTTCGAAGTCTCACCCATATCATAATTGTAGATACCACCATATTTGTAGAATCAAATTTTTGGAACCGTGGTGAAATGAAGAGCCTATCATTACCCCAAAACCAAGGCCCTTCATTTAGAACAAACTCCATTTATTTCTGTGTATCAAATTGAACAATTAAAAATCCTTTACAACATAAATAAATATCGCATTTTAGTGTCCATAGGGAAAAAAATCCATTGGTGTAATTCTTTTGGTTGGGACCAAAAACCATTAAATTATAACAAATTTAGATTGAAGGGATGAAAAGAGAGAGTTTACCCTTGAAATATTTGCTTCCACGACTGATACTTGTTCCATCTGTTCGACTATGTAGGGTTCATGATTGTTTTGGATCTGTGGTCTTGGAATGTTTTGGGGTTGTTCAGAAGAAAGGGGCATCATTCCTTTCATTGCATCCTTATATGAAACTACCCCATTTTGAATCATGGAGCTCCCCCATGCAACCTCAAGTTCATAACTATGATTGAATTCCTGATAATACCATAATATTTGATCTGTGAGTAGTCCTTGAGCAACTTCCTTTCATATATCAAACTTTGAAGCTTTGCATGTATGCTACACTTTTTCTTTATACTCTGTTTCAGAGTATTGACATAGTTTGGGTATTTTATATGGAAGAGGGATGTCTTCCCATTCACATTTTTTATAAATATTTGAAAGGAAAACATATCTACCCCATTGTTAGTAAAGAACTGCTCCACACATATGGATATACTAGGTAATATCACTCTATTTTAAACCTGCTACTAGATCCAAATATCTAATCCAAAAGAGGGAGGGATTTTCAATTAGATTTTTTTGGTAGATTTGAAAGGGATATTTTTCATCCATTATCTGTTCATTGTCCAAAATAGAGGAATGCATGTGTATATGAGAAAAACAAAAACCATAAATACATTCTCCATCACGAGTTTCCAAATATACAAGGTAGAGGATTCAACATAATCCCATGAAATAGAGAATATGAGATCACATGCTCGAAACAATGGCCACCTTGGCCATGACTGTGCCAAAATTTTGGAAAAAATATCAGAGTAGATGTTTAAAGGTTTTTCATTGCTTTGGATACATGTGACATCCATTAAAATGGCCCTGAAAGAGGGGAGCTTCATAGGACCAAATCCATGTCTTCATAAAAAATCTTTGATATGCGACAGTGAAGGAAACACCAATATGCCAGATACGTAATCCTGGGAGGTCCCTGATCATGACCGTACTCATAGTATCTATTAGAATTTCCATTCCATTTACCATAAATATAAGACGGAGTGAGAAGGATCTTGGTGGCAATGTTTCCCCCATTAAAAAAATAGACAAAACCCTAGAGGTCCTCTCCATTGCTCTCTTCCCCCTATTCATGTCCTTAATTGACCAACATACACTAATGGGGCTTACTGTGTTTTAATTTAGCTATAAATCAAAGGAAAAATCCCACATTATGCTTAGGCAAGTCCACAAGTAAAGGGGAAAAAAATACATGGGTAATGGGCCATTTTGACCAAGAAAAAACTTGGCTGGGCAGAATGCACAGGGTAAAAAAAACAATTTCCTTACAATTGTAGAGAAGGAAGATGTGTGATATAGGTGGAAATGTAGGAGTGAAACAACAAAGTGAAGGCTGAATAAACCAAAAAGGGAGTCATTACAAGCAAGAAGGGGGGTAGATATTTAGTAAATAATGGAGGGACATAGAGAGATATGAAAGGGGAGATGGAGATCGCTTTGGTGGTAGCTAGCTAAGGAATTTGAAGATGGATTTATAACTTAGAATAAAAAATAAATAACTTCCCATAAGGCTAATGAAACCATTAAGAATATTTTGGATTGATGAACCTACTAGCGAGGAGAAAAATACACTAGTACTTGTGGGGATGATGAACCATTAGGTGTAGCCATTGGGATGATAACAATAGTTCTTGCACTCATTGTTGAACAACCTAAAGAAGTGGTCTCTGTGCTCCTATATTATTTTATCCAACTAATGAACCTTTTCCATGTTAAAAACTAAATTCCTCTCTTGGAACTGAGCTAAGACACTTTGTGCTTGCAAGAAACCCTGGATCAATGTTGACTGAATTAAAGGCCTTATGGTGTAATAGATGAGGACTGTTGAGAACACCTGAGATAAAAATCCTTGACCACTATGTATAAGTGATGAATCCAGACTTCCTAAAGAGTCCTTGGATTCCCTATTTTTAGTTTGGGCTCTTGAATTATTGGTGGGTGGAGGTGGTGTAGATTATGGAATCCCTATTTCCAACTAGCAACATTGGTTTTATTCCTTTAAGCACTCTTCCTCAAGCTCTAAATTTTTCCTTGGGGGTGATTGGATGCAATAAAGGATACAATGCAAGCCAATATAAGGTTGGGTGGAGAGTTTAAGTCCCAATATTAGTTGTCAATATTCCTTTATAATATAAGCATTTATCTATCCTTATGTGCTTGTAATCTATGGTGGAAATTATCACAGTGTGTTTGATGCACGAATTGATGCCAAGAAGTGTTATTTCCTTCATGGTTTTGAGGAGTGGGTTAAATATTATGTGTTTGATGGGACATTGGTAAATTTTTTGTTCATTTCTAATCTTAACTTCCATCTCAAATTCTTTAGTATTCGAGATAGGTGAATGTTCATGCTTTGGTAAATCTATTGCATTAAAAATGAATGGTACTATCAGGCCATGAGCTATGTGATTTTCTCAAGAGAGCATGATTTTACCTATGTATATTTATATACCTATGTATGGTTGTGCCCTGTAATGGACACAATGGTTGGCATGGTTTAAATCCCATATAAGCTTAGGATAGGTAGCTTCACTATTGTAAGCCAAGGGTAGGGCCTTATGGCTTAAGTATTCAAGCTTAGGAGAGATAGGTTGCAATGGTCGAGCCAAGGAAGCCGTGACTCATGTATATAAGCCCAGGAGATATAATTTATATTCATATAATTACATGAAAAGGTTGGGTTGGGACGCTTTATAAGCTTAGGAGGGATAAACTCGTATGGTAGGCCACTGAGAGTGCCATGTCCATTAAATTGCATAAATTTTATAAGCTCAAGAGAGACAGTGTGTTGGAAGTGTAGTGTAGACATTGATGTAAACATGGACTTAGAAATATTTGTCTTATCATTGATTTTGACTTGATGATTGTGGCTCTCATGGTTTGTGGTTAGTATGAATATCTACTAGACACGAGTTATCATTTATTTGATGTAGACGTGTTGACTTGATGCAAAAATGTTGATCAATGCATATGTGTTTTTCCAAGTAGGCCTTCATGATCCTAACTTGATGCATATGTGTTTGGAAATTTGGTCCCTTATGATGATGTTCTTGATGACATAGATGAGTTAGAGGAGGTTTGACAGGGTCTGAAGAAGTTGTAGGAGGTATGACATGCCTTGGAGACACTTGCAGTTGAGGTTCTAAGAAGGAAAGGGATTGAATACAAGGTAACATAGGTAGTAGAAGGAAAATATACATTATAACACATGTGATTAGTCTTTTGGGGATTTTTATAATGCACTTTCCAAAAGGAGGACCTGTGTTACTACTTTTGAGTGGAAATTTCTGGATTATGTGCACACTCTAGTGAAGTCTAGGGGATTTGTGACTCTAGTTTGAAAATTTATGAAAATAGGTTCACGTTTGTTCTATGTAGAGTATATTGGCCATAGTTTAAAGAAATGAAATGAGGTCCATGAGGGTTTAAAGGTTGGGGAATTTAGTGTTACAAGTAGTGATGAGCATCATCTTTAGGTACATTTGGAGGGGTTAATTTTCACCTTTTTGCCTTATTAGGTCTCTTTTTCTCACATTTAATTATATTATGGTCTTATGTTGCTAGTGTAGATGGTGATTAAGGCTTGTCATACTTCGAATGCCTAACATGAGTTAAATGCAGGAAAATCACGAAGATATTACATTTTTTTATGAATATTTTGCAATTAAAGCTTGGAGTAGACAACAAGGAGATATTCTCAGGGGATTTTCCAGCTCCTTAACTCCCAAAGGTAGCTAAGGGATCCTCAAGATTCCCTCCAACAGCTCAAAATCGAAGGCAGCTAAGCAAACTCAAGATCAAGTGCACCAAAGCTACACTTTACTTGCAGTCAAAGTGGACACATCACCTACTTTTTAGGCAGCTATTGGTAGCTACCCTCCAGGTTAAATAGGGATGAGAAAGAGCTCATTAGGATTTGAAATTTGAAGGAATTTAATAGAATCTTATTTCTTGTAATAGGTTTTTGAGACTTTCATGTTTATGTAATGAGACTATTTTATGCAATAAGATGAGCATTCAGATTGTTAGGTCCCTATATTACTAGTGTAGTCCCTTATTGTTGTTAGTGTAGCCCCCTTATTATTATGGTTGTACCCATGTAGCCCCCATATTGTTATTATTGTGCCCCATAAAAGCCAATATTGTTATTTTTGTGCCCTTACATTATTATTGTTAGGTCGGCTAGGATTATATTGTGACCCCATTGACTCCTATATATAGAAAATAGGTTTTTTCATTTATATCATCCAAGAAATTTTCATTTATGTAATGTAAAGAAGATTTCCCCCTCGAAGTGGCTTATTTCTAAGGTGTTGATTTCTCTTTTCTTCTATTTGGATTTGGTTTCATTCTAGGGTTTTGCTGCTTCAAATAGGCCATCGTGGAATTTTATCTATAAATTTTTTTCAACAAAGTTTCAGAAACTAAAAAAAACCCATTTGCAAAGGAATCCTGAGGAAATTCAGGTAAAAATTGCAAATCTTGGTTCACAATATTTGCAGAGATATTATCTATGGAAGTTAGGTTTTTGTAGGCTCCCAAATTTTATCTCAAAGAGGTGACATTGGTAAAATCATCATAACTATCTCTTTGAGCATTCGATTGGAATTATGTAAAAAGTGGCCAAAATTACATGGACTGTAGTTTCTTGTGTATCAATTTCAGAGTTGAAAGAGGAATTAGTGAAATGTGGCACACTGTACAATTTTGATCTACTGAACTAATCCATAATTAGGTCATTGCGGGAGATTGGGCATAACTTTGTATTGAAGAATCCAAATCAGGTCAGACCTATGGCATTGGAAAGAAGATTCAGAGGGATACTAAAGGACTGAAGAGAAAATCTCAGGGATCCGAGATTATAGAGATAGATCAGTTTAAATATTGAGCTCCTCAAAAGCAAGAAAAAGATGTGTATTTATTTTCAAATTGCATAAGTATTGTTTGAAAAATTAGTTTGAAGTGATTCCAAGGACACATTGAAGCATAGATATCAGTATTGGGTTATAAAATTCTCCCTAAAAATAATTCAACACCATTTAAGCCCTCAAAAGGCTCTACTATGACTCATGAAGAGGAAGAAGTGCAACATGATATATCAAAAACACAAGTGCAATTGCAACAGCTTTCGCTCTCGCAAAGAGAAACAAAAAATGAAAAGGAAGTTTTGAAGAAAGGTGTGTAAGCTAAGATGGATGGTTTGAAGAAACACATGGAAGATAAGATGGTTGGTCTGAATAATGGCATCAGAGCTAAGATGGATGACATGGAATAAAAAATGAAGGACAACATGGAAGACATGAAGAATGATCGAAAAACAGACATGGAAAGTTTGAAGGAAGGTTTGGCAAAATTGATACAAGAAATTATTCCTAATGGCGAAAATATAGTAGAGGAAACTCATGATGAGAACAAAATAAATGTTAATTGTGATTTCATAAACTCTAATGTTGGATTGAAGACCCACCATATTCCAAATACCAATATGAGGAAGTTTTATGGCAAGGATCCCGTAACATGGATACTATAGATGGAGCAACATTTTGATCTCAATAATGTGAAAAACACACAAAAGGTATGCATTACAACTTTATATTTAGAAAAAAATACATTTGTATGGTATCAATGGATTTTCTCCCATAAAAAAATTGTCACTTGGTCAATTTTTATGGAGGAAATGATAGCACATTATGAGGATAGAAAGAGAAACACCTTCTTTAGCCAATTGATAAATCTCAAAGAAAAGGGTTCAGTGGTGGAGAAAATTGAGAACTTCCAAAAATTGAATATAAGGGTAACTGATATTCCAGAGGAACACAGGATTGATGTCTTAATAGAGACTTTAAAGGATAACACCCAACATGAGGTTCGAATTTGGGAACCTGATTCATTGGATAAAGCATTCATGTTGGCAAGAAAAATTGAATGTAAAATTATGGAAACAAGGAAGCCTACCACTCACATCTATAGTGAGGAAGTGTTGCTACTCCTAGACTTCCAAAACCTACAACGTTGACACCACAACAATTGGAAGAAAAAAGAGAAAAAGGGCTTTGCTATAGTTGTGATAGAAAATACAATAAAGGTCATAAGTGTGATGAGAAGAAATTATTTTGCATAGATTGTTAAGAGGAGGAAGAAAATGAACAAGAAACTTCAATAGAAGAGGATATACACCAGGAACCAACCCTAGAGAAAAAAGAAATGAGTCCGACCATATCCTGTAATGCACTGGCAGGAATTATCACTCCTCAAACTCTCAATATAGAAGGGCATATTAGGAAGAAAAGGGTAATAGTGTTGATTGATTTGGGTAGTACCCATAATTTTATTCATTGTAAGGTATCCAAGGAATTGAATTGCTTCCTCTACCCAGCATCAGAGTGTCAAGTGACGATTGAAAATGGAGGAACTATAAATTTCTTTGGAAAATGCAATAATATCAAGCTATGGGGTAATATGTATTGAATAGTCCAATTCTTTCCATTCCAATGGGAGGTGATGATGTTGTACTAGGAGTGTACAATGGTTACAATCTTTGGGGCCGATAGATTTTAATTTTTAGGAACTTTTCTTGAAATTTTATTCGGAAGGAAAGGAAGTTAAACTTCGGGGTATCATAGGGCAATTGTGAAAGATAATATGCTTTAATGTCATGACAAAGCTTCCGAAGAAGGAACAACGAGGCGTAATTGCACAATTATTCTCACTAGAAGTTCCAATATCAAAATCATATATTTCTCTAGATCTCCAAAAATTCTTGGACAATCAATCCAAGGTGTTTGAAACTCACAAAGGACTCCCCCCTATTCGTGATCATGATCATGCTATTCATTTGATTCCAGGAATTGTTCCTCCAAACATCAAGCCTTACAGATATCCTTATGTCCAAAAGAGCGAAATTGAATGTATGATTGTAGAAATGTTAGAGGCTGGTATAATTCAACCTAGTCAAAGTTCTTTCTCTGCTCCAGCAGTATTAGTGCAAAAGAAGGATGGATCATGGCGTATGTCTCCAGATTATAGGGAGATAAATTAGCTAACTATTAAATATAAATTTCCCGTTCCTGTGATTGATGAATTAGATGGATCAAATTATTTTACTAAGTTGGATCTTTGTGTAGGATATCATCAAATTAGAATGAAGACTGAAGATATTCTGAAAACAACATTTCGAACTCATGAGGGTCATTATGAATTTTTGGTCATTCCTTTTGGCCTTAATAATGCACCTTCTACATTTCAAGGGTTTATGAATTCCATTTTCAAACCCTTCTTTAGAAAATTTGTGTTAGTATTTTTTGATGATATACTAATCTACAGCAGGTCTTGGAATGATCATGTTAAACATGTTGATAGGGTGCTCAACTATTGGAGGAGAAACAATTATATGCAAAAACCTCCAAATATTTGTTTGGAGTATAAGAGGTGGAATATCTGGGTCATATTGTATCTTAGGAGGGTGTTAAGGTAGACTATAACAAAATTAAAGCTATTAAGGAATGTAAAGTCCCCACAACCATAAAGAAGTTGTGAGGATTTCTCGAGTTAACAGGGTATTATCGCAAGTTTGTTAAGAATTATAGGGGAATAGCAATAAATCTAACAACATTATTGAATAAAGATGAATTTTCATTAACTTCTGAAGCAACTAAGGCCATTTAACATCTTAAAGAGGCAATGTTCCTAGCACTAGTCTTAGCTACACCAGACTTCACAAAAACCTTTATTGTGGAGTGTGATACCTTAGGAAATGGAATTGGTGTTGTTTTAATGCAAGAATGAAATCCCATTTCTTTTGAAATTCATCCAATCAAAGGAAAGTATTTACATAAAGCTATTTATGAGAAGGAAATTTTGGAAATACTACATGCACTAAAGAAATGGTGACCTTACTATTGGCCCTTGTTTTTATCTCTTTTTTGTTTATGAAATACATATTATTTACCATACTATAAATATATACACCATAATATCCACCTTATTTTTAGCAATAAATTCATATACATGTATTTAAATTAAGTTTTCAATTCTTAGAAGTTTTTGTAAAAATTGAATTTTAAGTGCATTTTTGGACAACATCAGAAATTCCTGTAATCGCCTCATGGTTTGCATATTTGCAGGACACTTGGACTCAAGATGGATATATTTTTAGAAGACTTGGGAAATAAGATTAAGTGTACACCTGTTGGTATAGTCAAACCGAGATTTAATAGGCCCGATCAAAGGTGGTCAAACAAGACCAGTTTTTATGGAGGATCCCTAGAAACTAGGTCAAAATTCTTATTTTGTGGGATTTTCCAGATTTTGATGGATCTAATGGATGAATTCGACCTGATTAGATAAGATAAGGATATTCATGACTATAAGAGACATTTTAGATGAAATTTTTAGATACTTTATCTATTTAAGCCTCGAACTTTGAAGGCATTGGTGTGTAGAATTTGTATGACTTAACATTATTATTTATAAGACTTTGGAGACCTAATTGAAGATATGTTCTCTTCTATTTTCTGTTGTTATATGATGATTGATTGATTGAAGTTTTAAGTAGCTGAAAACATCTTCAGAGTGTGAGGCAAGGGTGGATGGTCCCCACATCGAGCTAAGTGCACTTCCTAGTTTATTTGTAGTTGCAATTTCTGAATTAGTTTGCTTATGCTTAACTTGTTTATGTTGATTATTTATGAGTGTTGATGAATATAATGATAATTATTATTTTTAATATGAAAGGAAAAACAAATGTTTAAGTTAAGCATTATGTTTATCTAATTAAGATCTCAAGTTAGAATTCATCTTTTCATGCTTTTAATGCTTTTCTAAATTCCTATTTCTAACAATAGCATTATTGATAAATGAATCTATGATGAAGGAAAACTAGGACCTCTTCAGTGAAAAGCCTCTTCAATTATTGCTTCATGTATCTTAATATATTGCTCAATTAGTATTTTTTTAATTTCTAATTCATGAATTAATCTTGTTAGAGAAGGACAAACAAATCTCTTAAGTTAGGATATTCTTCTGCTTGTAATTTCACACTTGAATTTAGAAGTTGTTTAAATTAGATTTATATTTGTAATATGAATTTCCTTAATCATTGAAAAATCACCTTCTAAATTGATCATAACTGAAACCCATATACTTTGGGGATGCTGCTAAGTTCCACTAGCCCAGATTGATAATAAATACTTGTGTTAGTTCACACAGTAAATTGACCCAACATTTTGGCGTCGTTGCCGGGGAAGCATATTTCAAAACGGTCAAATAGAAAGATAAAAAGATAAAAAATATATATATAAAATCATCAAAAACAACAAAAACATAGTTTTTCTTTCAAGAAATGTTTTCTTATGCCTAAAAATAGAGATCACAAGGGTATATTTGTGAAAAAAACCCCAACAACTCATTCATCCACAGGAATAACATCACCAGTTGCTGGAAGACCTACTATAGAAGAGTTAGAGGAAAAACAGAAATTAGGACAAAGATTTACTTTAGTTGAAAGACAAATCTTGTTAGCCTTCGAGGTAAAAAGAAAGCAATCACCTAAAGAACCTCGTTTCGTATGGAAACAAAAAGATACAAGAAAACCAATTGTTGAAAAACTAGAGCAACCTATCCTTGAAGAAATCAAAGTAGTGGAAGAAATACAAAATCAACCTCATATTGAAACACTACATATCTCTGAACAAGAAATGGCTAAAGAAGGAGAAGGATCAACTAGGATAAACATGACTCCTGAACAAAGGCTTGAATATGATAGACAACAAAGGGAATGGAGAAGACAACAAGAGAAAGAAAGAAAATTTGAGGAAGAAAGAAAGGCAAAGGAAGAAAGAAGAGCAGAAGCACTTAGAAGGATAGAGGAAGAAGAAAGAAGGGAAAATTAAAATAGAATAACACAAGAAAATGAGCAAGAAAATAACAATGATCGGGAAACTACTTTTGGATTTGCAATCTTAGATGCAAGAGAAATATTAGGAGAAGAAATAAAAATGAAAAACATTCCACCTTATATTGCCTAATTTCTATGGAATGTCAACAAAATATCTTGATGCATTCATGTTCAAGTTTTATATCTTGTGTAGAACTTATGGATATACGGATGACACACACAAGCTTCAACTTTTTCCTGCAACTATGAAAGCAGCAACCTTGAAATGGTTTATGGGATTAAAAGAACATACAATAGCTTCTTGGGATGATATGAAGAAATTTTTTCTTAAAACATATCAAGCTTACTCCAAGGCTAGAGACTCAAAAGAAGACATTTTTAGAATGACACAACAAGAAGATGAAAGTTTGGAAGAATATTTGGAAAGATTTCTTTACAATTTATAGAAATCCAGATATCATTCTTTAAGTCTCGATACCATCTATGCCATATTTCTTAAGGGTATCAGAAATGAATATTTAGACATCCTTAATGTGACGGGAAAAGGAGATATATCCAATTTACCATTTGAAGAAATTGTTGAACTTTTTTAGAAATACTCTAGGGGAAGAGCAAAGAGCGGAAAGAGAGATATTTCATCAAAAGCTTCCAAATCTGCAGCAAGTGTAGTAACAAGAGTAGAAATAGGGATTTTATTAGAAAAATTCAAAACAAATCTCTTGAGCACTTTGGTAACACAAGTAGATGTCTTGAAAGCTAAGAAAAGAAAGAAGAAACAGATGAAATCTTAGCAATTTTCTGTCCAAAGTGTAGGCAAAAACATTCACTCAGGGAATGTCCTTTGCAAGGTATACAAGTGTGTGGACTATGCATAGAAAATCATGCAACATAAAATTGTCTCATATTAGCAAGGAGAAGAAGTGCAAGGAGAAGATTCTCTCTACTATATGGCACCAAGGAGACCTTGGAAACCAAGGATGCCTCAACAATTCCCTCAAAAAAACCCCCAAAATTTTCAATATCCTCAAAATACATGGAATACACCAATTCCATGGCAGCCTTGGCCACGACAACATTATCAAAACCAACCTGCACAAGGTTTGGGGGGGGGATATGGTTATGGAAACTAACCACCTCAGCATATGTATCCTCAACAGTATCAATATCAACAACCATACCCTGCACAACCATTTCCTCAATACCAACAATTCCAGCAACATCAACCAATGTCATTTCCACCTCAAAATCAACCAATGCTAACTCAACCACAACAACTTGAGCTACCCACTAACCAACCACCTCCTAGGCCAACACAATTGCCAACTTAGCCAATAGCTGATCCAAGTAACAAGGTGGATAGACCAGTATATCATATGGAAGAGGCAACATATTATCCTACTTATTCAATTCTTCCCATACAAGATGTCCACCTAAGGTTTGGGAAGGTGTTACAGAAAGATTCTCCTTCAATAATAGAAGAAAAAAATGAACAAGGAGAAAAAAGTCAACAAACTCAACCATAACAGCAAATTCAGAAAGGTAAATATATTATGACACAGACTCCACCATATCCAGAGAGATTGATACAACAAAATATCCCAATATCTCTGCCTGAATTTAATATTCTGGATGAGATGAAGAACACATATGTCAAAATTCCTTTGTTGTAGGCAATTAAAGATATTCCAATATATGCAAAAACAATAAAGGAATTATGCATTAAGAAATCTGGCAGAAGAAAGAAGGATCCACCTACAATCTAGGTAATTGGAAGTTTAGCTAGTCTCATGTCTACAACACAACCATTGAAAAATATGTTGATCCAGGAATTCCTATGGTTACAGCCATTTCGATTAACAAATTTTAAATGCCAAATACTTTAATAGACTTGGGAGCAGCTATTAATGTTATGACTACAGAGACTATGAAACATTTGAATCTGAACAATATTAGACCTACTACTACAGTTTTAGAACTTGCAGATAGATCTAAAGTTGTACCAGAAGGTATATTGGAAGATATCATTATCTCACTGGATTCATGGGAGTATCATGTAGACTTCTTGATTTTTTAGACAAATACAAATTTAGGAGGACATCCCTTAATTTTAGGCAGACCGTGGTTAGCCACTACAAATGCTTACATTGGATGTAGATTAGGAAGTGTGATTATTGCACATGGAGATGAAAAGAAACATGTTACATTATATCCTCCCACTCAATCTCCTTCTTTATTATCATTTCTTGATGGAGAGGAACCACAAGAGTTTCAATCTGTTCTTAGTCTTAATCAAGTTTATAATTTTAGAGAGGAGGAAGAAAAGTCGGATTTATCTATCCTATTTCAGATAATCAATGGGTTTCACCCTTAGTTGTAGTACCTAAGAGAAAAAGGAAATGGAAAATTTGTGTGGATTACAGAGAACTCAATAAAGATACATTACAAGATAATTTTTCTTTACCATTTATTGATCAAGTGTTAGATTCATTAGCTGGAAAGAAATTCTTTTCATTTCTTGATGGATTTAGCGGATACAATCAAATAAAGATAGCATTGGAAGATAAAGATAATACAACATTCACATGCCCATGGGGAACATATGCATACAATGTATTACCCTTTGGTTTATGTAATGCACCTGCTACCTTTTAGAGAGAAGTCCTTGCAATCTTTGCTAATTTGATCCATGAGTGTGTAGAATTTTACATGGATGATTTCACTGTGTATGGTGGAAAAAATGATGATTCTTTACAAAATATTGAAAAAGTGATAAAAAGATGCATAGAGACAAATCTGTCACTTAGTAATGAAAAATGTTTTATGATGTTAATAGAGGGAACAGTGTTGGGACACCATATTTCTTCTTCGTGAATCAAGGTGGACCCAACAAAAATTCAAGTCATTGTGAATTTAATACCACCCACAACACAAAAATAAGTTAGAATTTTCTTGGGTTATGTAGACTATTATAGGAGATTTATTGAAAATTTTAGTAAAGTAGCTTTGCCATTATTCAAGTTACTTGCAAAATATGTGGAATTCCAACGGAAAAATAATTGTCAAAATGCATTTGAAAAATTAAAAGAAAATTGTCAATTGCATCAATTCTTCGAGGACCTAATTGGTCTTTTCCATTTCACATTTCAACTGATGCATCTGACACTGCTATTGGAGCATCACTTGGACAAAAAGAGAATTAGTTTAATCATGCCATATATTTCATAAGAAAAAACTTAACACCGGCAGAATTGAACTACACTGTTACAGAAAAAGAAATGTTAGTTGTAGTACATGCAGTTAATAACTTTCGACATTATATAACAAGTTATTAATTTTATATCCACACAAATCATTTAGCCATAAAATATTTAATGAAAAAATCAATCTCAAATGGCAGAATAACTAGATGGTTTTTATTAATGCAAGAATTTAACATTATTGTACAAGATCGACCATGCAAAGATAATCAAGTTGCAAACTTTTTATCAAGACTACATTTACCTGGTGATCCAAATCCAATATCAGATAATTTTCCAGATGAACATCTATTTTATATAAATTTTAAAAATCCATGGTTTGCAGATATAAATAACTATTTATCATCAGGCATCCTACCATCTCATTACACAAATAAACATAAAAGAAGAATAATTAGAGAAAGTGCTAGATATAGTTGGGTCAATGGAGATCTCTTTTATACTGGTGTTAATATAATGATTAGAAAATGTGTTCGGGAAGATGAGATTATTGATATTTTGAAAGCATGTCATGATGAACCATGTGGTGGTCATTTTGCACAGAAGCAGACAACATACAAAGTGCTGAAACTTGGCTACTACTAGCCAGCCATCTTCAAAGACTCCAAGGCCTATGTGAAGAGATGTGACAACTTCCAAAGAATCGGTAAACCAGTGGCATCAGATGAAATTTCATTAAATCCTCAAGTACTGATTGAATTATTTTAACAGTGGGCTTTAGATTTCGTGGGACCAATCAACCCTCCATCCAATGGAAATAAGTATATCTTGGTATGCACAGATTACGTAACTAAGTGGGTGGAGGCAAATGCAGTAGCACGGGCAATAGAAGATACTGTTGTGTCTTTTCCATTTGAAGAGATATTTGTAAGGTATGGATTTCCCAGACAGATAGTAACTGACCAAGGCAAACAGTTCACATCAAAACTTGTTTGAGATCTGACGGAGAAATACAAAATCAAACACAGAAGATCAAATTTGTATCATCCTCAAGAAAATGAACAAGTGGAATCAACAAACAAAGTGCTAGAGAACATTATGAAAAATACTCTACAAATGAACAGAAAGGATTGGTCAGAAAAATTGAGAGATGCACTATGGGCATATAGGATAACATGGAAAAACACGACTGGTTTCAGTCCATATCAGTTAGTGTATGGAAAATAAGTCCTATTACCTATAGAATTTCAAATACATACATTTAAGCTAGAAGAAGAATTGGGGATGCAATTATCTGAGGCACAACAAAAAATAATTATGGAATTAAATCAACTGGATGAGATACGACAGCAAGCAGTAGAGCACACATGTCTTGTGCAACAACATAGAATTAAATGGCATGATCGATTCATAAAGAATAAAGTGTTTTAGAAAGGAGATTGGGCACTCTTGTTTGACTCCAAGTTTAAATATTTCAAAGAAA
The DNA here is from genome assembly GCA_034641835.2 of Pinus albicaulis. Lineage (NCBI taxonomy): Eukaryota > Viridiplantae > Streptophyta > Pinopsida > Pinales > Pinaceae > Pinus > Pinus albicaulis. The sequence continues at coordinate 668,823,819 of CM076569.1, read as the reverse complement.
AGTTTACGACTCATTGGCTTGGGCCATATGATATTGAAGAAATCTTTGACAATGGATCTGTGAAGATAAAAACAATTGACGAAGCATCTGTCTCATTTATCGTTAATGGACATAGGCTTAAAGTTTACAATAAGCCTATAAATAAAGAGGATTTTATGAGAAAAATTTCCATAGATTTAGAGCTAGAACTAATAGGGCAGCATAGAAATAAGTCTCCCATAATTCCAAAAGAAGAAGAAGAAGAATATATATATATATAAAGTAAAAAATAATAAAATAATAAAAAACTTTGGTTGTGAAAATCCAGGAAACTGGAACAATACAAACTTGAATTCATATCGGAAAACCATCTTATTTGGCCAATATGAATTCTCTTTTTATTTTCATTTTACTTGCGTATGATTTTTGCAGATATACCCCCTGAGACATGCCAGACTTGAGGACAAGCCTTACCATCAGCTTGGGGGAAGGTGTGTAATAAAACTACGAAAATAATTTCAGCAACTAAATTGAAGATGGAATATGAATTAAAATTACAAAGGGACTTGATACATCATTCAACATATACAGAAGGGACCTGAATTATTATTGAAAAAATTATCCAAAAGGGACCTGTATCATTGCGACAAAAGAAATTTTCAAACAGTATTGCAAATTATGCCAAAAGGGACCTAAAAATACAAAATGCCAGAAGGGACCTGAGTTACATCAATATTGAATATCATGACAGAGGGACCTGAAATCTCAAATTTTAACCTGCAAAAGGGACCTAAACAACATCATTCCAAATCAAATCAGATGCAAAGCAGAAATAAAGTCTCTACATAGTCTAAAAGAGCCATCATTATAACAAACACAATGTCAACCATCATGAACATCAAATGGTTTGAGGGAATAAAAGTACAATAAGTAAAAAATTTCTCTTAAAATTTCATTTTTTTGTGAAAATATTCTAGAATTGTAAAGCTAATTTAGTACTGGTTATGCATTTTTATCACCTACATTTCATTACCTATGTTCTTAGCCCTATTTTATCCATATCCACACCACTATCCTAATCACTCAATAAACATTCCAAAATCTATCCATACCATACTGTACCCTACTTTTCTAAACAAAATAATCATAAACAAAAGGCTTAACATTAAACCTTTGTTGGAACTATAATAAACAAACAAAGAGGTTAGTTTCATTGTAAATATTTGATTTTAAAACATGACCATTTCATTGGTAATTTTTAAAATTAAATATAAAAAAAAAAACAAAAACTAAATTCTAAATCATATGACAGTGCAACTATTTGAATTTCAAAACAAAAGTGCAATCATGATTATGAGCTAAGGTAATGGAGCTAAAGGAGAAATCATAATGCAAACAATGGAATGCAAACTATCCTAAATTATGATGCTATGACAAACAATATATGGATGGCCGAGAATATGATGAGACAATGATACATACACGGTGGAGGAATGTAAATATGATGGAACATATTTTATAACACGGTGAGGTATATACAAGTGATGAAACGCAAATATGATAGCGCATATTCAATGAGGTATGATGCGTTTCAATGGAGAATGGAAGCAGACGCAGTGATCAACACAAAGCATGAGAGAAAAACGTGAAAATGACTGTGTAATAAGTGAAGCCAAGGAAGAGATGTACATCATGGAGTCAACATGCCAAATCAGTCAGGAAAGGTAAGCCACAGATGCACCAGTCAAAGCGGTTGATGAACGGTCAAAACAAATTCAAAATGCAAAATTAAAACACTGTGTAAACTGTTGAGAGAACCTCCGCCATGTCTGAAACCTCAAGCAACTGAAACACACTGTGTTTTTCACCATCATTTCCTTTCGAAGGCTCAGTGAGAGAAGGAAGGTGTGTAGTCAAAAACCACATCCGTTTTGAAACTATGTGAGAAATGAATAAATAGGAGAAGACAAGGGAGAGCAATGAGGAGAATAGAAGAAATACAACGTAGCAAAGAAGGCATGAGATGTAGCAGTGAGAAGAACGGAGGGATAGGGAGAATTGACTAAAGTTTCAAGCCAACATATCTGGCAGATGTGTCAAGCGATCACTCTATCAGGAGGCAAAAATACCGTGAAAAAGGAGGTAAGAAGAAAAATCAGATTTTCTTGTTTAAAACAACAATGATTCGCATGAGTAAATCTCAGGGTTGTTAAAAAAACTGAGAGTTATAAATGGAGTTCTTCTACTACGGTTTTTTAAAACTTGCCATTGCCTTACGTTTTGTCATTTCCACCACTTATAAACGCTCTGCCATCAGTCAACACTAAATGGAGTTCTTCTACTACGGTTTTTTAAAACTTGTCGTTGCCTTACGTTTTGTCATTTCCACCACTCATAAACGCTCTGCCATCAGTCAACACTAAATCTTTTGTTGATTAAATTAGTAAATGATGAATATATTGAGTGAATATTTTGATAAGACTGGCACTGCTTGAAATACAGAGAATCCAGTTAAACTAAAAGTAAAATCATGAGGATCATAGCAAAAAATCATGAGGATCATTGAAAAGATAGGTAAACTTCAAAACGTCTTCATGCACAGTCTTATATTTCAAATTGAATGTAAACATAGAATGGAGAGTTTGGCTTGAAATGCACAGTGAATTCATTTTAATTGGGTTGTGTAGTAAATTAATTTCATTTTCACACTCATTAGGAGAATTTGAATAAGGTTTTGTGGAGAATAATAGGTTTAAAAGGCATATTCAACATGTTTTTGCATTTTTTTCATAGTAGAGGGCAGAGTCCGGTGAATTTTGAAGAAAACAATGAACTCATTTTATGAGATTTTTGAGCTATTTTTACAAATTCTATTGCATAAACAGTGAGCTTGGATTAGATGTATAATGCTCTACCTTAGAAAAGGAGTTTTGTAAGGAATAAAAGGGTTAAAAGACACTGTTGTATAAAAAATTTCAATTTTTTATACACATACAAACAACAAGAAAAAAACATTTTTACAAAACAGAGGTAGAGGATTTTTATTTTTAAGAGACAGAGGATCAAATAGAAAGTAGGATAATAGAAACATTACTTTTTATGTTTTTATAACCCTCTCTATATCAAATCTTGTGTCTATTTGAAGCAGTAAGCTCACTTCTTCCAAATAAAATAGAGGATTGATTTCAATTACTTGGCAAAGGCATCAAACAGAGGAAAGCCTCACTACTGTGATAACATCTAGTACTTGAATTTTTGTTTTAAAAAATGAAGTTGATGACAGTAGATGTGTAAATCAAAGGGTTTTCAAATAATATGACATCAAGAACAAAGCCCAAATATTTTCAGATTGAACATTGGAGTAGGGACACAGTTGAGAAACTTTATCAATCAAGCTTAATATGCTTCCTTCAAAAATTCAAAGGGCACAATGAGGATATCACAATGGAGTTTATAAACAATTGCAAACAAGATGAAACTAAGCTGGGTAGTTTATATATTACTTTAACTCCAAAATCTATTTTTGAGGCTTTAGAGTTGCCATTATCAGGTGAACTATACCACAAAGGATTGCATTTCAAGGACAAGGGTTGGACCTTCTTCTTGGATAAGAACAGAAAGGTTTCTTTTGATAGGTCAAAGGGGATTCCCATGGAATGGTTCAATGAACCTTGGGCTGAATTAGTTTTGATAATCGAAATTTTTTTCACTTGTGATAAGAGACATAGTGCTGTACACCTATATCACATTAGGTTACTATAGCATATTATAGGAGATATCAGGACCAATTTGCCCTACTTCTTTTATAGAAACTTGATGAGGATGATTGAAAGTGTAAAATATGAGACCAAACCCAAAGGAGCCCAAATTCATCACCAAGGACTCATAAAAATCATTGTTGATTACTAGTTGAAAACTAAGGGAATGGTTTGGAAATATTTCCTGATTCAAAATAATTTTTTAGAGCAAGCCACTGAAAACAAACTTAAACCAATGCAGGAAACAAGAAATATAGTACATTCACCTCTCTATCCAAGAACCAGATAAAAAAAACAACAGGAAACAATTATGGTAGAGAGGGAAAAATCATTCTTGACCATTTCTAGGAGATAGAAAAAGAGGAATTCAACAGATAGAAGCAGCAAAGAAAAAGAACCAGAAGTGCAAGTCATAAAGACATCTACTTTAACTAAACAAGCCAATGAAATTCTTGAGAGGTTGTAGCAAGAATTTTATGAAAATACTCTAGACAAAGATTCTTATTTTGAAAATAATGAGATTGAAGCTATTTCAATTTCCAAAAATACCAAGGAGGAAGACCAAAAACTTAGCAGGATCAGAGAGTTTATTGATAACCTGGAGGTAAGCGGAATAATGGAAAGGCACCTGAAAAGGGAGAACGAAACATATAAGACAAATAGTGAAAAATTTATTAAAGAAAATGAAAATATAAGTGAAGAAATGGGAAAACTGAAAGACAAAAACAATATTCTTTACATACAAGCATTCAGGTGGCTTAAGGAGAAGAATCCTTGAAAGCCAAATATGAAAAACAAAAGGTCAAAAGCTCAATATACAAGGAATAACAATGCAAAGGTATGGATTCTCTTCTACATGCAGCACAACAGGAAGATTCAGGGTTAGGAATGGGATCAGCATCATAGCTCAGGAGGTCCAAAAGGAAAAAGCAAGCATGAGGACATGCTTGAACATCAGCTTGGGGGAGATGTTGGCCCTCATTTTTTTTCTCTTTTTTGTTTATGAAATACATATTATTTTCCATACTATCCATATATACACCATCATATCCACCTTATTTTTACCAATAAATTCATATACATGTATTTAAATTAAGTTTTTCAATTCTTAGAAGTTTTTGTAAAAATTGAATTTTAAGTGCATTTTTGGACAGCATCAGAAATTCCCGTAATGGCCTCATGGTTTGCATATTCGCAGGACACTTGGACTCGAGCTGAATATATTTCTAGAAGGCTTGGGAAATAAGATTAATTTCACACCTGTTGGTACAGTGAGACTGAGCTTTACTAGGCCCGGTCAAAGGTTGTCAAACAATACCATTTTTTATGGAGGATCCCTAGAAACTAGGTCAAAATTCTTATTTTGTGGTATTTTCTAGATTTTTATGGATTTGATGGATGAATTCAACCTCTTTGGATAAGATAAGAATATTCATTACTATAAGAGATATTTTAGATACTTTATCTATTTAAGTCTCAAACTTTGAAGGCATTGGTGTGTAGAATCTGTATGACTTAACATTATTATTTTTGAGACTTTGGAGACCTAAATGAAGATCTGTTATATTCCATTTACTGATGTAATATTCTGATTGATTGACTTAAGTTTTAAGTAGCTGAAAACACCTTCAGTGTGTGAGGCAAGGGTGGAGGGCCCCCACACCGAGCTAAGTGCACTTCCTAGTTTATTTGTAGTTGCAATTTCTGAATTAGTTTTCTTATGCTTAACTTGTTTATGCTAATTATTTATTAGTGTTGATGAATCTAATGATCATTATTATTTTTAATATGAAAGGAAAAAAAATGTTTAAGTTTAACATTCTTTCTATCTAATTAAGATCTTAAGCTAGAATTCATCTTTTCATGCTTTTAATGCTTTTCTAAATTCATGTTTCTAACAATAGCATTATTGATAAATCAATCTATGATGAAGGAAAACCAGGACCTCTTCAGTGAAGAGCCTCTTCAATTATTGCTTCATGTATCTTAATCTATTGCTCAATTAGTAGTTTTTTATTTCTAATTCGTGAATTAATCTTGTCAGAGAAAGACAAACAAATCTCTTAAGTTAGGAGATTCTTCTACTTCTGATTGCACACTTGAATTTAGAAATTGTTTAAGTTAGATTTATATTTTTAATATGCATTTCCTAACCATTGATAAATCATCTTATAAATTGATCTATTACACAGTAAATTTACCCAACACTTACCTAATGGGAAGACACTTCAAGGTAAAAATGGTCATGATAGTTTTAAATAATTTTTGGAACAAATAATGTCTTCAAAAGAGAAGCATAAATGGGTCACAAAGATGTTGGGTTATGACTTTGAAATCATCTACAAAAAGGGGAATCTAGATGTTGTTGCAAATGCACTCTCAAGAAAGGATGAATAGGTGGAAGCATTACTTCGTGCCATTTGTATTATTCAACCAGATTGGATAACCAAAGCAAGGGATGAATGAAATAATGACGAAGAAGTGTGGACACTTATTCAAAATTTGTAGCAACATCCTAGTACATATTATACATTTAGTTGGAAAAATTATTCCTTATGGTACAAATATCACTTATACATTTTTAAGAATTCCCAACTAAAACAAAATATTATTTTGGAATTTCACACCTCTCCCTTAGGAGGACACTCAGGATTTTAAAAAACTTACCACAGGGTGAAGAAATATTTTTTTTGGGATGGCCTTAAATCTGATATTCAAAAGTTTGTAGCGGAATGCTTGGTTTTCCAACAAAATAAAGTTGAGACAATTAAGACCCCGGGTATTCTACAACCTTTATCCATTCGAAGTCAACGTTGGGAGGAGGTTTCAATGGATTTTAACACAAGTTTACCTTAGTTCGAAGGAAAGAGTGTCATCATGGTGGTGGTTGATAGACTTACCAAGTATCGACAATTTTGTGCATTATCTCATCCATTTAAAGCAAGTACAATTGCTACTGCATTTATGGAAATATTTCAAAAGCTACATGGAAAACCAAAGATTATTGTAAGTGAAAAAGATCCCTTTTTTATTGGAATGTTTGAACGGAATTATTTTCTTGTTTGGGTACTCAACTAGCTCATAGCTCATCTTATCATCCTCAATCCGATGGGAAAACTGAGATAGTGAAAAAATGTTTGGAAGGATATCTTCATTGTTTTGTATCTGATAAACAAACATAATGGTTCAAGTGGTTACCTATGGCTTAATGGTGGTATAGCACTTCCTTCCATACTACAGCAAAAATGACCCCATCTATGGCACTTTATGGATATCATCCATTGTCCATCACATCATATTTAAGAAAAAATTCTACGGTTCAAGCAGTGGAAGATCACATCGAGCATCAACAATAACCTAAATTTAGCACAAAATCAAGTGAAACAATAGGCATATCAACATCACAATGAGATAATTTTTGATGTAGGAGACTGGACGGCTACAACCATACAAAAAATGTCCCTGAAGCAAGCTAAGAAGGATAATAAATTATCGCCAAAGTAGTATGGTCCTTACAAGGTGTTGCAAAATATTGGTACTATGGCATACAAATTGGAGCTTCTTGCTTCTTCTCGAGTGCATCCAGTTTTCCATGTTTCATGCTTAAAGAAGGTTATAGGTGAAAAAATTCAATTTCAAACAATATTGCCATAACTTGATGAGGAAGGAAAAATAATATTGGAACCTAAATAAGTCATAGAAACAAGAAATCGACAGCTACGAAATTGATCAACTTCAGAGTATCTCATCAAGTGGAAGAAATTACCCATTGAAGATTCCACATGGGAGGATGATAATTTTATACAGAAGCATCCATAGCTACTCAAATGTTGAGGAAAACCATTTTTTGATGGAGAGGGGCATGTTAGGTCCCTATATTACTAGTGTAGTCCCTTATTGTTGTTAGCGTAGCCCCCTTATTGTTATCATTGTACCCCTGTAGCCCCCATATTGTTATTATTGTGCCCCATAAAAGCCACTATTGCTATTATTGTGCCAGGCTTACATTATTATTGTTAGGTCGACTAGGATTATATTATGACCCCATGGAATCCTATATATAGAAAAGAGGTTTTTTCATTTGTATCATCCAAGAATTTTTCATTTATGTAATGTAAAGGAGATTTCCCCCTCGAGGTGGCTTATTTCTAAGGCGTTGATCTCTCTTCTCTTCTATTTTTGGAGTTGGTATCATAACACATATTATGCTTCATTGATCTAGTTTTATAGGGTTAGGCTTGTGGGTTAGGGCCTGATCCATTGGCCTTAGTATCTCTTGTGTATTCATTCTTTACTTTTTAGTATCTCTTGTGTAGAATAGTTTATAAACTCATAAAGTTGTGTCTCAAGCCTTCCTCTCTCATCTTTTTCATTGGAGCTTGAGGAGGGTAGACCTTCTTTACAGGCAAAATTTTCTTTTTAGTTTATGATTTCTTGGAAAAAGTAGCTAGGTTGTTGTAGTGTCATGAACATGTTTAGAATGATGAGTTAGATTTCAGTTTGTAGGCTAAAGTAGGTTTACTTTCCAAATTCAACTCATCTTTTCCATTTCCTTCATCATGAATTTGTCAATATTTTTTGCATGAACAGGTAGTTTTCTTGCAGTTTCAAGTAGCACAAAAAAGGATGACTTCACCAACACCTTCATCTTCATTTCTCACCTTTCATCAGCCTTATGTTCATCAAATCTCCGTCAACCCTATTTTCAGATTTTTTACCTTCACATCGTGATCAAACCCTAGAGGTGCAAGACAGGCTTCTCAAGAGGTTTTGAGCTTGGCCAAGGGGTTGGCCACCTTCCAATCATCCAAACATACCTTTGCTCCACCTTACCTATACTTTTCTCACCCATTTTTTGCCTCATATTTCCCTTAGATTGTTTCCTGTAGTAATTCGGGACTTTCCTGCAGCACTACAGGAAACATGTAGCAGCACTTGCAACCGCACTAGTGGACCCCTCCTTAAGCCCATACAACACCATCCACCTCATCCGGAACATCCAAAAACACCTATACACCTTTAGCCTTGTACTCATGAGTTTAAGCCCTTAATAAGCCACCTTAGCACTTTCTCCTCCTAGCTGCAAAATAATGCATTTACAAGCATAGTTAAGTCATGATTAGTTGCATTAGTAAAAGCATGATAGTTAGAATATGAATTAGACAGAGTGTGTTTAGCCATTTTTCCTAGCAAAGTGTGATTAGTTTAGTCTTATTTATGCAATTTCAATTCAATAATTTCCTTCATACCAAAACCACCTATACACCTTCAACCTTGCACCCATGAGTTTAAGCCCTTAATAAGCCACCTTAGCACTTTCTCCTCCTAGCTGCAAAACAATGCATTTACAAGCATATTTAAGTCATGAATAGTTGCATTAGTAAAAGCATGATGGCTAGAATATGAATTAGACAGAGTGTGTTTAGCCATTTTTCCTAGAAAAGTGTGATTAGTTTAGTCTTCTTTATGCAATTTCAATTCAGTAATTTCCTTCATAAAATATGCCTAGTTTGCTTTCATTTCTTGCCATAGCTTAATTTCCATATTTATTTCATTGCAGAGTAGTTAGATGTACTTTCTTGATGTAGAATAGTCCTTTTCTTACTAGTAGATTAATGGATTTGAATCATTTGTAGCCCTAGGTATAAATTCAGAAGTGTGACAGATTTGATTCATAAACCCTAGGAATAGTGCCCTTTCGTAGAGCTTGGAAGAGGATGACATGAGTAGAATGCATATTTTGTGTATATAGAAATGTCACCTCCAAGTTTGTACAAACCCCGAGTTGATAAAGTAAAGTAGAGTAGCCTGTGGGAATTGCAACATTCTTGGTGCAATACCAGGGCTCACCACTTTTTGGCTATGTTGTTGGGGAGGTGTCTAGTAGATTCTTTGATTTTGTTTTAGCATTATTTTTTTCTTTACTTCTACATGTTGTTTCAAAAATATTGAAAAATACAAAAAATCTGATTTTCATGCCTCATAGGAGTATGGATACTCAAGGATTTTTTTACCTAAAACCCCCACGTCACCACATAGTAACCCTTCACTCTTCTTCAGTGGATGTGAGGTTGAAAACACCATAGGTGAGCATTCTAAAAATTCCTATTGGAGAATAATAAGATGTTGTTTCACTAGAGGAACTTGCTTCACTTATTCAAACCATGGCTGAAACTGAATCCCAGGGAGCCTTTCCCATTAGAGAGGAAGACAGGGAGACTAAAATGAAGAACATTAGCCCCTCAACCCTTCCACATTTCCATGGACTTACCTCTGAAGACCCTAACACATTCATGTTTTAATTTTCTGTTTTCTATAGGACCTATGACTATGCCTCAGATGACCACAAGCTGAATCTATTCTGATTTACCCTTAAGGATGCAACCTTGCACTGGTTCATGGGTCTATCTGGGAACAACATCACTGCTTGGGAACAGATGCAAGAGGCCTTCAACAACAAGTATAGGGACTACTACAGGTCAAAGGAAACTAAAGATGAAATATTCAAGATGCCTCTAGGACTTGATGAATCCCTAGAGGACTATGAAGAGAGGTTCTAATTAAAATATAAGAGAGCCAACTGTACCCTTGATTGTGGATCACTTAAACTATTACCTCTCTAAAGGATCAGGGAGGAGGTGATAGAAACCCTCAATATGCTATCAGGAGGAGATATCTACCAACTTCCTTATGAGACCATCAAAACTGTCTTCAGGAACCATTCTAGGGTAGCTAGGAAGAAAGACAGAGCTAGCTAAAGTACAACCAAAACCCCTTCCTCTTCCACCTCGAAAATATGTTGGAGGATGTAATACTCCAAATTTTTAGCCTTCAAGCTAAATGGAATATTAGAGTTGTTTCATCACTAGATAGGTGAATAAATGGGTAGGGGGGCCCATTAACCTCTTTTGAAGGGTAAATAACACACCTAATGTGAAAAGGGGTAAGAATAAGCAGCTAATTTGAGCACCCTTAGGTGTGAAAAGAGATGGGGACATGTTGATTCAGTCAACTTTGACCAAGTCAACTAAGCTGTCTAGATACATTGAATCTCCTTTGGACAACACAATTTTGGTGGAGGACAACTTGCATGAGCTTGATGGCACATGTGGATGGGACCCAAAGAGGAGAGGTTCACTTGCTATATATGAAGAGGATGGAGGCCTTTGTTATTCATGCTTTTGTATTTCGATCTCTTGATCTTTTCTGTTTAGACTTGGATTCCCCTTGCTGTTTAGCAAGGTAGCACTGGGTGTTCTCGAGCGGGAATCCCACCTCTTCCCTGGAGAGGCCTCTTGGGAGAGCTCTTTCAGTATTTCTCCACATCTAGGCTCAATGCCAAGCATCATTCTTTAGTCCCAGCGTTATTTCTGTAGCATAATATTGCTGAGTTGCAGGGTGTTGCAGTGGAGGATTCTTACACCACTTCCGGGTCTGTTTCTCAGTAGAAGGTGCTTTCCTCCTCTTGAGAAATCATCTAGGAAGATTTCTGAGCACATTTCAGTTCTTGGCAGCATGCCAAATTGGTTCTCATCTCCTACAACATATTCCCTTGAAGGAACTGCATCATTTAATGTAGAGTTGCTGCAGCAGGGTTAAGACCCTTGTTTTTGAGCTATTTTCCTAGGGAAAGGGCCAACCCTTCTCCCGGAAAGCTAGAGGAATGGATTCTCATCCCTCTTTTGTATTATTCAGCTATATTTTTGTAATGTTGTAGTAATACTTCATTTTCTTAGCTTAATATTCAGATCCGCTCTTTCTTGAACATGTATTTCATGAAACCCTTGCCGGGTTAGCTTATAATGCAATAAGGAGGTCAGATCTCTGTTTTCTTGGCATGTTATTCCATAAAGTTCTAGATCCATGTAATTTCATTATTTTACCATATAAACCCTCATAAAATAACACTGTACATGCTTCAGTATTTTTCTGCATAACTCAAGTCATGGGATTTAGCTATTTTTAAGCTGTTAGGTAGCCGGGAGGTCTGTTTAACATATAAAAATGGATTTATTTCTGATCCCCTTTTGTATGTGATAGCCTAACAGCATATTCTAAGGGAAACCAATGTTATTTCACCCAATAAAAATGTATATCTTCAGAAATAACGTTTGCAGGGTCTAATTTCTGCATTTTCCCCACTTGGGAAGGTGTAGAAATTCTTCTTTTGCTACTGTTTTACTCATTTGAGGGATATTTTTTTCTGAACACATCATAAGATTATATTTGTTGAATCTCCAACTTTGGAATATCTTAAGATATTCTTATTGTTGTAGAAAATTCCAGATTTGGAATATTATAGTGGTATCAGAGCTTCAATCTTGGCTCAGACTATGAAACACAACCATGCAACTATCCAAAGGAGAGATGAATATAAATAAGACTCCATTATGTGGAGGAAAAAGGGAATATAGGCTTACAAAGCTTCTTCCAAAATCTGTGTAGTGCATCAATGGAAATCTTAAGAAGATGAGAGGAGAGATGGAATCTCCTTAGGAGTTTGGATCTAGAGCTAGATCTAGATTGGTACATGATAGGTGTGAGCATGCAGCTACACCCTATTATGCACATTGCAGTCAAATGACCAGGTTTGCTATGAGAGAGATGAAAGAAGAGGAAATGGCGAAGGAGGAAACTCTTAGTACTTTTCTGCAAGAGTATGAGTCTCAAACTGAAAAGTTTAGAGATCATATTACTTTCAAAGAGTTTTTCAAGATCAAGGTGGAGAGGAGCCAGCTACATGACTTGGATAGATTTTCTCTACTTACCTTTGATGGATCTCCAACTTGCTCAGCCAAAGCTTGGGTGGAGGAGTTGTGTACTTATTTGCAGCAACACCCAGTTTCTGAAGAGGAAGCCATGAGAGTAGCAGCGCTGCACTTTGAAGGTACACATGTTTCGGTGGATGTTTTTGAGTCATTTTCATTGAAAAATGTTAATACCTCTTCTTTTGCAAATTTCACTAAAATATTGGTAGAAAGATTTGATACAAAACATGAGACAATCAAACCAAAGGAACTTTTGTATAAGTTGGGAGGACCTACAAACTCAAAACCACTTCAGAAACTTATTGGAGGAGATCATATCTTGCATGATACCTTGCTGAAGGCAAGATCTTTGTTTCATAACCTTGGACAAGAGGGCATGAAGGGTCCTTTGGCAAAGGAGGATATTCTTATTAAGCAGTTACCTCCTATTCATATTGAAGATGAAGATAAGGATGGGGGTTATAGTGCTGTCACATATAGAGCATATCTAGTACCTCATGCAGAGGAAGGAGGATCACATGCTCCAATAGGAGGATTTATTGTGTCATTGAAATAAGTCCCCCAAGATCTCATACATGGAGGTCCCAGCACAATCAAGGAGCAGCATAATTGTGCAACATTGCACCTGGAAGGAGGAGGTAGGGAAGAAGAGCAGCATCACTTGATGAGAGGCACACACCCTTCTCTATTTCAGAGAGCTAATTCAAGGAAGAGGCAGGCTAGTTTGCACTGTGAAAGCAAGGGCAAGGTTGCCCAACCATATGTGCAACCTACTCTTGACATAGATGTCTCACTACATGGAGGGATTCCACCTGGGTGGCCACCTGATCTAGAGGTGATGAGAGGCATCTTGCCATTTGGTTCACCCTTCTTAGATTCCGGAGAGGTGAAAAATTTGGAGGAGTCTAGTACAACGTAGAGAGTTTGGAACTCAGGGAGGATGGAGACATCCTTCCATTTTCAGCACCACCCACTCTCACAATCTGTACTGCGCTGACAGAGGTTGTTGCAGTCATGGAGGATGGCACCTTCATGGTGTAAGGGAGCTACTCCATGGATTTGGAGAAACAGAGGGTACTTCCTTTGAGGAAGGAATCCTCCATACATTGGAGTAGATTGAGGCCACTCATGCTTGCCTTGGCCAAGATTGGGAGATTCTTTTTGGAGGAGAGCTTCTCATGGGAGGCCAACTTCCAAATGTCACTACCTCTTTTTGAGCACGAGCAACTACATGATGGGCATGGCAGCAATTTTGAGGATGGATTTGGCATGAGGGATTTCAAAGGAAAGGACAACAGCATATATAGAGCTTCACATTGCAGGTCACCAGCGCTGTCCCTTAGGAGGATTGATCCTTATTGGAGATCTCAACTGTTGGTAGAGTACTCCAAGGATCTTGGGGCATGCATGATTCTCAATGACTCGGATAGAGATGATGAGTATATGGTGGAAGGTATGGTCATCTATTCCCATGATAGAGTCTTCTTGATTAGATCTTCTAGTCTCAAGGAGAAATTGCTACATGCAGTACATGAGGACTTCTTTTCCATGCATTTTTATGCATATCTTTCCTTGGCAGAGGAGTTCATTTGGGAGGGCATTCAACAAGACATATTTTAGCATATGGAGAGATGCATAGCCCGGATGATGATGGAGAGGATGTCACATCCACCTTCCTACTCATTGGGAGTAAGGGATCATTTTTAGTTGAGCCATTTTAGCTCAAGTCTTCAAGTACATAATGGAGAATGTAGAATTTCACCTTATGTTTTGTACTTCTTATCTTTTTATGAGCAACATATTGTACCAAGGGGGATTATTACTTCTTGCATATTGTATAATGATGTACTTGAAGCCATTCATAGCATTGAGATTGGCTATCTCATTGGTGGTTTGTGGGGAAAGCCACATGATTCTTGGTGTGCACCATTGACACCCTTTTATACTTTCATGCTTATATATTGTAAAATGATTGTGGCAGAGAAAGAGTGGCTAGGAAAGCACTTGTTTTTTTTTTATTTGATGTAGGCAAGGAATGCACTACGCTGGTTCCTTGTATGAGACCTTGATCCACTTTCCAGTTGTCATGTGACAACTAGTTTCTATTGGTTTTTGCTTCCATGTATTGCTGATATCTCTATATTCATGGGAAGCTTTGATTGGAGAGTGGGATATGAGTTAAAGATGCCCATTGGGAGGATGATTCTCCCTAATTTTCATGATGCATGTTTTTGGAGGAGAAATGGGCAGCCCATGATTGCCAAATTACATCTCTCTTCTTCATGTGGGAGAAGCCATTTAGAGAGTTTGAGCTTTTGGAGGAGGCACTTCATGGTTTATTTGTTTGATGGGGTGGCTTGGGCCACTCTTGGAGATCATGATATTTCATCCCAAGATCAGCAGCAACCCCACACATATCATATGTGGAGAGAGAAACCATTTGGTTGGGAGGATCCAATCTCTCCATGCAGCCCAAATACATTGTATGAACTAGGGGTTGAGGATCTTTTTGAACTAACTAGATTGGCTCATTTCATTTGGATGATAGCATGGGTGTGGGAGTCACTAATTGGGAATATTTTTCCCCATTTTCATCATCACTCCTACCTTGAGGAGGCCATTGGACAGCCAGGAGGTTTCCACTTACATCTTCCACCTTTCTATGATGTGATCCATATGGTTTTGCATGCCTGGGAAGAAACATTGGAGGACAGATTTGTAGTAGATCATGTTGAGTAGTGGTGGAGACTTTTGATGAGGAGGCCACAAGAAGGGGAGGGGAGGATTTTTTCTCTCCTTATACAATTTCTTGAAGACAATCAATATTTGGAGGGGAGGACTGTAATATTCCAAATTTTTAGCCTTCAAACTAAATGGAATATTAGAGTTGTTTGATCACTATATAGGTGAATAAATGGGTAGGGAGGCCCATTGACCTCTTTTGAAGGGTAAATAACACTCCTAATGTGAAAATGGGTAAGAATAAGAATCTAATTTGAGCACCCTTAGGTGTGAACAGAGATGGGGACATGTTGATTCAGTCAACTTTGACCAAGTCAACTAAGCTGTCTAGATACATTGAATCTCCTTTGGACAGCGCAGTTTTGGTGGAGGACAACTTGCATGAGCTTGATGGCACATGTGGATGGTACCCAATGAGGAGAGGTTCACTTTCTATATATGAAGAGGATGGAGGCATTTTTTATTCATGCTTTTGTATATCGATCTCTTGGTCTTGTCTATTTAGACTTGGCTTCCCCTTGTTGTTTAGCAAGGTAGCACTGGGTGTTCCCGAGCGGGAATCCCACCTCCTCCCTTAAGAGGCCTCTTGGGAGAGATTTTTCAGTATTTCTCCACATCCAGGCTCAAGGCCAAGCATCATTCTTCAGTCCCAGCGTTATTTCTGCAACAGAATATTGCTGAGTTGCAGGGTGTTGCAGTGGAGGATTCTTACACCACTTTTGGGTCTGTTTCTCAGTAAAAGGTGCTTTCCTCCTCTTGAGAAATCGGATAGGAAGATTTATGAGCACATTTAAGATCTTGGCAGTAGGCCAAAGTGGTTATCATCTCCTATAGCACAGTCCCTTGAAGGAACTACGTCATTTTATGCAAAGTTGATGTAGCAGGGTTAAGACCCTTGTTTTTGAGCTAGTTTCCTAGGGAAAAGGCCAACCCTTCTCCCAGAAAGCTAGAGGAAGGGATTCTCATCCCTCTTTTGTATTATTCAGCTATATTTTCGTAATGTTGCAGTAATACAGCATTTTCTGAGTTGAATATTCAGATCTGCTCTTTCTTGTACATGTGTTTCATGAAACCCTTGCTGGGTTAGCTTATAATGCAATAAGGAGGTCAAATCTCTGTTTTCTTGGAATATTGTTCCATAAAGTTCTAGATCCATGTAATTTCATTATTTTACCATAGAAACCCTCATAAAGTAATGGTGTACATGCTTCAGTCTTTTTCTGCATAACTCAAGTCATGGGATTTGGCTATTTTTAAGCTATCAGGTAGCTGGCAGGTCTGTCTAACATATCAAAATGGATTTCTTTATTATCCCTTTTTGTATGTGACAACCTAAAAACATATGCTAAGGGAACCCAACGTTATTTCACCCAGTAAAAACACATATCTTCATAAATAATGTTTGTAGTGTTTATGCATTTTTCCCACTTGGGAAGGTGTAGACATTCTTATTTTGCTGTTGTTTCACTCATTTGAGGGCTATGTGTTTCTAAACACATCATAAGATTCTATCTGTTGAATCTCCAACTTTGGAATATCTTAAGATATTCTTATTGTTGTAGAAAATTCCAGATTTGGAATATTACAGTGGTATCAGAGCTTCAATCTTGTCTCAGCCTGTGAAACGCAGCCATGCAACTATCCAAAGAAGGGGAGATGAACAGAAAGAAGACTCCATTATGTGGAGGAAAAAGGGAAGATAGGATTACAAAGCTTCTTCCAAAATTTGTGTAGTGCATCAATGGAAATCTTAAGAAGATGAGAGGAGAGATGGAATCTCCTGAGGATTTTGGATCTAGAGCCAGATCTAGATTGGTACATGATAGGTGTGAGCATGTAGCTACACCCTATTATGCACAGCGCAGTCAAATTCCCAGGTCTGCTATGAGAGAGATGAAAGAAGAGGAAATGGCAAAGGAGGAAACTCTTAGTACTTTTCTACAAGAGTATGAGTCTCAAACTGAAAAGTTTAGAGATCATATTACTTTCAAAGAGTTTTTCAAGAGAGAGGTGGAGAGGATCCAGCTACATGACTTGGATAGATTTTCTCTATCTACCTTTGATGGATCTCCAACTTGCTCAGCCAAAGCTTGGGTGGAGTTGTGTACTTATTTGCACAACACCCAATTTTTGAAGAAGAAGCCATGAGAGTAGCAGTGATGCACTTTGAAGGTAAGGCCTATGCTTGGTGGATGTTTGAGTCATTTTCATTGAAAAATGTTAATAACTCTTCTTTTGCAAATTTCACTAAAATATTGGTAGAAATATTTGATACAAAAAATGAGACAATCAAACCAAAGGAACTTTTTCATAAGTTAGGAGGACTTGCAAACTCAAAACCACTTAAGAAACCTATTGGAGGAGATCATATCTTGCATGATACCTTGCTGAAGGCAAGATATTTGTTTCATAACCTTGGACAAGAGGGCATGAAGGGTCCTTTTGCAATGGAGGATATTCTTATTGAGAAGTTACCTCCTATTCATATTGAAGATGAAGAGAAGGATGGGGGTTACAGCGTTGTCACATCTAGAGCATATCGAGTACCTCATGCAGAGGAAGGAGGAGCACATGCTCCAACAGGAGGATTTCTTGTGTCATTGCAAGAAGTCTCCCAGGATCTCATACATGGAGGTCCCAGCACAATCAAGGAGCAACATGATTATGCAGCATTACAGCTGGAAGGAGGAGGTAGGGAAGAAGAGCAGCATCACTTGATGAGAGGCACACACCCTTCTCTATTTTAGAGAGCTAATGAAAGGAAGAGGTAGACTAGTTTGTGTTGTGAAAGCAAGGGCAAGGTTTCCCAACCATATGTGCAACCTACTCTCGACATAGATGTCTCACTACATGGAGGCATTCCACCTGGTAGGCCACCTGACCTAGAGGTCATGAGAGGCATCTTGCCATTTGGTTCACCCTTCTCAGATTTCGAAGAGATGAAAAATTTGGAGGAGTCTAGTACAGCGCAGAGAGTTTGGAATAAGCTCAGGGAGGAGGGAGACATCCTTCCATTTTTAGCACCACCCACTCTCACAATCTGTACTGTGCTGACAGAGGTTGCTGCAGTAATGGAGGATGGCACCTTCATGGTGCAAGGGAGCTGCTCCATGGATTTGCAGAAACAGAGGGTACTTCCTTTGAGGAAGGAATCCTCCATACATTGGAGTAGATGGAGGCCACTCATGCTTGCCTTGGCAAAGATTGGGAGATTCTTTTTGGAGGAGAGCTTCTCATGGGAGGCCAACTTCCAAGGCTTAAACGTGAAGTCAAGCATACCT
Organism: Pinus albicaulis; assembly: GCA_034641835.2. Taxonomy (NCBI): domain Eukaryota; kingdom Viridiplantae; phylum Streptophyta; class Pinopsida; order Pinales; family Pinaceae; genus Pinus; species Pinus albicaulis. The sequence continues at coordinate 668,805,291 of CM076569.1, read as the reverse complement.
CAGAGAATCAGCGTAAATTTTTTCTAAGAATATCTGCACAAACATTTTATAAAAGTTCTACTAACCATAATAGTTGATCGAACTTTCTTAAAGATTTCGGCCGAACTTTTGAGTCCATTTAGATTGACGGCACAGTGACGGCACAACAAACAGAATTTTTGCCGGAGGCCAACTTCCAAAGGTCACTACCTCTTTTTGAGCATGAGCAGCTGCATGATGGGCATGGTAGCAATCTAGAGGATGGCTTTGGCATGAGGGATGTCAAAGGAAAGGACAACAGCATATGTAGGGCTTCACATTGCAGGTCACCAGCGTTGTCCCTTAGGAGGATTGATCCTTATTGGAGATCTCAACTCTTGGTAGAGTACTCCAAGGATCTTGGTGCATGCATGATTCTTGATGACCCAGATAGAGATGATGAGTATATGGTGGATGATATGGTCATCTATTCCCATGACAGAGTCTTCTTGACTAGAACTTCTAGTCTCAAGGAGAAATTGCTACATGCAACACATGAGGACTTATTTTCCATGCATTTTGATGCATATCTTTCCTTGGTAGAGGAGTTCATTTGGGAGGGCATTCAGCAAGACATATTTCAGCATATGGAGTGCTTCATAGCCCAGATGATGATGGAGAGGATGTCACAGCCACCTTCCTACTGATTGGGAGTAAGGGAGCATTTTTAGTTGAGCCATTTCAGCTCAAGTCTTCAAGTACATAATGGAGAATGTACAATTTCACCTTATGTTTTGTACTTCTTTTCTTTTTATGAGTAGCATATTGTACGAAGGGGGATTATTCCTTCTTGCATATTGTATAATGATTTACTTGAAGCCATTCGTAGCATTGAGATTGACTATCTCATTGGTGGTTTGTGGGGAAAGACACATGATTCTTGGTGTGCACCATTGACACCCTTTTGTACTTTCATGCTTATATCTTGTAAAATTATTGTGGCAGCAAACAAGTGGCTAGGAAAGCACTTTTTTTTTTTTGATTTGATGTAGGCAAGGAATGCACTGTGTTGTTTCCTTGTATGGGACCTTGATCCACTTTTCGGTTGTCATGTGACAACTAGTTTCTATTGGTTTTTGCTTCCATGTATTGCTGATATCTATATGTTCATGGGAAGTTTTGATTGGAGAGTGGGATATGAGTTAAAGATGCCCGTTGGGAGGATGATTCTCCATACTTTGCATGATGCATGTTTCTGGAGGAGCAATGGGCAGCCCATGATTTCCAAATTACATCTCTCTTCTTCATGTGGGAGAAGCCATTTGGAGAGTTTGAGCTTTTGGAGGAGGCACTTCATGGTTTATTTGTTTGATGGGGTAGCTTGGGCCACTTTTGGAGATCATGATATTTCAGCCCAGGATCAGCAGCAACCCCACACATATCATATATGGAGAGATAAACCACTTGGTTGGGAGGATCCAATCTCTCCATGCAGCCCCAACACATTGTATGAACGGGGGTTAAGGATATTTTTGAGCCAAGTAGATTGGCTCATTTCATTTGGATGATAGCATGGGTGTGGGAGTCACTCATTGGGAATAATTTTCCCCATGTTCATCATCACTCCTACCTTTAGGAGGCCATTGGACAGCAGGGAGGTTTCCACTTACATCTTCCACCTTTCTATGATGTGAGCCATATGGTTTTGCATGCCTAGGAAGAAACATTGGAGGACAGATTTGTAGCAGATCATGTTGAGCAGTGGTGGAGACTTTTGATGAGGAGGGCACAAGAAGAGGAGGGGAGGATTTTTTCTCTCCTTATGCAATTGCTTAAGGACAAGCAATATTTTGGAGGGGAGGACTGTAATATTCCAAATTTTTAGCCTTCAAGCTAAATGGAATATTAGAGTTGTTTCATCACTAGATAGGTGAATAAATGTGTAGGGAGGCCCATTAACCTCTTTTGAAGGGTCAATAACACTCCTAATGTGAAAAGGGGTAAGAATAAGCAGCTAATTTGAGCACCTTTAGGTGTGAACAAAGATGGGGACATGTTGATTCAGTCAAATTTGACCAAGTCAACTAAGCTGTCTAGATACATTGAATCTCCTTTGGACAACATAGTTTTGGTGGAGGACAACTTGCATGAGCTTGATGGCACAGTGGATGGGACCCAATGAGGAAAGTTTCACTTGCTATATATGAAGAGGATGGAGGCCTTTTTTATTCATGCTTTTGTATTTCGATCTCTTGATCTTGTCTGTTTGGACTTGGCTTCCCCTTGCTATTTAGCAAGGTAGCACTGGGTGTTCCCGAGTGGGAATCCCACCTCTTCCCTTGAGAGGCCTCTTGGGAGAGCTTGTTCAGTATTTCTCCACATCCAGGCTCAAGGCCAAGCATCATTCTTCAGTCCCAGCATTATTTCTGCAGCAGAATATTGCTAAGTTGCAGGGTGTTGCAGTGGAGGATTCTTACACCACTTCCGGGTCTGTTTCTCAGTAGAAGGTTCTTTCCTCCTCTTGAGAAATCATCTAGGAAGATTTCTGAGAACATTTCAGTTTTTGGCAACAGGCCAAATTGGTTCTCATCTCCTACAATGTAGTCCCTTGAAGGAACTGCGTCATTTTATGCAGAGTTGTTGCAACAGGGTTAAGACCCTTGTTTTTGAGCTAGTTTCCTAGGGAAAGGGCCAACCCTTCTCCCGGAAAGCTAGAGGAAGGGATTCTCATCCCTCTTTTGTATTATTTAGCTATATTTCTATAATGTTGCAGTAAGACTACATTTTATTAGCTGAATATTCAGATCTGCTCTTTCTTGTACATGTGTTTCATGAAACCCTTGTCGGGTTAGCTTATAATGCAATAAGGAGGTCATATCTCTGTTTTCTTGGCATATTATTCCATAAAGTTCCAGATCCATGTCATTTCATTATTTTACTGTAGAAACCCTCATAAAATAATGATGTACATGCTTCATTCTTTCTCTGCATAACTCAAATCATGGGATTTAGCTATTTTTAAGCTTTCAGGTAGCCGGGAGGTCTGTTTAACATATAAAAATGGATTTATTTCTGATCCCCTTTTGTATGTGATAGCCTAATAGCATGTGCTAAGGGAACCCAACATTATTTCACCTAGTAAAAACACATATATTTAGAAATAACACTTGCAGTGTCTAATTTCTGCATTTTCCCCACTTGGGAAGGTGTATACATTCTTATTTTGCTGTTGTTTCACTCATTTGAGGGCTATGTGTTTTTGAACACATCATAAGAGTCTATCTACTAAATCTCCAACTTTGGAATATCTTAAGATATTCTTATTGTTGTAGAAAATTCCAGATTTGGAATATTATAGAGGACTTCAAAAGTGACATGCTTCACACCTTTTGCTTGAAAATGTACACAATGTAGATCAATAGGAATCAAGAGGAATCAAAAAGAGCCTTGGCTATATTCTGCCCTAGATGTACTATAAAACACCCTCATAATGAATTTCCATTAAATTTCATATAGGTTTTCTTAGTTTGTGAGGAGAATCATGCCACAAACAAGTGTCCCTCCTTACGTAGACTCAAAGTTGTATATCAAGGTGGGGAAGCAGAACCAAAGAAACTCTATTTCATCAACCAGAGAAGGCCTCAAGGCCCTCGATCATATCAACAGGGTATTCAAGGTGCACCTTATTCATACTATCACAACAATCATAAAGCACCTATGAAATCTTCGTACACCCCCACTCCTCCATCCCGACCTACACCTCCTACTTGGCCTTACAACCCTCCATATCATCCTCAACCTATGAACCAACCATTTCAGCAGTATGTTCTTCAACAACCTCAATGGAACAACCTATCCCAAGGGTGAAAGCCTTAACATAACCAACCATCTGCTCTAATGACTCCACCCCAACTCCAACCTTAGATCACTCATGCTGCTCCACCCAAGCTGCCTCATATGCCTGTAGAACCCAATTCGAACCCGAACAACAGACAGGCACAATAGGTTTATAGTGGAGAGACATCCTATCCAACTTATGTTGTGGAATTCCATGGGATTAATATTAGGTCGAGAAGAGTACTCCCATACAACCACCCTCCATCTCCACCTGTAGAGGTTCAGGAATAAAATGAATAAAGTAACACTCAGATCCAACAACCTCCTTTTCATGAGCTCTTTATCCATTCCAGTCAGCACACCCTAGAGGAGACCGAACTTCTAGGAGAATTGAAATTTTTTTGTGTGAAAATACCCCTTCTCCAGGCTATTAAGGATGTCCCTATTTAAAATAGGCTCATCAAGGAAAAGTGATTCAAGAAACCTGGGAGAAAGAATAAAGATACCCCCACCATAAATGTAGTATGACAACTGTCCGAATTAATGTTGGGAAGGGTGTTCCTCCCAAAGTAATTGGACCCTGACAGTCTAGTTGTAGATGTTCACATAGATGGTGTCACAGTCCCCAATATTCTGATTGATCTCGGGTCTTCCATCAATGTTATGACCAAGGAAACTTTGCTTAAACTCAACCTCCAAGAGAATTTAAGGAAAACCACAACAGTTCTACAACTTGCATATTAGTCCACAGTAACTCCGAAAGGAATTGTTGGGGATGTTATGGTTTCATTGACTCTTGGGAGTATCCTACAGATTTCCTTGTTCTACAGCTAAAAATCAAGTTTAATGGATAGCCTCTCATCTTAGGGAGACCTTGGTTAGCCACTTCGGATGTTTATATTAGCTGTCGAGCTGGAAACATGCCTATTAAGAATGGGCCCTTGTATAAACAATTGGTATTATATCCTCTAGCCCAACCTTCCATTGAACATGAAGATGAAGTATACAACACTACCCCCATTTGTACCAAAGATGATGTTCTTATAGGGGGCAACTTGATGAAGATGAACTTATCGACCATGTCATTCAAAACTAGTACCCACTAACAATCCGCTTGAAAACCTAGTCAAAGAATCTGAAAGTCACCCTTGGATGGAACTAAACTCAGTTGATTCAACCTCTGAAACCACCAAGGATCTGAAGTTTGGCCCATCCAAATCTCTAAAGATTAACTCAGACCTCTCAAATAAAGAAGAGTAGCTATGTCAGCTTTTGAGGGAAAACCTAGATTCGTTTTCTTGGGATTACAAGGACATGAAAGGGGTGCATCCGTTAGTATGAAAACATCATATTTGCATTAAGGAAGGACGAAAGCCTATGTGCCAACTCCAAAGGCAGATGAAACCATATCTAAAAGACATAGTCAAGGAAGAACTGTAGAAATTGTTGGATGCAGGTTTCATTTATCCTATATTAGATAATGAGTGGGAATCTCCTCTTGTCCTAGTCCCAAAGAAGAATGGAAAATTGCAAATGTGTGTTGATTATCGAGAACTCAACAAAGCCACCAAGAAGGACCATTACCCTTTTCCCTTTATATACCAAATCATGGATGGCCTTGCAGGAAATAAGTTCTTTTCTTTCTTAGATGGGTTCAATGGGTATAAACAAATCCAAATGATCCCTGAAGACCAGGATAAGACTAATTTCACATGTCCTTGGGGTTCCTTCGCTTACATAGTCCTACCCTTTGGGTTGTGCAATGCCTAGTTACCTTCCAGAGAGCTATCTTGAGCATTTTCTCTGAGCTAGTCCATGACTTGGTTTTAATCTACATGGATGATTTCATACCCTATGGGGATGAGTTCCAAAAATATCTCTCCAATTTGGGAAAAGTGTTGAGAAGATGCATTGAGATGCATCTCTTACTGAGCCCAGAAAAGTGTGAATTATTGAAAAGAGAAAGAGTTGTATTGGGACACTCAATCTCCCAAGAAGGAATACAAGTAGACCCGAATAAAATCACCATCATCAAAAGGGTACCTTCTCCTCAAAAGAAGAGAGATGTCAGGAATTTCTTAGGTTTAGCTGGCTACTACAAAAGGTTCATCAAGGATTTCAGCAAGTTGGCTTCACCATTATTTGGTTTGTTGGGCAAAGACTCTGAGTTTACTTGGTCCAGTCTCTGTCAAGAAGCTTTTGAGCTCATTAGGGGAAAGTTAACTACTGTCCCCATTCTCTGAGGTCCAAATTTGACTCTTCCTTTCCACATCTACATAGATGCATCAGAAAAAGCTATGGGGGTAGCCCTGGGGTAGTTGTAAGAAAAATTACCTTATGCAATCTATTTCATCAGTAAGAAATTGTCTATAGAGGAACTTAACTATATTGTCACGAAGAAGGAAATGTTAGCCATTGTCCATGCTTTAAAAAAATTTAGACATTATATCACTAGTTATCAAACCTTTGTACACACTGACCATGTAGCCCTCAAATATTTAATAAAAAAACCATATGTTAATGCTATAAAAATTAGATGGTTGTTACTATTACAATAGTTTGACCTAACCATTATTGATAAACCTGGAAAGGAAAATGTTGTTGCATATTTTTTATCTAGGTTATCACTATCTGCAAATGAAGAAGGTATGGTGGATGACCAGCAGCCAGATGGTTTTCTGACATAGCTAACTACTTAGTTGGTGAAAATTTCCCTCCTAACCTCTCACCCAAGGAGAAGAGCAAGATCATCACAAAAAGTGCCCGTTTCACCTGGATTGGGGGAAATATATTCAAGCTAGGCCCTGACCAAATTATCAGAAGATGTGTGAGGGAGGAAGAATTTTTTTATATCCTCTCTGCATGTCATTATAGCCCTTGTGGAGGCCACTTTTATGCAAAAATGACTGCCTTCAAAGCTTTGCAAGCAGGTTACTATTTGCCTACCCTTCACTAGGATGCCATAAGATACACTAGTAGGTGTGACCAGTTCCAAAGGACGGGGAAACCTACGCAGAGGGATGATATTCCTTTGAACCCTCAGGTGGCTATTGAGCCATTTGACAAGTGGGGCATGGACTTCAGTGGACCTATTGATCCACCATATGGCCAGAAAAATTATATCATAGTCTGCACTGACTACCTGACAAAGTGGGCTAAAAAAAAGATGTGAAGGTATCAACCTAGGACAAGGTAGCATAATTTCTGAGAGAGAACGTGTTCTACAAATTTGGATACCCTAGAGAGGTATTCATTGATCAAGGGGCACGATTGACATCTCATATCATTGAAAATATTTCGAGGAGGCACAAGATAAAGCATACGACTTCCACTACCTACCACCCTCAAGAAAATGGCCAAGTGGAAGTGACCAACAGATCCTTGGAGAATATCCTCACCAAGGTTGTGCACAGCAACAGAAAATATTGGGTGGAAATATTGGTAGAAGCTACTTGGGCCTACAACACTACGTGGAAAACAACAACAGGGTTCACTCCTTATGACCTGGTCTATGGCAAGAAATCTCTGCTTTCAATTGAATTTGAGTTCAAGACCTTAAGGATGACACCTGAGTTAGACCTAGATATATCAAAGGCCCAACATGTAATATTCCATTATAGGAAAAGCAACAATATAGGATATAAAAATGGAAATAGCAGTGAATAATATTACATCAAGATAAGAGACCAATATGGAGCCATTTCATTAATCATATCAGCAGCAAATAAGTACAATATACTGAGACACAAATCATACAATATAGGCAAACAAGCCTCCAATGATCAAACAATCTCAACAGTGAGATGTTGCTCCTATAAAAAATGCTGAAGAGCTGCTATATATCCTAATGTATGGCTCAAGAAATGTCGGGAACATAGATCTAGGCTCCCAAGCACCTTTCCTAGACAACTCAGAAAAGGTTTCCAGAAAAATACAAAATACAAATGGTAAACTACAGCCCTATGGCTAAAGATTCATTGCAACTTAAAAATCTGGGAAGAGATGGCTGAGATGATGTAGAATTGAATGAAGCCTCCTCCCAATATATTCTCAAAGTGAAAGGATGATCCCTTCACCGGAAATATAACTCCCCAAATGATTTACTGAAACCACACCTGCAACTGGTCTCTGAAATAAGGCAGTCTATGACTAAAACTGCATTGTAGGGGATGGTAGTCGCTTTTCCTAGTGCCAAATGGTGAAATTATGCCCAAGGAGCTTCATTGTTGGCCTCCCAATGGAAATAATACTTCCTCCACTGAAAAAAAGCTTAGAAAATGTCTCTGCAAACCCTCCACAGCTTCTACCCTGCAACACAACACAACCCTAGAAGAAACTGCGTTGTAGAAGAAAGTTGAATCTTGGCCTAATGCCAAAATGTGGAAATGTAGCTCAATCACCTCTCCTGAGTGGGCACTCAAAGTCCCCAAGGATGAGGGTGGGATTCTCGCTCGGGAACACCCTTGTGCTAAACATCACAACGGTCTCTGCTAAACAGATGAAGAGAGAAAAAAGTCATATAGACCATAAACATAATAATACTCAACATTATTTCCATGGATACCATCCCATTCCTTATATGCTTGGTGAGCTTCCTCACTTCTGGCCCCACTCAATAAAGATGTTACTCCCATGCAAAGACTCCTCCTCAAAAACTGCGCTGTCTCTTATTGATTATCTACTCCCTCCATACCAGCGCTATTGATTTGGTCAAACTTGAGCCCATATATTGGGTATGTGTTATATTATTTCCATGACTAATCACGTGGGTAAGAGGGCGATAGCCCCCCCTATTGGGGTCCGGGGCAGTGCCCCGGTGAAATTTTTTTGGTCCTTAATTTCCGGTGGGCGGTCCACGGCCATGGTTTTGTGCATGGTTTTGCACATGGTTTTGGGGTATGATGGTTTTCTGCCCTTGGTATTTTTGTAGGTCTTGTCAAGGGAACTACGATTATGTTCTAATCCAGGGTTAATGGATTAGGGTTTATGTATGCTTCAGCATGTATATATATGTGTTGTAACACTAAAAGGAATATAATGAAATATCAAGCTGGTCGTCCCGATTTGGGATCCAGGGGAAAATATTTGTGTTTATCTGTTTTATGTTTTATGCTCTCGCTATTGTTTATTTTCTGTTATAATATTTGTGTGTAGATAAAATATGTTTAGGGTTAAAACCTACAAGTGGTATCAGAGCTGTTTCGGCTTCAAGGGGATGCCTTTGCTGCTGAGGGTTTTTTTACTCGGGCCTAAGGTAGACCGTGTTTAGTGGGAGATTTGCGGGATCGATTCTTGCGGTGAAAGAAGATGGCGAGCAGTGGAAAGACTGGAAGAAACTAGATCGGCTGCACTTGGGACTTTATACCATTCTAAGTCTCTAGTGAATAACTTGTTCCTGCGGAAAAAGCTGTATAACTTGAGGATGAAGGATGGAGACTTGGTGATAGAGCATTTGAATGCCTTCAATACTGTGGTAAGTCAGCTGTCATATATTGATATTAAAATCTCAGATGAAGATAAGTGCATCAGTTTTTTTTTGTTCTCTACCATACTCGTGGGATAGTCTGATTATTGCAATAGGTAGCAATACAACTACCTTGAATTTTGATGACATTATCTTAGCCTTGCTATCGGAGGAAATGAGACGGAGAAATATGGAGGGCTAGAATGGAGATGCCTTATTTGTACGAGGAAGGTCCCAAAAGAGAAACCAAAATAAGGTTTCAAGTGGGAGATCTAAATCTAGAGGGAGATCTAAATCTTCTCGAAAGTTTGTAAAGGTATGCTGGAAATGCGGAAAGGAAGGGCACTACAAAAGGCAGTGCAGATTTAAATCTCCTGAGAAAGGAAAGGGATCTAATGATGCTCCTTCTACAGAGACAAAAACCACCTCAGATGAAGGTGGGGATGTTTATTTGTCTTCTTCTTCAAATACACATGTAGATCATGAGTCATGTTTGATTGACTCATGTGCATCCTTTCACTTCACTCCCAATCGGGAGTGGTTTTGCGAGTATGAGAAATATGATGGTGGTGATATCTTTCTAGGGGATGATAGGAAGGCCAAAATCATCGGACGTGGAAAGGTCAAGCTGAAGCTGCAAGGTGGAAGGATTAGAACACTTTGTGCTCGCATATCTTCAGATTGGCTGTAAATCTGATTTCTGTAAGCAAGATGGATGATGCAGGTGTAAAAACAGTGTTCGAGAAAGATTCCTACAAGATGGTTCGGGGAGCACTGGTATTAATGCAGGGAGTTCGGACTAGAACTCTGTACAAGCTATAAGGTAGCACTGTTATTGATGGGTGTAATAGTTCTATGGTTCTTAAAGGTGGAGCGGAAAGCCTAGCTGTCTCTGGAGAAAAGACCATGCTATGGCATCAAAGGCTTGGACATATAGGAGAGAAGGGCCTCCGGATACTGCATAGAAATGGTATGGTAGAAGGTATGTTTAATTTCTCTCTAAATTTCGATTTTTGTGAACATTGTGTATATGGGAAGCAGAATCAGGTGAGTTTTCCTTCTGGTGCTAAGAGGGCGAACAAGATATTAGAAATTGTGCACAGTGATGTGTTTGGACCTGTGTCAGTTCCATCACTGGGAAAGTCTGTGTACTATGTTTCATTCATATATGACTTCTCAAGGAATACATGGATATATTTCTTGAAGAATAAATATGAAGTCTTTGACAGATTTAAAGAATTTAAGGCTCTGGTAGAAAACCAGACAGAGAATAAGATAAAGGCACTAAGGATAGATAATGGTGGAGAGTTCTACAAGAAGGAATTTGAAGAGTTCTGTAAGAAGTGTGGTATAACACGGCAGAAGAATACTCCATACACATCTCAACAAAAAGGAGTTGCAAAAAGAATGAACAGAACACTGATGGAAAAGGAAAGAAGCATGCTCAGTGGTACCAGGTTAGGACAAGAATTCTGGGCAGAGGCAGTGGAGACTGCATGCTATTTGGTTAATAGATCACCTTCATCAGTGTTGGAGGATAAGACTCCACATGAGGTATGGAATGGTAAGAAACCATCTCTTTCACATCTAAGGGTATTTGGATGTGATGCATATGTACATGTTCCAAAGCAGAAAAGGACCAAGTTGGATAATAAATCTGAAAGGTGCATCTTTACTGGGTATAAGGATGGTTTAAAAGGTTACAAGCTTTGGAACCTAGAAACAAGGAAGGCTGTGTACAGCTAAGATGTTGTGTTTAGAGAGGTGAAAGATGTTGTTAAACATGAAATCATACCAAAGGAACCTGAGAAGATATAGTTTTAGCTAAAGGAGTATGAATCAGACTCTACAATAGAAGAAGATTCATAAGAGAAAGAGCCACAAACTCCAGCTATGAGAAGATCAGTTCGGGAAAGAAGGCAACCAGAAAGGTATAGTCCATCTGCTTTCTGTTCAGGTTTTTCCTTAACTATAACTTATGATGATCCTAGAACTGTCAGGGAGGCAGTAGATTAAGAGGATGGAAAACTCTGGAAGGAGGCCATGGTTGATGAAATGGCAACCTTGCATAAAAATGAGGCATGGGATCTGGTGGAGTTTCCAGTTGGAAGGAAGCCCATCGGGAGAAAATGGGTGTTTAAGAAGAAGATGAATGTAGAAGGCAAGGTGGAGAAATACAGCGCTAAGCATAGCAAGGTTATTCCTATGGAATTGATTTTGGTGATATTTTTTTTCTCCCGTTGCCAAAGTTACTTCTATTAGATTACTTTTATCTATTGTCGCTACATTTGATTTTGAGGTAGAACAAATGGCTGTGAAGACAACATTTCTTCACGGGGATCTGGAAGAGGAGATCTACATGAAACAACCTGCAGGCTTTATGGTGAAGGGGAAGAAAGAACTGCTATGTAGGTTAAAGAAGTCTCTGTATGGGTTAAAACAATCACCAAGGATGTGGTATTAGAAATTTGATACCTATATATGGGGACTTGGCTTCACCAGAAGCAACGAGGATCACTGTGTTTATTTTAAATTAATTGGTGACCATGTTATTTATTTGGTCTTGTATGTGGATGATATGCTTTTGATTGGAAATGAAAAAGAAATTATCCAATATTTGAAGACCCAACTGTTCTCCAAATTCGACATGAAGGATCTTGGTGCTGCAAACTATATTTTGGTCATGGAAATTAAGAGAGATCGGGCAAAGAGGAAGCTCTGGTTAAACCAGAGGAAGTATGTTGAGACTGTATTGCAGAGGTTCAATATGCAGGATAGTAAACTAGTGAATTTTCCTATTCCTATAGGTGTAAAGCTGTCTGCTGAACAGTGTCCCAAGACACAAGAAGAAGCGGAGGATATGTCCCGTGTTCCATATGCAAGTGCAGTGGGTAGCCTGATGTATGCAATGGTCTGTACCAGACCAAACATTGCACATGCAGTGGGAGTATTGAGCAGGTTTATGTCAAACCTAGGGAAGGAGCATTGGACAAAAGTGAAGTGAGTTTTCAGATATTTATGTGGCACTAGTGATTATGGCTTGTGCTACCAGCAAAGACCAGGATTGGAAAGAATGTTGGACATTCATGGTTTTGTTGATGCAGACTAGGCTGGAGATCTGGACTAAAGAAGATCTACAAGTGGGTATGTGTTTAGCTTATTTGGAGGCGCAGTCAGTTGGATGAGTAAAAGACAGTCTGTAGTGGCTCCTTCAACTACAGAGGCAGAATACATGGCAGCCACTCATGCAAGCAAGGAAGCAGTTTGGTTGTAGAGATTGTGTTCAAGTATGGGGTTAGTACAACAAGCTATAAGGATAGACTGTGATAGCCAAAGTGAAATTTTCTTGGCTAAGAACCTTGCTTATCATTCAAAGATAAAGCACATTGATGTTTAATATCACTTTGTTAGAGATATGGTTGAGGCTAAAAGGGTGTTGTTGGTAAAGGTGGACACTTTGAAGAATGTTGCAGATGCATTGACAAAGTCTGTGAGCACTCAGAAGTTCTCTTGGTGTAGAGAAACAATGGGTGTTGAAGAATTGGGCTAATGACTAAGCTCCCATGTGGCCCCCTGCGGAAATAAAAAAACAAGTGGGAGAATGTTGGGTATGTGTTATATTCTTTCCACGACTAATCACGCAACGAGGGGGTCACAGGGGGGGTAGGGCCTCGGCGAAAATTTTTTGGTCCTTAATTTCTGGTGGGCGGTCCACGCCCATGGTTTTGTGCATGGTTTTGCACATGGTTTTGGGGTATGATGGTTTTTGGCCCCTGGTATTTTTGTAGATCCGGTCAAGGGAACTACGGTTATGTTCTAATCCAGGGTTAATGGATTAGGGTTTATGTATGCTTTGGCATGTATATATATGTGTTGTAACACTAAAAGGAATATAATGAAATATCAAGCTGGTCATCCCGATTTGGGATCCAGGGGAAAATCTACGTGTTTATTTGTTTTATGTTTTATGCTCTCGCTATTGTTTATTTTCTATTATAAGATTCATGTGTAGATAATTTCTGTTCAGGGTTAAAACCTACACCATCCACATGCTTCATCCCCTATTCACACCTGAGGGTGCTTAATCCAGCTACTTTGATGCTCCTTATTCACATTATCGGTGATTTTATTCCTACTAAGGAGATTTATGGGTCTCCCTACCCTCTTATTCTTCTAACTAAGAAGCAAACACAAAATTTAATATTCCAACTAGTTGAAAGCTAATTGGGAATATTACTATCCCCCCCTCCCAAATGTTGCTTGTCGTCAAACAACTGTAAAGGTGAGTGCTGCAAAAATTCTCCTCCTCCCCTTGTGAAACCTCCATGTGATGAGCTCTCCTCATGAACCAAGTGTCCCCCAATCAATCCATCCCTGAAATGCTCCTCCCAAGTGCTCATGAGATGCATATCCCAAGTGTTAAAGTTAAACAAATGGCCCATCCCATAAGGAAACAAGAGGTCTAATGTTGCAATCATGTACTACCAAATGTTCTCCCTAAAGCATGAGGAATAAGAAATGTGGAGAATATCATTCCCAATGGGCACATCCAATCTATGTGCCATCCCTCCAATCATGCCCACAACAATGATAAGAACATCATCAATATATGGGATTATAATCAAGGTCATACTGGCTGCCATATGTAGTACCGAAGGAGGATAATGGTCCCTCAAGTGGAACCAACATAATTTTACTCCTAATTGCCTCAGAATATGATATTATGAGTGGTTTCCAAACCACTTTCTTGCTGCCCCAATTCTTTAACATGGTTGGAGAAGGTGAATTATGTGTGGTGCCAATTGAGCACACCCTGAATAAGATATCATATCCCCAAAATCTCTTAGGGAGTGGCCATGCCTATCACTGGTTGTGGCTCCAAGTAGATCATGTAGTCTAAATAAAAGAGTGCCCCCTTTTGGAGCAATGAACTATACATGAATGGAAAATGAATACATGCACTCAGTTAGTGAATCATTATGCACAAAAATACAATCCTTACCATGTACATTGATCAAGTTGGTGCAGTGGCTCATAGATGGTCCTCTTCTCATTCCCAATGAGAAAGGAAGTGGTTGTGATAACTCTTCCAAAGAGTTATGTCTCTCCTCAATCTCCAGACAACCCATGCATCTCCTAATATGATGGTGCATCTCCTCTTTGAAGCCTTCCCAAGTGAATCCCTCCATGATAGTATGATATGCCCTCATTGTTATAGGTCAATTTTGGAATCATTCCCAATGACTTGGTTAATTGGGCATCATCTCTAGGACCACTGTATAGGTTCTATCATCCCCTAACATTTCAATTGCTATATGCCCTAAGACAAAGAACAAGACAGATCAATCAAGGAATTTCATCTGCAAAGGTTTCCAAGGTTTGAATTTTATAATATATCATATGATGGTTCACCAACGCTTCCTCTAAAGGGACTAAGTGCATTGCATATGCAAGTAGCCCCATGCAAGGCTGCTCTGCAGAGCACTTGCCGACATCTATGGATGCGTTAGTCACATTGGGAGTGAAATTCTCATTGTTCCGGAATCTCCACTTGGCCAGTGCCTTCTATAAGAGTTCACATGTGTCAAACTTCGAATCCATGTGTCCATTTGACATCTACAAGATTGGGAACCTGTCTTGCCTATTATTGGAAAGTCATTGATTGTAAAACTATCTCAGCCTCTATATAAATTGAGCACATATCTTAGTGTTTGATAAGGAAGAATTTTTGTAGAGAAATGCTAGTGGATTTTACATTGAGGAGATTGATTTTAGTGACAGGTTTCTGGAGATATTTGCAATGTGATGAGGTTGGGATGCTGCTGGAGATGGTGACACAAAATTAGTCATTTGGTTGTAACCTCCCCTTCTATCATTAATAAAGAATACAACTTACTTTTCCCTATATGCATCTGTATTGGCTTTGATTTTCCATATTGCAAGGTCTTAGTTGATGTATATGGTTTATGCTTTACTGATTTAACAAACTAACTTGAATAGACATATGTATTATTGCTATCTTCTACTGTTTAGTGTTCATACTTGCAGGAAATATTTTTCACAGCCGAGTGGAATTTGAAGCTACAATGAAAGCGACAGAAGGAATCATTTGGAAGCACTTGGATTCCAAGTAAGCATCTAATCCATTCTATGTGTTTGTTCTTAGTTAGGAAAAGTAGTCATATAGCCTTTAACCTGTTGTTCTAGATTATCACTTGTCTAGGGAAGCATGTTTTATCCATAATTCACAATTCTATCCAACAAATTGGCGACTTTGCTGGGGAGATTACTCTTTATCCTAGGTGTTTTAATCTCTAATTTTCTTTGTTTATTCACCCAATAGTTGTTACTCACAAATATTAGGCTTTTTAAGATCCAAATTTGCAAAATAAGTGTGTTAAAGAGCTGTGTTTTTCCTTTGACACTGCACCCAACGCACTCTTGGACAAGACACAGTGATTTGCATAACACTGTCTCCCTTTCAGGCTTGCGTTGCAAAGCACTGTCTCTCTTTAGAGACTGCGTTGCCTCTTAAAGCCATCAAAATTCCCTTGAATTTGTCTTTGCAGTTTGTTTCAGTTTTTTTACTGATGTGTTTTAAAAAGCCTGAGCCTCATATTGACTAGTGAATTCATCTACCTCTTCCCCCTTTGAAAGAAAATTTGTTCAATGTTTGTTTAAAGAATTTTTCTTTATCATTGGCAAGTTAATTTCAAAGTATTTTTATTGTCGCATTAGATCCATTTGCTTTTGAAAAAGGAAATTTTCGTAAAATCTTAATTTCCTGATAGGAGAAATTGTAGTTTCATTCCTCATTTTTCCTTCAAAAGAGAAATTGTTGTTTGTATTCCTCATTTCTCAAAAGTAAAATGCATTTGATTTTTTTGATTTAGTGCACTTATTTTCTTTTCTGCATTCACAACATTAAAGGAACTGAAAAGAAAAATCTGCATTTGCATGTAGTGGTTTGTGTGTTTTGCAAAAAGGAACAATTAGTAAATATGCATTTAGTTTGTGTCCTTTGATTTGTTTTCTTGCAAATTGATTGCTCTTTCCCTCTAGTAGGTAGGATTTTCATTGAAAAACTAAAATTGAAAGATTTCTTATCATTCTTAGTTGCATTTTAGGAATTTTCCAATACATCATCACGGTGAACCTTTGAAAGGCAAATTGTTAAGCAAGATCAACTTAAAATTAATCTCAATTTACCTAACAAAGCATTGGAACCATAACGATAACATTTAGAAGGTCTAGGATAGAGATGTGTTTCGGCGTCGTAAAACATAGCAGTTGTTGTTAACTTGTCTGCGATAAATTTAGAGTGTGATACCTCACTCCACGTACGTAAGTATATCGTAGCTCGTCCACGTACTTTCGGGTATATCAGGCGGTGTTACAGTATGATAAGTATAAAGGGGTGCTCTCACTGTGCGGTTTTGCATCAGACAGTGCTAATATGGACTTGGGCCTCCACGTACCTTCGGGTATATTTGGATGACAAAATTTAGGTGCTATCCATCCATAGTGAACTGAGTCGGCTGCCTTGTAAATTGTGAAACACCGAACACAACATTCAGGGAGATTTCCTGCCTGTACTTCTTGGTTCGCCAAGAGGTATTCTGTAGTTCACAGTTTCTTGGTAAACCCTTTTGACTAGCATTACCATTTCATTTTGTTTATTTGTTTTTGGTTAAAATAAATCAGTAATCATGGAAGAACAAAATCCTTTCCCCTGTCGTTTGCGTAGACTAGTGTTAAAACCACCTTTACCACCAAAAGTTACTTCTGGTAGGCGAAGGTGATCACGATCTGCCGAATAAAGTACAATTTGTACCTCTGGTGAAACATCATTTTCCCATAAACCAGAGTTAGCTCAAGTTGTTTCTACACATCCCGATTCGTCTACTGTTGTCGAAACAGAGTCTTCACAGCTACCCGTGGTCACGATCCATCCAATTAGTGAGACCATACCTCCTGGAACCGACGTTGTTCAACCAGAAATTGATCCAGATCCTGTCTCTTCTTTGCCAGAAGATCTGAATCGTGAAGTCGTACAACCGGAAGTTTTTCCTACCTTAGTCATCCCACAAATTTCTGTAGCTATTAAATCTCCCATATCACACAGTCAACCACCTGAAATATACTTTGGGCCTGATAGTGAAATACTTCCCCCTGGTTTAATTGTGATTGAAGAACTCCCACAAGATGATACACCTTTAACTCCAACCCATTTTCGGGAGAACCTTTACCTATACAAGTTTTTTTCTTAATGGACACCCTCTGCTTTTGTTGATCCTGTTCCTTTTCAAATTCCTATCGATTCAAAAGGGTATAAATTTGGTCAAGTAACCATGACTGAACCAACATCTTCGGTTGGACCATCTGTTCCAATTACGTCAGCTCCCGCCCTAGCTACCTCGTCGATGTTTACAACTTCACCAGAGTCATATTTTCATGGTGGCCCTTTGGTCCCATCAAGTTGCAAATCATTATCTAGAATTTTCTTTGGTGCATCTTCAAATCCATGGACTTTACCAATGTCATCATCCAGTGTTTTAACTGGTAATCATATCGTAAGTACTGAACGACTTGATTTATTATACACATATTTAGGGCAATATCAAACCGGTCCTTCTAGGTCTATTCCTTCAAGTACCATATCAACTAGACTCCCAACATTTGGAGAGCAATATTTTCCATCTTATTATCCTCCTCATGCTGGGGGGAAACCTATGGTCACCCAATATGGAAGTAATTCGTCACTTTTGGTCAATCAAATGTCGAAATGAATGTTTGTCAATGGCAGCCCACTCTGCCTATCCAACCACAAATGGATGTACACTTGTATCAACTAGTTCAACCTATTACACCCACATCATTACCACTTGTTAATACATCTTTACCCCTGATACAGAATGAAAATGTGTACAACCCTATCAAGCGTATCCTTCAAATCAATACCATCAAATGTTGGGTCCACAGATTCCAAACCCTTCGGTTAATTTACAACAACTTGTATCTGGAATCATTTATTCATAAGTTAGTTTACCATTTTATGGGATGTCACAACTGCAACCTAGTTATACCTATCAACTGAATCCAAGTCATTTTAATTTGGGTTATAAAATTTGTGGACAGACCCCTTGGCAGCCACAGGAGCAAATGCCTCAAACTTCATTTCAACAAGTATCATATCTAGCTTTTGGTTAGAAAAATCCTCAAGCGTTTTCTTTTCAAAACAACCCCTATCTGGGTTACCAGCAGCAGATTCCTTATGTTGGTGCTCAAAGGCCTGTTTCTCAAGAAATTCCAACTTACCCTAGCTATGCTCAACTAGGCCTTAATCGACAGTTTCCCTTTGTTGCAAATTTAGTGTTACCAGATTTAAATTGGCTAACTAATGATCCAATTAACTATGCTCCTTGGTGGCCGGTGATACCTCACAAATTACCCTCAGATATTCCTAAGTTCAATGCAAACCCTGGAGAAGATCCGTCGACTCATGTCATGACTTCTCATTTATGGTGTTCATCAAACTCCCTGAATGATGATTTTGTTCGACTACGTCTTTTTCGGCGTATGCTCACAGGTCTGGCTACAAAATGGTACATTGAATTACCTAGAGCTTCTTTTGATAATTGCACAACCCTAGCTACTGTCTTTTTGACTCATTTCCAGTTACCCATCAGATATGAAACTGGAACGAAACTCTTGACCAATTTCAAACAAACTAATGCTACTCACATTTCTAATCATATTCATGAGTGGCGTCATCATCGTCGAATGGTTAAGGCCTTTGTTCCAGATCAGCTCCTTGCTGAATGGTTCATTAAGTCCCTGTTACCATCTATAACTGAAGATCTGTCTAATGGTGGTGTTTTCATAGAAGAGAAAGTTATCGCTTGTGCTCAATATTTATACTTGATTTATACTCAGTCTGGCATGCTCTATGAAAAAATTCCTAATGCACTGAGATCTAATTTTACTTTTCCTCCTCAATTAAAGGACTCTCATGCTAGAGACGGCTTGATAGGCACTACAAGCACACATCACACTACTACATCTGATCCTGCTCCTGCTTCCGAAATTAATGTTGTGTCATTTGACAAAGGAAAAAGTGACAAGCAACCCGGAAGTAAGAAAAATGGGAAATCTAAGAAAAAGAAAACTTCTAACCCATAGGAAAGATCATCTGATCAATCATCTGGACCTCATAAACCTCATTATCCATGCATGACATGTAATGAGGAACACTTTGTTAGGGATTTTCCTCACCATGCTGAAGTCTCAAAAATCATCAAGACTTCCCATGCGTCAACTGTGTTGACAGACCCATTTCCAAATCCAGACACAAACATGGTTGCTACAGATCCAGCTCCTAGTTCCCAAGTGTTAATCTTATCTTTAACAAAACCTTCAAAAGATATTTTGGTGTCAACGCGTAATAAATATTATGGTATTCAGGCCACTGATCAACCTACTACCTCGACAACGAATCCATTTATAGAATCAGTACCGCCTACTGCTATTCCTGAATTGAAAATTAAGCCACCAAAGGGAGTAATTCATAAATTGACATATAATCCTCAAGCAAGAGCTACACAAAATTACAATATAGTTGAAGATTTGGCCCAATCCGCTTCAGCTATGTCTGCTCTTGAGGTATTACAAAATTATCCCTCCCAAAAACAGGCTTTATTGTCGGCTATTGGTGGAATTGATTCAACTGATTCCAATCTTGTCGTCTTTAATCATACAGGCTATGTGCCACAATTACTAGCAAAATTGGCATTCTCCATACAAGTAAATGTTCTCAATCACCTTTTTCATCGCATTATTATTGATGAGGGAGCATCTACATGCATTATGTCTCTAAATTGTTTGAAGTCACTTGGCTCGACGTGCTTATCACAATCATCAACGAATTTGAAGGCATTTGATGGACATACATATAAACCTTGTGGTATTATTAATAACCTGCATGTTGAACTAGGGGAAAAAATAGTGAATATTGATGTTGAGGTTGTTGACGGACCCCTTGACTATAATATTTTACTTGGAAGGCCATGGGTATATGCAATGACTGCAATTGTTTCTACATACTTTAGAATGATTGCCTTTCCACATAAAGGTACAATCACAGTCATTAATAAACTATCCTTCTTTGCCTCTGCTTCGTAGGTAACTGGAAGCATTTCGTTTTTTCACATACCCCAACTAGAACTTAAGAACATTGGTGTAGGACTCTTAAAGGATTCCACTTTAATGGGAACCTTTGCATTACCGCCGCCTGCGACGTCGGCCGAAATTACAAGTATAGAGACCTGCTATATGATCTCTTCCACTCTATCTGGCTTAAGGAAGAGTATGGGTGGTTCTGATATTTCTACATTGGATGAGTTTCTATCGCCCATCCTTATTGAGCTGGCATAGAAATAAATCTATCTGGCTTGGGCGAAAATCCGAAATCAGTGTCACTGAGTGTTTGGGTTGATCGTTCCTTAGATTTTGGTACTCCATCTGATCCATTTTCCTCAATGTTCTTGACAAATGAAAATATTTTGGAATCCATGATGTCAGAAGCAGAACCATGGGAAAATTATCATCATCGTTCCCATCTTCCTGATTATGAAGAAAATAATCTTAGAGAACTATATCACCCATTCATCAAAATATCTTTTCGAATTCTTTACCCATTAATGCAATCGATTCCGAGCGAAATCTTTCAAATATTGAAGAAACCATTTCTATCGATATTTCGACCAAACCTGGCATTGTAGAGAATATTCATGTTAGTGTATCTTATTCTCCATTAGAACTCGAATCATATCACTCTCTCTTTCGTGAATTCTGTGATGTATTTTCTTAGTCTTATGAGGAAATGCCAGGCATAGATACTAGTATAGTTGAAAACACTATTAATATGTATCTTGATGTCAAACTGGTGCGTCAATGGCTTTGTCCTGTTCATCTAAAGAAATTCGTTGCCATCAAAGCAGAAGTATAAAATTTTTTGTGTGTTGGTTTCATATACCCTGTTCCTCTTACTGAGTGGGTTTCCAATATTGTTCCTATTGTTGTACCTTAAGAGACAATCCCTTAGCTGTGATAAGGAATCAGTGCTTAAAACATATCTCTGATTATGTCACGAATGTATAGATTTGTCTCTGTCTTATCAACCCTCAAATATTAAAAATCAAACCCTTAAATATCAAATATATGAACATTCTGCAATGCTATCTTTAGCCAACGTTGAACAAAAGAATCAGAAGAAACAGAAGGGAGAACTTCAAACCGATATGCTGCTTTATACATAAAATATCATTTCAAAATCCAAAAGAAGTATATGAAGAAATAGTTAAAACAGAGGAGCGCAAATTAAGCTTTTTTAACTTTGAAATACATAAGTATAAAGAGGTCGGCTACTCATAACTTTGTTTCATTCATAGATGGAAAAACATAACGTAAACTGAGAATACATTTCAACATTAACAAAATGATAGAAACTTGCATACTCATTCATTAACTTCTCAATCTCTGAGTACAAAAATTATGCTTTGAAGGTCCAAAACTCGGAACCTTCCTTCTTCTTGGAAATTACATTAAATACAATAAAAAGTAGTTTGGAACTGCTGTAACCAATTCTAACTACCAAAACTACTTCATGACTTCGAATGCTTTCTATTACATGCCTTGAAAATGTCTTTTTACAATTACATTGATTTTAGAAAATAACATAAAGTAAATATCCTAATCTATAGGAAGTGCTGATGAAGTGGCTTCTTTTCCTTGATCAGCTGATTTGTCTTTCTTTGTTGCTGATCCTTTCAGCAAGTCAATAGTCCTATTTCTGCACTTTTTCCATATCTCTACCTTTGTCTTGGATGAATGTGTCAGATTGTGATATTCCAATCTGAGTGCAGTAATTCAGTCATAATATGGCCTTTAAGAGAAAAGAGTCTTTACCATCCACAAGAGTTGAAAATGTCTTTGCAAGAAGTTTACCATTGTCTCGCCTTTAAGTACCTAAGTCTTCTCATGTCTGTTGTCAATATTGCTTTTTGTCATCACCATTAAATTCTCATAAGAGCTCCATGGTAGAAGATTCCCCTTGGCTCCCCAACATGATGGCAGACCTACCCTTTTCATTTTATCAAAATATTTATCAAATTCACTTCTTCTTTGATTTCTATTAGTTTCTTTTCTGCAGCCTTTCTGGGATCATTCCTGATAATCATTTTATTAATTTCCACTGCATACAACATCCTATCCTGCATATCATTCTCTTCTAATTCCTAATTTGATTTGGAATTTATATAATCAATAAATATTCTAGCCCAGATGGCTCTGTTAATCCCTTTATGCTTATTAGACATAATCGGTTCTTCACATTCCATAATAAGGATCTTTTCCTTTGCAATAATCATCAGGAAGCACCAATTGGACTTCATTTCTGAGATGATATCAGTACAAATGATATCCTTAGCTTGTATTAATGACACATTACCTTTCATTCTTTCTTTGAGATTCTTGATCTCAGCTTCAGAATTTCTGAAATCCATTTTGTACTTATCTGCTTCATTTTCTATAACCTTCATCAATTTTGTAATAGTCTCCAAATCTGTTTGAGCCTTGTTTCTATCTCTTTCAGCCATCTACAACTTAGTATTTAATTAAACAATTTGTGCTTGAGGATCTGCATCACCTGTAGGAAAAACAAAAGTACAGTTATGATTATCAATGTGATTTTGTAAAGAAATTGCAGTCTGCTTCACTTTGGAAAGTTATTCATCCTTCTGCATAAGTTGTTGCAGAAACTTCTCTTTTTCCTTATCTATCTCTGCAACCTCTACAGCCATTGAGTGTTCACCAGTAGGTAACTTCAATTTCTTCCTTAATTTAGATATCTCTACTTCAACACTTTGCAAGAATTTCTGCACAGCAGTCTTGTCACTAGGGTCTACACCAATCTTAATAATAATCTTCTTCAACCCTTCATTTTGGACTATTAAGGCTCTTGAATTAGCCTTTTCCAGCTTTAATTGTTTGATAACTTTCCCTAACATTTTTTCAGCTTTAACTGCCATTTTATTTGTCTTTGTGAGATCATTAACAATCAACTGCCTGGTCTACATATGAAAATTCATTTTGTCCATCAGTGGAATATTTTTAACATCCATAGTCACATTTATAGTTTTAAAACTATTTGAGGACCCAATTGACATTCCCGTGGGATGTGATAGAGCAATCCTAAATTTATCTTTTTCAAGATCCATTACATTCAACAACCTTGTCTAATCAGTAGTAACCTGATGTTCTACTTGGGCCTCCATGCTAGCCTTCATTTTCTGATTTCTCTCTTAAATTTGCGAAAACACCTGTTTGATTAAGGGTACCTATTCATGAGAGGATTCATGACCTCCAGGGGAAGAGGGATCGTTCTACTCTTCACCCAAATGCAAGGAAAAACCAGGTGAATTAGAAGAATGATCCTCAGCAAATTTTGTCCTTTTCTCACCTCTTGGTGCCTCATCATCCAAGTCAATAACAACTTCTTTACCTCTTTTATTTGTTTTTTCAGTTATAACATGAGTTTGAATGCTTGTATTTACTGAACTTATTTCACCTTTGTTTTCCACCTTTTCCTGCTCAGGTCTACTTTCATGAATGAAAGTTGAGTATCTATTCTCAATTATTCTCTGTGAAATTATACCATGGGGATCATAAGCCCATTTTTCTCCTAGTAGCAAATGTGTTTCCTCCAACAATTTTGTTACTTCCTCAAATACCTACCTCATATTAACTATGAAAGGTCCCACACTATTGAGAATGCAGCAAGATGATGGAGCTTAGTGAAATGAAGTCGCCTTCACTAAGTGGGCCCGCAGGCAAATTCTGGCGCAAAGTCTATTTTTAGACATACGGAGCATGATTCAGAGATTCCAGTTGGAGATTCTTGAAGCATGCGACATGTTGGGTAAACAGATGAGACTCCATTTTTGTGTCCCGTGCTATTTTTAGATCGGCCTCTCCTAAAAAATTTTTTTGGAAGTCAAATATTATCACTCCTTAATAATATTTTGACTATAAACAACAAATTTCACTTTGGAGCACTTCAGTTTCGAGTCATGGAGGTGGCTCAACTGACAGAGGGAATCACGTGGTTCCTAGGGCGCATGGCATCTTGCATGGTTGACTTCACACTTCAGTAAGTGCGTGTTTTGGTGGAGTTAATGAGACAGCTAGTGGAGTTGTGTTCCGTTTATTTTAGTTGAACTAGTTGAGATTAGTTTAACTAGCTAATCAATTAGTTATGAGTGGAGTGAATTAAATATTATTTAATTCATTAATTAGTAACTCATTAGTCAACTCAAGAACACATCAGCTCACTACAGTGCATGATCAGTTCAGTGGAGACCAGTGAAAGAGGTAGATGAAAGGGTGAGTATAGCTATCAGTTGGAGGATCAGTTGTGCATGAGATTTGCACCACACTTGGAGGAATTGTCCATGACAATTGCGCAGTCAAGCCAAGGAGATTCAAACCTTGGATCTCTACATAACCAGGCCATGATTGCGCAATAGAGGCAAGGCAATTGGCGGGGAGTTTTGAACCAGTAACCTGTTCAAAACTAAGCTAGATTGTGTGTGACTTTATGAGAAAGTACTGA